>JAUTXW010004569.1:0-510000 GCA_030620095.1 Kuschelorhynchus macadamiae
CTATATATTAATATATATATATATATTTATATATATATATATATATATATATATATATATATATATATATATATATATATATATATATATATATATATATATATATATATATATATGTATATATATATTAATATATATCTATATATATATATATATATATATATATATATATATATATATATATATATATATATATATATATATATATATATATATATATATATATATATATATATATATATATATATATATATATATATATATATATATATATATATATATATATATATATATATATATATATATATATATATATATATATATATATATATATATATATATATATATATATATATATATATATATATATATATATATATATATATATATATATATATATATATATATATATATATATATATATATATATATATATATATATATGTATATATGTATATATATATATATATATATATATATATATATATATATATATATATATATTATTTTCCTTGATTATGTCTCAGGGTACCCGCATGCGATCAGGGTTTTTGGCCTCTTACCTCCGCCTCAATTTTGCGTATTTATCTCTGTTGACTTTTCTGTGGCTGGTTGATTCATATCCTCTAACTGTTTAGTTTTTTGCTCTATCTGATCTGTTTCCTTCCTTTTTATTAAATTTGATTTTTTGTTAACGCCGGCGCCGGTGTGAAAAAATGATAGCATATTGTGAGAGTTTGCAGATGTTCTTTTTTTATGTATCCAGGTTTTACTACTTTTTTCGGTTTTCAAACATCTAGAAGTACAAAATGTAATTTTTCTGTTAGAAACACATAATATTTAGATAAAATAAAGCTTAAATAAAAAATATTCTATAATAGCGTCGAAAGTTCGGTTAGAAGCCATTATTCCTTTCACGTGGGGGTGACGGGTAGTGGGCATTCTACCTTAATTTTACCATTTTATCGCATATAAGTTTTGAATGTCGCATCTGGTATTTATTTTAGATCAAAAACGTGTTTACATTTTTTGAAATGGAGTGAATGATAAACTACTACAAGCCCGATTTCTCATACAAATATTGCGTATATTTTCGACCCTATTGTTTCAATCCCCTAGCGGGGATGAGACTCATCCCACACCAACTCATTTTAAAACTGATGAAATTCTCTCTATAACTCTTCCTGTTTTTTCAAATTTGATTAAGTAGTTTCAGAAAAAATGCTGTTTTAAGATGGTAACCGGTCAAAATCATTTTGGGTCTGTTATCGTAATTTTTCAATGTTTTTATTGTGCCTTTTTTGTTTTACTTTTTAATAGTACTAATTTCTACCCCAATTAGGGGTCGATACAAAGTTCGCTTTGAAATTTAATAGTTATATTTTTTGCCGAATATCTCGTAAGTCGACCATACTGTGGTGTGACGTGCTCCACGCTTAAAATCTCTCTAATAGCATCGTTCGGATCCGGAAATAACCTGAGATAGAACACATCTTAGGTATTTGAGAGAGTAACTAGTACACAGCAATGAATGCAAGAGCTTATGATAATGATAATTCTTGCAGGTTGTGTATGAGAGTAACTTAATGTGTAATTAGATCCTAATATAAAAAAAGAACAAATAAAAAACAAAACAACATGACAAAGCGGAAAAAAATACAAATAAACAGCTATCGTCAGTCTGCTTTATGTCATCCATCGAAAAGACATCGAATGATACCGAAGCTTAAAATAAGTATCCGCAAAATAAGGTAAACGCCGGATTTATACTGCAATCTGGGGCCTGTCCCGCCAAGCGGGTGCTTGTTCATCCAGAGAAAGAGGCCGCATTCAGCATTTTCCCAAATAAATACATTTACCTGAGCAAAAAGCTTATTTCTAAATAATTGGTGAGGTTGTAAGGGTAGTTTTTTGTTGGACACCGAGTATTTTAATACTTCTTCCTTGCAGAAATAATAAGTAATGAATAAAAAACTTACACCAGGAGAAGAATATATCTGGCTTTTATGTTAACATTAAGTTAACTTTATAAGTGCACTACTGGACTAACAAAGAAAATAAGTTTTAAAAATAACATAACATTTGTCAGCTAGTAAGACTCTCTTTTTTACATCTTTCATCTAACAGAATACCCTTTAACAAGAAGTTTTTATTTTTGGACTTGAATTGAATTCATGCTTCTGAGAGAAAAATTACTTGATTCCCAAGATATGACGCATCAAAAATTTAGTTTTCATTTTTTTACCAATTTATTTAATACAAATTTGTCTGCTGTATTAATTAGAAATTTGTATTACAATATATTTTTTTTAAATGTGAACGATTAAAAAAATAATTGTAAAATGGTGTAGCCTAGAGATTTTAAAAATTCGAAATAAAAAGAAATTGAAAAGAATTCTCACATACAGGTAAAATAAAAAAAAACTAAAATCTTAAAATGAAATGAATTAAACTAAACGCCAATAGTTATGGGGATACCAAACGTAATTTTCACAATAAATTTGAATAAGCCGGAAGAAAAAACAAAGGCTCAATATTCTATCAGTGTTGAAAAAAAAACAAGTGTTTTTTTGTTTAAAACAAGCAATTACAAGGTGATGTTTAAAACAGTACTTGTTGTAAACTCTGTTATTATAGTTTAACCTATGTATTCTTCTCTGCTGGCTGTGTTTAGGGCTGTAAAAATTATTAATTGTGACCGATTATCGTTATTTAAAACTTAACCGATTAAAAAAAAAAAAGATTTTCGTGTGAATAATTAACTGTCTAATTAATGGATACAGAAAATTAGTTAACCGGTTAACCGATTGCGTTCTGGGGGGTCCGAGCTCATAATTTCCTGTTGACTAACAAAAAAAGGTCCTCACTTTCATATATCAATGACTATATATATACAAGGGTTTTGTTGTTCCGGGGGAGTTCGCAGATCGGTTAACCGAATTTTTGCTAATCGGTTAGACTGATTAACCGAACGCTGGTTAGTCAAAATGAGGTTTTCTCGGTTAACCGTGAAAAATCTTAACCGGTTGACCATAACATTTGACAGCCTTAGCTTTGTTTATTATTATTAACTTGGTAAAATCTCTGTTTAATTATGTTTTTGTATTAAAGTAATGTTATTTCAATGAAAAGTTGATAGGATTGATTAAATAACTAATGATGTTTTAGACCTGTTTAAAACATTTCTTTGTAATCAAAATGTTCAGAAAACATTACACAATAGTATTGGTATAGTATTGGTGGGACTGGCGCGGTAGTCAGTGTCGTAGCATATGTTTTTACTCCGTTTTTATTAAAATAATTTGTATTAAAAAACTATATGTTAAAAAATATATATGAGTGAATAGGGACAAACTGGTTAGTTAGACCACGTTTCCGGGTTTATAGAAAAAGTTAAATTTTTCGTTTTTTTTTTAACACTAACATTTTAAGCCTGTTGGTGTAGCCGTAAATAAATATTATTAGAAAATATCTTTAACGTCCCTTTAAATATAATGTACATGTTTTACCAACATATTAGTAACTTTTGCATATAAACTTATTAATAAAATGTACAAAATTTGATATTTTTGGTTTTTTGTTAAACATGCTTATACTAAGAGCTTGATTTTTGAATTAAGACTGTCCACTGTACTCATATTTCTTGTGAAAGCTAAATAAATATATGTATATACATAATTTTGGTTTTTCCATCAGAGAAAACTAGTTGTTTTCTATATATTTTATTATTTACATTTTGCATTTATGATAACTAAACTGTTAACACTCTATGACCTCTCGGCCCGAGAAGAACGTTTTCGACTGATAAGAAAATTATCCTTATGCAAATACATTTTAAATAACATGCTCCATCGTCATTTACAGATTTTTTCATATTTAAAATTTTTTGCAAATTCCCTGTTGTCACGAACCTTTTTGCATTTATAAACCCTATCTGCTTTATGTTTTTGTTTTGATAATAGGTTAAACTTTATATCGAAATTCGCCTTATTTTGGAGACTTTTAAAATTCCTGCGCAAACCGGAGGTCTCCACGTCGACCCGTTTTCGAATAGGGCAGGAATTAAAAATAAGTACAAAATATTGTGACAAAAAAATAAAATGTCAAAAAGCTATTGTCATCATTACTGATAATAAATTATTTTTAACATCTCGTTACTGGCCTTTGGAAAGAATTCAACAACACTTTATGTCGTTTAGTGTGTGTGTACTAACGCTTAAGCTTAAGTTTGTAATGTAATAACTTTTAGCATAAAATATATTCCCCGATCTGGTCGTCTTTCTGTTAAATCTGAAGATCTTGAAACTCAAGTTGTAGAAACATTTACTCTTCAACCTGATCAGTCACTTCGAATAGTAATTGCTGATGTGGATGTGGATAAATCAATTATATAAAACATAAACTTTACGACTATACAAAGACCACCTTGTACAGGAACTTAATAAAGATGACCCAAATCGCAGATTGCAGTTTTGTGAAGAAATCTTACATTTGAATGAAACGCAACCAAATCACTTGTATCGGACATATTTTAGTGATGAAGCGAGCATAGTTGTCTCTAAACTACATTCAATAGTTCTTATTGTCGTTACTGAAGTGATAAAAATCCTCAGTGGCGTGACTCATATACAGCATCCTCAGAAATTTAAGATATTGGCTGGAATTATGACAAATATCAATGAAACCTTACCGGAATTGTAGTAACTCCTGAAGACGACGATATTGACTACTTAATTTCTTTCTTTGGGGTTACTTAAAAAAGCGAGTGTCTCTTACGAAACCAAATAATCCACAAGAACTACATAAAAAAATCACTGATGTTTGCCTTATGGTTGACACTCGGAAAGCCCTGAAACATTAGAAGGGAATTTAAAATTTTAATACCTCATCATTTGAAAACGGTTCGAGAGAGAACTCTGGTTTACACCGAAATTGTTGTCTTTTAGACATTTCCAAAGTAAGGTAAAATTTTATATAGAGTTGCGTTTAAAATTCAAAATTTCAACTCTCCCTCTCCACTTCTAGGTGGTTAAACAGGCAAAAAAGGTAATTTGGTGGTACACATGTAACTTCCAAATTTTAATCTTTTTGTCTTTACGAGTACTCGAGATATTAGCCTAAATTAATGCTTTTTGAACACGCTTTATATAACAAGTATTTATTAGTTATTTAAGCAAAGACAGAGTCTTATTAATGTCCTCCTCAACATTGATATTTTTTAAAATAAGTTTATGATACTTGTTACAATTACACTCAATTTTTTGATTACATAAGTTTTTTATATTTGGTAATTTTTAATGAAGCTATTTTAGCCCGGTTAGCCGGGGCCCGCAATTCTTAAATGGGTGCTGATCACAAGTTAACATGTCTCAATGTTTAGCATACACTCTGTATACAAAATAATAGTGTTATTCCAATTGGAAATACGCAGGGTAGGATTTATATTGTAAACCGGCACCATGGGCATCGCGCGTGCCGTCTGATCCAGTGTAATGAAACCGTAACCGAGACTTATAACTTTGTTTTCCGTGTGGCCGAGCCTTGTGATCTGGACTGAGAATAGAACGGCGCTGTATGCTTTGATGAAATTGCATTCCTGTGCAGATTTCCGTAAGCGAATGGGGGGAACCGGGGCACTTTTGCAAAAGCAACAGTTACTTCGTCGTCGCATTTGTTTGGGAGGCGGAGCGTGCGAGGCGCCGCGCCGCCCGCTCCCATGGCACGCTCGTACCCTATTGCCATATTCACGTTTTCCGACTTTTCTATCTTTTTCACGATCTCTAGAAGTCATTTAACACCTTATCTGATTTGTTACCGCAAACTCTTTTGAACAGCAAGGAGTAAATATCGGCGCGCTAACAGTTATTCAGATTTCCGAATATTTAATGGACTTTAGCTTAACAGTGGTGCAATTTGTACAAATTGCGGGTGAATGTAGGCCAACATTATGCTCACGTGAAATCCAAAAGTACGTTTGGTTTTAGTGTTAATTTTCTTTAAAGAAATCATATTGACAAATTATGATTTGAAATATTTTTCAATTTAAGTGAAGGGCGCTTTGCTTTAATTTAAATAAAAAAAACACTAACAAGTATAGGTCAATAGATTAATTTCAGCATGTATATACAGAGTATCCCAAGTTAATACATTTTAGGACAATAAAAAAACTGAATCGTTTTATTGTGTAGAAAATCCATTAACAAACTCGATACTTTTATGGGGTACTATTAGTAGTAACTATTGAAAAGGACCTCTCTCACTTCTAAAGGGAAATAACTTTGGGTAAATTTTTCTAATTTGTTTATATAATGCAGTTCTCCCCTTCCTGATCAAAATGTGTCATTGCCACAACTTAATGGCTATGACCAGATTTTGAAATACAAGGTGTCAAAATTTTGAATTTCATTTTTTCTTATTTTAGCTGCTCGATTAAAATCTTGCCACTATTGTCACCAATTAACCATCTTTGGGAAAATAGAATGTGCTAGGTTTTGAATTATTATTTAGTATATTGCCACGTATTAAAAAGCTTTATAATAGAGTTCTTTTTTAAAGCAAAAGCGCAACAATGTTTTCCGTGAATACAAAAATGCTGAAAATTAACAAATCAAAAATCCAAAAACTATGCATAATCAAACTTCGAGATTTTTCTAAAATTTGGATATGTATGAGACCCAGGCCGGTTTGTAGAAAAAATAATTAGAAAGCATGGTAATGGATATCACTGGTGGTCTGGAATAGTCTACCACAACTGATTTTTCAAAAAAGCTGTTAAGTAGGTAGGGACTTATTATAAAAACACATATTATGCTAGCTACCATTTTATGAGGGAAGTATTTTACTACATTATTATAGATAATAATAAAATGTTATAATAGTTAAGTAATTAACAAGAAAATTTGGATGTTAAATTTTAAATTAATACTTTGTACAGAAACTTTGCTTTTTTTAGTGGAGCTCTTTAAGAGGATTTGCCAGCCTTAGTTACGTCATTTTGTTTTTTTTTTTACTTAAAGCTGTCCATTTCTTTGTTGACTTTCGAACCTTATAATTTTTATCCAAAAAAATGTTCTTCTAGGTATAGTAAACAAAGTTAAAACTTAGGTGTCCGTTATATCACTGGCTTAATAATATATTTTATATTTTCGTTGCGATAACAAATATTCCTGTAAGACCTTAAAAGGTCCTTTATTATTGAAAGAATTGCGAAAAAAATCCTAAAGTCCAATGAAGATTAGATATTTTGTCTAAGTCTGTACAAGTAAAAAATAATTTTAAAATATCGACTACTACATTTGTTATTATATTGTATTGTATTTAGTTTTTAAATATCGATTAAAATAGCTGCACTATCAGCCTAAACAAGGAGAAATAGGAATTTATATTTATGAAATCTAACTACTAAACAGAGTTCCGGAACAGACAATTATATTGTATCGTCCGTTTTCTACAATACTACAACATTCTTTTATTGACTCTAACATATCCAAAATTTAGAAAAATCTGACCGTTTGCTTAGTAAATATGAAGAATTTATAATTTTATATTTTTCAGTAGTTTTACAGTTACGGAAAATATTGATACGCAAAGAAATATGGTAAAGCTTTATTATTCTTAGAACAATTCATTTTGCTAAAACTGGTTAATTGGTAAACATAGTAGCAAAATCTTGGCCGCGGCGCTAAAAAAATAAATCCAAAACTTTGACATCTTTGCATCTCAAAATCTGGTGGTCATAGTATAATATAGGTGATATAAGCTTATTTTCAGAGAAATTAAAAATGTTGCAGAGGCAATTCAAAAATTTTCTGTAGTTTCGGAGGTTTCCTAAGGATCAAAAAACTTCAAAGTGATTTTTTTCACAATTTTGTATGGTCTATTTGATGATGATAATATATATTTTATCAAATAATCAAAATAAAATTTTTATTGTCTTTTCAACGATATTACACATTCTAGTATAAAATGAAAAATTAATCTTGTCCACGACAATTTTTAATTAAATTCTTAGAAAGCTACTAAGAATTCATCTGTTTTGGAGAAATACTCTTTTAAATAACAATTTATA
This sequence comes from Kuschelorhynchus macadamiae, assembly GCA_030620095.1. NCBI lineage: Eukaryota > Metazoa > Arthropoda > Insecta > Coleoptera > Curculionidae > Kuschelorhynchus > Kuschelorhynchus macadamiae. Next base: position 8,069 of record JAUTXW010004569.1, read on the forward strand.
TAAAGATTTACGAGCTACTAACAATCTTTTTATTCAAAACTAAAAAGTTAAAAAATCCAAGAGAAATATTTTTCCTACCTATTTTATGACTTTTATGGACAACATAAAGAATTAAAAAGTAAACAGCAAAAGAAACGACATTCGGAAGGCGCTCCGTTTATTTCTATGCATTTTTGGCATCCTGTGCTGACGGATCTTGTAGCATTTAATATATAAATTTGTCTTATTTACTTAAATGGTGTCCGTATCAATCTTACCAATTGTCTGGGAGTTATAATTTTTTTTATATATTTTGGATTCTTAAACACCCCACATGGTTTCTCTTCTGCTAAGTTACCAAGGTTTAATTCGAAGATTTCCAATTAAAGGTCAGCATTTAAATTGTCATCGAAATTTTTGTAAAGTAAAATCTGTATATTCATAAAACAACTTATGTTGAAACCGAATGTTTCTTGCTGCCGTATTGCACTTTTAAGGGTTGACATCGCTCCAACATCTTTGATTCAACTTCGAGTAAAAAGTCAATTAACGCCGCTTGGGTTCTATCAGAATATTAATTTTCACCTTTGTGTATGCATCACTGTCAAAAGATTATTCTTCTTTCTTGGTTTCCGGCATGTAAGAGTAGGATGATATTTATTTTATAAGAGAAAAATGTGTGCTTTTCCAATATTTTTTAGATTTGGCCTGCTTTTTCAACCTCTGCAACTTAAGTTGGCATTTGGCTAAAAATATTTTTTTTTAAGTTTTTGATCATGCCTTATTACAAATTCAAAATGACTATAGTTTGAGTTCCAATCTTCTTAAAATTCTTTAAAAGATTGGGACCTCTTTGGGAAACGTTGAGAATATAAATTAAAAGCAATTTCTCCATTTTCTGTTACTTTAAATAGAGGCACATAAGACGGCATATTTCTCATAATGTTGATACATCATTTTATACTAAGATTTTATTTATTGTTAGTTTACTTGCCCCAATTAAATGCACAAAAATACTTGGGCATATAAACTTTTCAAAAATTTAAAATTTAGATTGACGTCACTGTTTTATTTCCATGGCTCACTATTAGGTTTAAATTTCATGGCCCACTGAAGATTAAATAAAACATTATAATGAAAACAGGATCCGTTCCTCATATATATATATATATATATATATATATATATATATATATATATATATATATATATATTATTATAACTATATTATCAAATCGCAGAAAAAATAATTAAACGCGTTATGTGATTACTTGGAAAAAGATGGGTTCTATTTAAAATAAGAAAGTTATATATGATAACTCTTTTCACCAGACTTTGTTTAAAACTTAAATTCCACCGACCATTAATAAATATAAAAAAATCTATTTTATATACTTGGAAATAAAAAATAATAAAACGCATTTTAAGAAAAATGGCAATTTTTGAATTTCACCTGTATTTTCCAAACCAAAGAAAATTTTTGATTTTTGACTAACGCATTTTTGGTTTCTTCAGAGACTGAGCTAAGACCTATTCATTTTTGGCTAATTTGAACAGTAATTCAATTTGGGATACCCTGTAATAAGCAGGTAGACTTTCCACTGAATTCTTTACATCAAATGGATTATCTATAAAGAATATCGCGTTCAAAATACTTATAAACCAACCAGATCTTGAAGCAATAAATTTTTTGCGCCTAGTTGTTAAATAGATGTGAAATACACCTAGCAATTCTAATTATTTGAGTAAAGGATATATTACTCAGATTGATAATATATAGGGTCAGTTAAAACTAAACATATGAAAAGAAAGTCCCCATTTTTTATTATGAAACCAAAATTTATTATAAGAGAAACTTATTCATATTAGAAACTAATACCTGCATTTGAGTCTTCTAGTCAAACTTTAAACTTTTTTATCATTTTTTTTATTTGCTATACATGTAGCAATTTTTTATCCATAATTTAACAATTCAAGTTACACTTTATTTTTTTAAATACTGGTTTCCATTTTAAATCTGGTTAGCTTTTTCCTACACACTTTTGTTCTATTTTCAATAAAAAGTTTCTTTGTTTTTGGACATTTATCATATTTTTGATTATAACTCCCCTTATATAATACTAATTTAAGACACATTTTGTATTTCTCAATTTCGGAAATGCCATTTCAATATTATAGGAATTTTGTTCCGATTGTTCCCTTTTAGATTCTGTTGTGGAGGACACTGTGCCGAAAGATGGATTTTTAAAGCGCAATTTGATTAGATAGATTACTATTTGTAGTTTTACTTTTTTAAAATTTTCTTACTGATCATGCAAATTACTTTCTGACCAGACTGATGTTACAAATAAACGTTTAAAAAGTTGTGTTAAATAAATAAGCCTGCCAGTATCTTATACCTTTCAATGTGTTTATCAACTATAAACTATACACATAGCATCAATTTCATGCTACCTTTCCTAATAGAATTCTAACAATGTAACATGGTATCCTTGAATACGTCCAGAATAATAAATTTATAAATAATATTATACCATATTTTCTTTTAACGCGTTTTATATATTGGCCTATACATTTCTTCTTTAATGAAGATTAAATTTGACTTTTTTCAAATTTGAATAAGGGCTGTTGACATGCACTGGGTTTAACCCCAACCTGTTTAAATAATTGAAATTTATTAAAACTAGATGTCCCAAGTACACAAGATAATTCTAGTTAAATGATTTTCAGATCTCAAAATTAAGAAATTTTCGGGCTTCCCTGTCGTGTCATTTAAATTTAAATAGCTACCTTAAAACCCTGTAAAGTCTAATAAGATTGATATTTTGGCATTTTCTAGGATGGAAATTTAAAATGGTGATAATTTGATAAGCCTGCTCTGTTAATAGTTGGACTGTAAAGTTAGTTTATTTTATGTTTTAATAAATGACGCTTATATTAAATTTTCCAAAAAAACATTGCCCTCTTTTCCACATTGTTGCGTTCGTTTCCTGCAAAGTAGGACATTCGTCGAAACCATTTTAAAAACAAACTTTTACGAATCTGTAAAATTATTTAAAATTGACTTTGTTTTTTGGAAATTATAGGCTGCTTTATTTCGTAAACAAACAAGGCAAGTTGAATTGACGATTTGATTATCTAAATGAAACTGTTAAAACTGTATACTGGAGTTTTCCCAGGTGTCAAGGTCTCTGTCTTTGTATATCAGAAAATTCGTTCGTTTGCCGATCTATTTGTGTGTTCAGGTCACAATTCAAAACCAGCTTATGCAATTGACCTAAAATTTCGCACAAAATTCATACTGGTAAAAGTTTGATACGAAAAAATTTTGTGGCTATATTAATTATTTACGTTACAAGTTCTGTAAGTTATTTGTTTCAGAACGAGTTATACAAATGACTGAAATACCTGTACAACCACTATAACACCTAATGGTCGTGTATTGTGTATCGCGTATTTTATGTCATGCAATGCGATTGTTTCTTTTAAGGCAACGCAATGTCAATTTGTTTTATTCTTGTTACTTTAGGTTTTCAAAATGAATGCTCTGGACAGTAAATGTTGCAATATACATATCGAAATATTACTAAAATCAATGAAAGCTGCATAAAAATTAACTATTAATTTAATATTGTGGATGATTTTTCTAGTTAAAATACCTAGATAAAAACAGAATTCTGTTTCATTTTCATATATAAAATAGCTTTGTTAATTTTTAATTTTATAAATGCACCATAAAGCAAAATACAAAACTTTGATATAGAATAAAATATAAATTGAATATTGCAGTTAGAAGGCAAAGTTTACATAAACTAACAATAGTCTATTTTATTACTTTAGGCCATAAATGGTCTAAACTAGTGGTCTTCCTTTTTCTGTTATTAGAGATATCTTAAAGTAGTAGTAAAAATATACTCTTAATTAAATGACTGCGTTTCTAATACTTATGCTGTAAAACAGGCAACACTTATTATGTTTACATGTTCTAAGTTTCCTTATTTTCTTTAAATCAGGAATTATCAATATCCAGATATTGCAATAAACAAAAAATAATGGGAATATCTTTCCGTTAAAAGTATTTATATTCAATTTATAATATATATGTAAAATCATCGTATTATTATTAAATTTGTGCAGCAAAACTTTTCGGCGTAAAACTTACAGGCTCTGATACTGCAATAAGTAATTTACTGTGCGTAAAATAGACACAAACAAGCATATACCGGCAGTATGAAATGACAATTTTAAAAAGTCGTGAAATAAAACACAACTTAAATAGTTTTAACATTTGAAAATCACTCAGTTATAAACATAATTTAAAATAATACGCATATATATAAAATTAAGAAAAAATTAAAATAGGAAATAATGTGTTTTTTTTTTTGGCAAACGTGTTACTTCCCCGTGTTATATGTACGGCAATTTCATAAATTTGAGGTTTGTATGTATAATATATATGACCTGTTTTAACGTCAAGAAAAATTATATAAAAAAAGTGAAACAAAAGCCTTCTGCTGTTAAAAAAATACTTATTACTTCAATTTTATTTTTAGGGTGCTCATTCCCATTTTTAGTGTAACCCTTTAAAAGTAAAAAGATTGATTTTATATGCAGTTTTATAAAACTTTTAAAATACAATTTTTCGCATTTTAGGTGGGACTGTTTCATCTCTCTAAGGCTACTCTATATAGGTAAAAGAATTGTTCTTTTAGATAAAAAGATAAAATAAATTTGATGCGTTTTACCTTCTTTTGAATTTTTTTAGTTTTTTTCAGGGTTTGATCTTTTTAGGGCTACTCTGTGTAGTGGAAAAAAATCAATTAATTTAACGTATTTAGTCGTTCTTATATTATTTATTTTTTTTAAATACATATGAAATCGAAAAAAATCAAGTAGCTACGCCAATGATTTCCACAATTTTCTTACGTAAAATCATTTAACCCAACTGTTTCTATTTTCAATTTGACTGATCGGTTTGCGCTTCTTTAAAATATTTTTTAAACTAACTTAAAAATATATTTTTGTTTTCTGGAGGCTGAGAAATGTTGCACCGTTTCTTAAAAAGCTTTTTTTTTTCGTTTTCAGGGGGCTTCCTTGCTTCCTTCCATCACCCTGTTTAGTTGAAAAAATGTTTTAAATACAAAAAGACAAAATATATTTGACATATTTAACCTTTTTTATTTTTTTTTTGTTTTTTGGAAGCTGTCTCATCTCTTTAAGACTCAACTACCCTGGGTGTTAAAAAAATTATTTGCACAAAAATCAAACACATTTAACGTGTTTCGCTGTTTATTAAATCGAAAGTAAAATCGACTTCTATAATTTTTCAATGTAAAAATATTTACCGCAACTATTTCTGTCTTCAATTCTATACATATGTGGTAAAGAGTAAAAAAAAACGATATTTATAAACAAATTAACTTTCAGTAATGGACGGTCTATCTGAGTATGTTTTTTTTTGCAAAATTGGGGTCATGCTGAATATTTTTAAAATTTGCACGGTATTATATAACACTCAACGCAAAAAAAATACATTTAATTTGTTTAATCTGAAACGAAGATATTTGGTTTTAAAAAAATAGCAAGGTTATATGGAATAGCGCAATAAAGAAGAACAATTAGAAGAACTATGTGGCCCTCTAGAAGAAGACGTTGGGTTTACCTATTTAATTAGTAATAACATATTATTGATTGTAATACATTTAGTATGTTTTACCTCTATTACAATAATAATTAATATTATAAGGTTTGAGCAAATTTAATGTATCCAAGTTCCGTTTGAATACAAGAGAATAAATCTATAATCACTTAGCCAAAGGAAATAAATCCATTCTTCGATTGAGCAAAGTGATATAAATCGTCAAAAAAATTGCGACAAATCAAAATATGAATAAATTCACAAGATTAGTTCAGTCATTTTGAAACAGAAAAATATACATTTTCTTGTAATGCCTCATTTCATATCAGTTTTACTCAACACTGTATATTTATATATTATATATATACAATGTATATTATTCTCGTGTAACAAAAATTGTGGGATAGCTCCAGCTTACTACAGATATTATAAGATGTCCTATCACGAAGATAGCAAAAACTTAGATAAAATGTCGAGCAGAAACTAGTGATTTGTAACAGGAATTCTAAGTGGACACTATCAGCTAAGAAAGCACGCTCTTAATATGAAGTTATGTCAATCAATGGGACACCTAAGTCTAATGAACTCCCGCCCATTAGGGAGTATAGAATACAAAAAGTAAACATGAAACCACAAAAAATAAAATAATACATGTTAATAAATAAATACATTTACAAAATTAAATGGCATAATTTTTACATGCACGTAGTTATAGCTCAAAAACCAAATATAGATAATATCATTATTCGCTTTTCCTGAACTAGTAAAACAGCTAGATACAATCATTATGTTAGCTCTCTCTTGTTTCACCATTCATTCAGTTCGTAAGTATATATATACGTATGTATCTAAGTTTTTCATAATTTTATGTATGTATCTAAGTTTTTCATAATTTTACAACTTACGATGCTCAGTTCTCTTTTAAAGCAATTTAGCCATGAATCCATCTCATTAACTTCAATTATTCGCGTAATGTTGAGAGATATAGACAGAGACTTAATATTATTTAGGAATTCACCAAATGGGGCGGAGTTATTCCCTCCAAAACTAACGAAAAATACCACTCCAGTTAACTTCAAAAGTTGATCGGCAACATTGCGCGTCTTCAAACGCGGTAGCACGCTTAGACTATATTTCGGCACAGTGCCTGACTAGAACCGGCGGTGAACTCTCTATCCAAAGTTCGCTCTGCGGACTTCGCAATTCGGCACGCAACTTCTTTGCGAGAGTTTCCGAGAGCTTCTTGTGGTAGAGTTCGCGGTAATTTGGTACAACTTTCATCGGCCGAATTTGGGTACGCTATAACAGATGTCCTTTTCTTTTGTGTGCTTTGTTAAGAATTCTAAGTGTTTGTGTATAATAAACCTCATATAAAGTTATTAAAAAGTTTATAAAAAGTTTGGTAAAGTTTTAGAAAAGTTCATTTTTTATTTTAATTTTTTTTAACAAAATATATTTATATTAATAACATATATTATAACAATGTATAAAGTTACTAAATGTGTATTGCGCTCATAAACTTCGAGTAGGAAATAATTTCAAAACAAATAACAAAACAAATTTTAAGTAACTCTAAACAGCAGTTTTTCAAAAATTCCAGTTACAAATATTTTCCTTCTTAAAAAAAATATTTTTTAAACTTTACTTCAATAAAAAGTCCAATCTAAAATTGAATTAAACTAGATAGAGAAAAAACATCGTACTTTATATCTTAATTAATTTTTTGATTAAAAATTTATTTTCATATTTTGAAGATATCGTGTGGCGTAAAAATAATATAAAAGAAAAGTATATTGCAAGTTCCCTATCACAACTTCTAATTAAATAGAATACATAAATAAAGTTTTATACGTTTTTAATTATATTTTTTTTATAATTAGTTAATTCAGTATTGTGTTGTCACTGAAAGCTGGAAATCAACTATTAGTCCTTGTTTAATTAAAATTTAAAATTTGAAAAATGAATATATTTTTATCAGACCTTCATATACAAATGTTTCATGTGGTACAATTCTTTTTCCTGTTTTTTCCCGTTTATTATAAAAAGTGTGTGTAAAGACAAAACTAACTAATTTATTTAAATATATTAAATTTTAAAGGAAAAAGTATTCCATTTAGCATAGTGAGATAAAATATTTTACTAATATTCATAAATTCTGTCCTTAAGCCTCTTCATTTGGCCATTCAGTGTTACAGATAGTTAGATGACCTCTATGAAAATATATCAAGAAAAATAATGAAATAGATGCTGGTTATCGAAAACTGTAATATATTTCCAGAGTTAATTAATATACTATTGAAATGTGGAAAAAGTATATTTATATTCAAGTTTGTTGGGTCTTGATACATTTGATTGCGAAGTTTTTGTAGACACATTTTTTGAAAAAATTCTGCTAATGATTTAATCAAAGTTTAGATTCCTGATAACTTTAAAATATTATGTAGAGTGAAAATTTTGTTTACCACCTTTGTCCCTAATTTTAAAATAGGATCACCAAAACAGAAATATGAAACTAAATATAAATATTGAAATTTGTTTTATTATTAGTTGTCGAAATATTTATCTAATAGAGATAAATTCGCGGAAATATTCAGTATTTTTTTGGTTTCGTAATTATGAGAATATTTTATACTACAGTTTTCAATGTGCACTTTTATTCATTTATAAGAAAACAACAAAATACCAGCAAATGCAATTAAAAAAAGTAACTTATGTCGGATAGTTAATTTTAAACAAGCGTAGCATAAAAGATACCCACATAAAAATTTTTCATTATTGGACACTTTTAACGTTGGGCCAGAACAGAGTTTACGGTTTTAAAAACCTTTTATTTGTTTTGTTATACGATTCGCTTTCCATATTTTGTTGCTTTTGAAATAGATTACACTTAATATCCATTTGATGAAATAAATCACTTTATATAGGCAATTTCGGGAGAGAATCAAGAAGAGAGGAAAATTCTATGTGGAAAAATTAGTAACATTATTAAATTAGAGATAATAAATGGAAAAATTTAGGAAGAAAAATAGGGCCGATTAAGAGCGTTGATCTTAATTAATGAGACTACACTATTAACCTACCTTGTAATTTCCTCTTAAAGTTAACACAAACATAGTCATATACCAATTAAGTTATTTTAGGGAACGATACAGAGATTTAGGTAGCCATAAAAGGTTTATTATTCATGTTACGAAAAAGTATGTTACTTTTCCGACAATATTCTCTTAAAAATCAAGATGAGCCAAATTTTTAAGACGTGGTTCTAGGATTTTGTGAATTCAGCGTTGTCCTACTAATGGTGGTCTATTTTCATAACCGATGGTAACCCACGCCAAAATACCATCAGACTGACCGTTTGGGTGTGAAAAAGCAGAAGAGTACACTTTCTCGCCAAGCCCAAAAAACCTGCGGTCTCCACAGATAGATTATTTGTATTGTCATTAAATTTATTTAAAGAAACTAATACTGATTTGCGGCGACTGACGACAAAAAAATTTAATCTGGCAATAAGAAGTATTTTTTGCATGAGCCTAAGTAGGGGAAGGATGGGATAGGAAACCGATTTATGCGTGCCTTGTGAGGGACTCTACAATTTAACCCATCATCATGACTCTTGTTTAAAGGCTTATTTCCTGGGTTCCTGGGCTGAAAACTTTTATAGATTCGTATTTTTTATCATTCGGCGCGTTCCAGCTGGGTAAGAAATATGCTAAAGGGCCATTCGTAGAGGATAAATAGGCGCGTCTTTCGGTGAAGCCTATATGAAGCAATCAGTGGCGTCCGATAGAGGCACTTTTTTGAAAATAAAAAGGGGTTACTGAAGGCATTTTGCGGAACTGAAACCCGAGCACTTTTACCAAGCTCAGACGAAGGTTCGATAGAGCATATAAAGGGGGTTTAAAATCATAATAGGATGCCTATTCCGCAAATAACAGAAAAGCGGTTGATATTCAAAAAAGTAAAAAAACGAGCGATTGAAAAAAAAACACGCGTCCAGAATCACGCCCCGGCTATATATATATATATATATATATATATATATATATATATATATATATATATATATATATATATAGGGTTTTGGTTCTTGTGGATGTAAGATCCAGGGATTAAAATAAAGTGTTTTTCTTCGTTGTTTTTTTATTTCATTTTTGACATTTCGGTCAGGCACGACCTTCTTCAGAAAAAAATTTTTATGGTCTGTAAAAAAACCTGTAACCGTAACAAAGTCAATAGAAAATCTACACAGAAAGATATTTAAACAACTTACCAGAAACAAAAGTCTCGAAAATTCATTGTTCACAGTTTAAAAACAACATAAAACAAAAATTAGTTACACCGCACATTTTTCATTTTTGAGACAAACACATTAAAAATACTAAAATTTTATTATTTGTCACATATACAGGTGAAAGGTTTGGATGTCGAGTTGTTTATGCCGACTGCCAAAATATGTTAGATTATTTATTATTTATCAGATGAAATTCCTTTCCTACTGCATACGGATGCTACCGGAAGAAACCATTGGCGTTGAAATATAAGAATATTTACTTCCACTGCTAGTTTTTAATTAAGTTATAGTATATATTACTTAATTTTTTTGTGTCAGTTTTTGAATTTACTGAATCTGCATTTCTCTGTCTTTCAATCATCTCGAGAAACTCTCTTTTTTTTTGTGTTATTTTCTGTTCTTAAAATTTTTACGTTCTCTACGGATGATATGGTAACATTTTAGAGAAAATCCAAGAGGGAAAAAATGACAGCCTAATAAAATGTTAAAATAATTATTACTAAAAATCTGCTTAACTGATAAAAAGAAAAGATAAAATAAAAGAGTTATGAAAAACGAATGTATCGACTGATTGTAAATTTTGTATAAGTGTTATGTTAGGATGAACTGATAAAAAAAATTTATACGAATTTAAGATGGCGGAACAAAATGGTGGCCTAATGAAATTTTAAAAATATTCGCGTTAAAAAACTACTAGCCAATTGGAGTTGAAATTTTGCACAAAAAATCAAATGTGACACAGGGATAAACTAATAAAATTTTGTCAGTCATATAATATGGCAAAACAAATTGGTTGCCTAATTAAATATTTAAAAAGTTGGTAAAATTCCATTTCCAAGAAATCCTCTATTTATGGAGGAAAATAAGAAATTTCATAGTTCACATTTTTATAAATTATGCAAACAAATAAAAACAAAATTTAAAACAATGTTATATAGTATCGAAACAGTGGTTTTATTTAAGCAAATATGTGAACTAGGGCTCGGAATCGTATTCGAATAATTTTGCATCTTCATAAATCGAATATTTGAATATTCAAACCTTCAAACATTTGAATATCCAAACATGTGACTATCCAAGTATTTGAATATCCAAATATTTGAATAGTCGAATATTCGAAATTCGATTACTATTACAACTACTTGAATTTTTAACTATTGCAATTTTGTTATATTAGAATAGTGGAATGGATCATGGATCCCAGGATGTTAATAAATTGACATCGTTGTGATGAAATTAGTAAAGAAGTTTGGTAAATCTTTGGAAAATTATAGTACCCGATACTTGTACTAATTAAAGTACCCTCTTTTTTTGTGCAGTTTTAAGTGAAAAAAAAGGTACTTTTTAACACTTTTGTACCATGGTAAAATGGGCTCTGTTATGGATAGAAATGAGCGAAAAAAAAAACTTTTTTTGACGGTTGTACAAAAATATCGTTGGAGCACGATTATTAGAAGTTAATCCGTTGCCTTGTAATTTGCGATCAACAAAAGCTTCGCTGCCGATTACATCACAAAAATGCTGATGTTTATATATATTTGTTCAACGCAACTGGTGAACATGAATATATTGGCTAACAGAGAAAGAAAAAGTGCGACATTTGAGTACCCCACTTTTCAAAATAGCATGTGACTTCTTTTAATTCAATTTAAAACTGTAAAGTTTTAAATGTTACATTTAAACTATGAGATAAAACGTAGATAACTAGTATTTATAATCAATAGGACATTTTACTATTAGAGATAGATCCATTAATATGGTGCATTTTGAACGTTGCTGCTCTTTTGAGGTTATTGAAAAATAAAAGTGACTTGTAATGTCTACAAATTTGGAACAAAAGTATTTGCTTGTGCATTTTATTGAAAACAAACTTACAGTTATACTTACTTGGTATAACCATTAACTAATTAAAATTAATTTGTTAATGGTAATACTATAAATTATAAAATCAATGTAACGTTTTTAGTCCTAAATATATATCGAATAAGGAATTTTTTTAAATCACTATTATATACCTATTTTTTTCTTGTCTGAAATAAATTTCAATATATCAATTCGATTAGGGAATGAGCTGATAAAAGAGTATTATACAAGCTATCAAAATTAGCAAAACATTACCTTTGTGTACCAACAACTTCTGTACCGTCGGAGAAATAATTTTCTGATGCCGGTAACATAGTTGGTGCCAAACGCACCTGTTTTAAACCTAGTAACGTAAAGAAAATTTGTTTTCTCAGCGCTAATTTATAATTAATTTTATTGTATACGTACCATATTATATAAAATAGTTTCTATAATTTCTAAAATATATTAAAAAGAAGGGCCATTAACTGGAACAGAAAGACAATATTTCACTCTTTATAACTCTAAATTATTTACCATATACTTTGAGAAAACTTGGTGCAAACGAATACTTTAAATGATGCTTGACAAAACAACATTCATAATACGGTTTATCTTAGAATTGACCCTATATTCTGCTTAAATTCGCACCCCTATGGAAATAAATCATTGTAAACTGAAACCTTCAAAAGTTGGCCAAATTTAAAATATATCAGTTTAAACATAACTAGAATAATAGATGTTTACCCTGACAATATAGTTATTATTATTGCTTATTATATTATATAATAAATATTATAAATAGTATTATATATCTGAATACCTACATACACAATATACGTACCTAATCTACCATAAAAAATATAAATAAAATATGTGGAAAAAACCTAAATTTATTTAAAAGTAAACATAAGTAGCTGCTAGCCTAACGAAAAACTTGGTATTGTTAATGAACAGTGAACATTAGTTGTTAATCAAATAATCAATCTTAAATACTCAAATAATACTTGGTTATTCAAATAGGCCAATATTCAAACATTCGAACAATTGATTATTTGAACCAAATATTCGAATACTTAAAATTTGAATATTCCTAGTCCTAATGTAAATGAATGTTTCTATATGAGGAGCAACCACGCAAAGTGAACAAATTCACTTTTACTAATTTTGCATAAAACGATATTCTTTGCTATAGTCCTAAATTTAAAACTTTTTTCTTTTAAAAAAATGGAATAAAATATAAGATATTAGTCTCAAAATTTGAATTTTTTTTGTAGTATATTACAAGAGTTTTTGCGATATTTTATATGAATTTGTTTGCTTTTGCTTGAATGACATGGATTTGTACTGTTTTTGCTTGACGCATTTTTTTGATTTTTTCTGTGTTGACCGACAGATATTAAAAAAACTATTTTAAGCAGAAACATTTTTTTATTTAATAAACTGAATAGAAATTAACTTAAAACACTCTTGCATGAGAAACAGTTGATAAGTTAAAGTAACTGCATAAATTGTCACACAACACATTCTTGAATTGGGATCTGTATATTGGACAACTCGTGAAACGACATATTGCCCGATCTTTTATTAAAATTTATCTTTTTATACCCCTTCTTTCCACTCTTACCCTTTATTTTCTACTAAAATATCAAATAGATTTCATAATTAAGATCTGTATACCCGAAAACATACAAAACAACGTATTACACGATTATTTTACGAAAATATGCCATTTTTCACCAATGAATCCCTAGTTTACCCCTTCCCCTAAGCCGATTTTACCCAAAAACAAGTCAAATTCTAAAACAAACAACTTGGCAACAATGCGGAACTCACCATTGAATCAGGTATAAAATAATAAACATAAGCTTTTTCCTTAAATATTAACTTTCAATTCGTTTTTCGATTAAGCTCCCTTTGAGTAAGTTTTCGTAGCCTTTTTCGAGACCCACTATTACCATCAACTACTGCGATAGTTTCATCCATCATAAACAATAAAGAAAGAACACAATAACTAAACAAATTTCAATATAGAAACATAATCCCGAATGTAAACACACTCCAAATAATACCAGAGGAAGTAAACCAACGATATTGGTGACGCTTCTTGATGGCTAGAAATATTAGGCAAAATCCCATTATAGTTTTCTTGGCTAAAATTGTATTAAGACCTATGCAATAAGGGTTATTTGTCATATCCCATACGAGATTGCGGGTCATATCACAAAATATGAAGTTTTATTCCTAGTTCTGAAGTATTATAGGATTTGTTTACTTTTGCATGATTTGTGGCTTTGCGTTCATATCTACTAGAAGGATTTGTTGCCCTTTATCAAACATGCACTGGAATTAATGAGGATTATTAACTCATGGATTTGTTACTTTATTTTAATAATAAATTGGTTGAAATGTTGAATTTCAGCATATACTTTTACAAGGATATGTTTATTTTGGGCTGAATTTTTGGATGGCAACTCATTTTTCGGCAAAAGTGGATTTGCTCACTTTTGCGTGGTTGCTCCTCATATGAAGATGAAAAATAAATACTTATATATATATATATATATATATATATATATATATATATATATATATATATATAAAACTGATAAAAAATTATATACAATTAGGAAAATTATGTATATATATATATATATATATATATATATATATATATATATATGGTTTGGTAAAGCTTTTTTAACAGAACTTTCCTCTTATTACAACTGTCTCTTTATCAAGAGAAGCGACACCTATTAATGTGTATAAAGTTATTACAAAATAATTATATGCTTGTATTAATTGTGTTATATGTGTGGTGAAATCCGTTAGGAGTAAAGGCCAATTTACCGATTTTATAACCGAGTTAGTAGTTAAAAAATAAAATATGTATCCTTTATTTTCTATAACTTTTTATTTGCTTTATACTTTTATACGCTAAGTACACATATAAGTTTTACTATAAATAGGTTTCCTTCTTTATAGTATTGGCGCGCTGGAGTTTCTGGACACGATCATTCAACTAGGAACGAATTTCCGTAAATGGTTGGTGAGTAAAACATATTTCAATGTTTTGATTTATATTTTAATAATAAAATGCATTTATAGGGAGTATTCCACTACTTATTAGTACACCCTTGTAGCCCATTTGTTAATAAATCGGTATTGACTTGTAGTTTTGGAAGTGTCAACTATTATTTTTATACCGCGGCATCGCGGCATTTTTTAATGAAAATACAGTTTTTCATTCATTTTAATAATTCTGATTTATCAGTTTGTCCTGTTTTTCTTAACAACATATTAATAAACATACATTTTATATCATTGCAAACATGTCAAAGCAATGCAGTTTATGTAGAAACCCATCATATAAATAAGACGCAAGGAATCGTTTATACACCAGAAAATAAAAATGATTTATTTTAAACAGTTTTACGAATGCTTCAGAAAGATTTCTGAATAATATTAAATAATATTACGCATTTGACTAAACGCACATGTTTTAACATGAAATTTGTAAATGTTAGTTATAATAACAAAATCAAAATATGTGTTTTTTTATGTGAAACCTTTCATTATTTTTATTGTAAAAATAACAGAATTGAATAAAAATTAATTTAAACCTGATATTCTGTATTGTTTTAAATTAAAAATATAGCGATTTCAATAAAATAATTATTTAAACGTTTTTAATGCCATAAAATTTAAATAAAATATCCACGTTGTTTTTATATTTGTTGTAATGTATTTGAGCTGTTTGGGAAGAGTACTGCATGGTTTGCGTAAGAAGAGTATCTTAAATTCTTTGTTTAGCATTTTATATATCCTATTAGCCTGCTTTTGCCCCTTCTACATAGAACTGGATTAACATTTAATCTAGCTTGTATCGTGCGGTTCTAACAGTGTTTATTTTGTTCTCTCTATCACATATCTCTTAGAATATGACTCAATCGTTTGTTTGCTTTTCATAAATCTGTAAAACATAGGTATGCTGGTTTGTTACATTCTAAGGATTTCTTATTCTGTTTCTGTGTTTATCCTACGACAAGTCCTACACATGGGCAAAATTATATAATCTTGTACATATATATAGGTTAGGTTAATAATGAAAATATAAATTTCTCACTTTAAATCAACGTTTCGCTCATTTTGTTGAGCTTTATCAAGATTTTATTTAGTCTTATGATATACATACACGTAACATCATGATATACATTGAAACGTTAAATGGATTAAAATCACTAAAATTGCACACTTTATAATAAATTTAAATCATATTTTCTTACATTTTTTAAAAGACATTTTGGTGAAATGACTTGACATATAATTTCTTGGGCAAGGTTAACAATGAAAACAAAAATTTCTCACTTTAAATCAACGTTTCGCTCATTGTGTTGAGCTGTATCAAGATTTTATTTAGTCTCTTGATTCCTAATTTTTTTTCAATAAAAACACAATACATATATATACATACATGTATACATCATTATATGCATTAAAACGTTAAATGGTTGAAAATCACTAAAATTGTACACTTTATAATAAATTTAAAACATATTTTTTTCAAACCTCTTTGGTGATAATGTAATGATTTAAAATATTATTGTAATACGTTTCATAATAAAAATGTCTAGATTCGACAAAAACATTCGTATACACTAATTTTAATATTTTTAATTAATATACAGAGGCAACTTGAATTTCTGTTTAAAATTTATACAGGGTTGAGAAGATTAGATTTTGAATTTGTATTACTTCCCGATTAATTAATTAAGTTGA
Source organism: Kuschelorhynchus macadamiae (assembly GCA_030620095.1). NCBI lineage: Eukaryota > Metazoa > Arthropoda > Insecta > Coleoptera > Curculionidae > Kuschelorhynchus > Kuschelorhynchus macadamiae. The sequence continues at coordinate 24,598 of JAUTXW010004569.1, forward strand.
AATATATTTGACTTAAACCACTAATATTCTTTTTATTATTAATTGCTTGACTCTTCCTTTTTATTGTGATCATTTCCTTGACTTCTAATTTATAATGATTTCTATCTTGGGCTAAAATCTTGGTTGCGTTAAAGTTGAACTCATGTTTTGTTGTATGTTCATGTTTATGAAGAGCAGTAGATGCGTTTTTAAGATATTTATGGCCTTTAATACGGTTTTCTAAGTATTGTGTCATCATACCGATATATTTCTTAGGACAATTTAAACATGGAATTGAATAAACTACATTTGATTTCTTTTTCTGTGGAACTTAACTTTTTAATGGTGTGTACAGAGAATTTAATAAATTTTGTGCTTTATGACAAACAGTTATATTATGTTTTGAAAGAATATACTTGCGCGGTCGGTTAATCCTATTATTACACTATTCTTTTGATTGTTTGAATGGTTAGAATTAAAATTTAGATATCGGCCCGACCAGGTTTCTTTAGTATACAGTTTAATTTTTAATTTATTCCGTGCATATATATGATTAACTTTAAATAAAAAACATTAATTTCATTATTTTCTTCAAGTTCCATTGTGAATTGTAACTTAGGATGAAAAGTATTTTGTAGGTTGTAAATTTTATCTTCTGGAATAGCCTTCAAACAATCATCAACAAACCTTTGGAAAAAATATATATTAAAATCCATTTTCTCCTAAACACTTTCTTCTAGATACTCTATTACAAGTTGTGCGAAGAAATTTGGGAGCCCATTGCACAGCCGTTTACCTGTTGACAGAAACTTTCTTCGTATTGAAAGCAATTGCTGTTTAATGGAATGTTTACTGCCTCTATAAAAATCTCTTAATTCAAGTATTGTGTATTTTTTTAAAGTTTCCCTCTTCTATGTTATTATCTGAGGAACTAATTCGTTTGGGATGTTGGTATATAAAGAAGCAACAATATATATAGATTAGAGATTTTTCTTTAACTATATACATATTTATACCTGGAAATCTTATTTTCTTGGGTCTAGGCTAATAACAAAACACATTTTTCACATCAAGTCAACCTTTTGCTCATAGTGTTAAGACTTTTCAAGACTTCATTTGGGATGGCTTGATTTCAAAAATTTTTTTTTCGTTAAAAAAAAACTAGGACATTAAATACAAAGACGCAAAGATCATGCATACTGGAAACATTAAAAGGTTTAAAATTTTCATAGTAATAATATTATTTTTAAAACATATTTTTTTTTTGTTTTTAATTTTTTTGTTTTATAGAGGCTCATTTTAGTGATAATTTAATAATATCAGGTATAGTACGTCTGACAAAATAAAATATTTAGATTCATTACATTTTACGGTGCGTACCGTAAAAATTTAGTATATATGTTTTAAATTTGTGTCCTTAAATATGTGTGTTTTGTAATGTAATGAATCTAAATATTTTATTTTGTCAGACGTACTATACCTGATATTAAATTGTCACTAAGCTGAGCCTCTATAAAAAAAATTAAAAACAAAAAAATATGTTTTAAAATTAATATTATTATTATGAAAATTTTATAGTTTTTAAACCTTTTAATGTCTCCAGTATGCATGATAATCTTTGCGTCTTCGAATTTAATGTCCTGATTTTTTTTAATGAAAAAAAATTTTTAATAATCAAGCTATCCCAAATAAAGTCTTGAAAAAGCTCAACACTATGAGCGAAATGTTGACTAGATACACATACATATATACCGATTAAACTGAACGAAACCAGACACTTATATATTTTTATAACTAATATTAACGTTCAAATTTGAATATTATCTCAAAACTCAATTTTCTGAAACATCCTGCTTCTGTAAACAGGTCTAACTTGACCTTTTACTTAAAACGCCTCTCCGTCTTCTGAAGCTTTAGTGGATTTACTGAAACTTTCTGTCTATATTAAATTTAATCTTTCTTCTATAACATATGATATACAAAATTCTGTTTAAACTACTACTTGCAATCGAGAAAATATTTGAAAATATCAGGACCTATTTATATCGACTTAAAAACTTGGTGTCTTGTCAAAGTGTTTCTTCTGATGTTTATCAATCAAAGCTACCCTTTACGGCCTACCTTAAAAAAGGTTACTGTCTTTTAAAAAAGCTAAAAATCTGTATTTTTTGATAAAACTCGATTTTACCCAATTTCTCTACCTCCGGCAAAAAAACATGTTACTATATGTTTTGCAAAAAAAGATCAAGCTTTTGATCTGTTTAGTAGTTTTTGTCCCAGGAGGTCCCAATACGTCGTTACGAAGGCTTACATCCGTACAAACAATGTCATGCACACTACATTTCAAAAATTTCTCAAAATTCATCCTTAACTCTGAATGGATTAAATTTTAGTCTCTAGAGAAAACATAGACATTCCTTTGGTGGTATTACTTGATTCACGTAGAGTCGACCGAGTCGACGAGACATATAAGAAGTTACTTACAGATTTATTTTTAAATTTTTTGTCCCGTATAAACCGGCAATTCTGGCGACTTTTCAATCCCTCGGGGAAACTTTGGGATCACGTAAACTATTCCTGCCTCTCATTCCTCTTTTCGTAAGATATTAGTAAAATTTGCTACCACTTTCCGAGCATACTATTTCGATTTTGAATCTCCTTTATAACCCCCATCGAACCCCCGTCTCAGCTTGGTCAAAGTGGTCGCGTTTCAGCTCCTCAAAATGCCTGCAAAGTTATCCCATTTTTTACCCAATTTTTATCACTTTTAAGCCGCATCCCGTGCTCCGATGTCGCCCGTTAACGAACTTGTCCGAGATTTTTGGACGGGAAATCCGAAAAAAAATGTCCCACCTCGAAAATTGACCATAGCGACCTGCATTTTAAATCATCGAGATATCGAAAAAAGCCCCTATAGGACGCCATTGCTAAGTTATCATAAACTCCACCGAAATTTCATTTTTACCAAACGACGCGCCCATTTATCCTCTGGCCTTCAGATTTACTTTTTCTTGGACGTACCATTACCGAGCTAGAGAGTGCCGAATGTCAAAAAACACGAATTTCTAAAAATTTTCGGTCTAGAAATCGACGAACTGAGTCTATTAACAAGAGTCATTCTTGTTAACAAAAGACTGTTTCTAGAGATGTTACAAATATATTTAAAACCTAATTCTTTGAATAAAAAAACTGACTAGACGATCTTAGTTTTATTTATTCACATCTTCTCAATTTTAATATTCCTAACAGTAATAGTACATTAGATAGCTTAAACGTATTATAGGCTTCTTTTCTTACCTTATTAAATCCATATGCCAGTCTAGAGTCAGTCTCCACAATCCAATATTTTGTCCTTGGCAAAAAACCTAGCTTCTAATGCAGTTTATTAATTTTAGATCACATACATCTTAATTAGTTTTTAATATTAATTTTTCTATTACCCATATCCTCATTAATAACAGCGTAGCAATAGAAAATATTTATTTATATAAGTAATTAGGCTGAAAACAGACTAAACATTCATGACAGGTTTAAAAAAACTAAATAAAAATTTATTTGCCAATTTAGAAAGTAAAATGTGTTTGTTTTCACAGGAAGTTATCGCAATTTAGTTGCACAGGAGTGAGCACAACTTTATCTCTTATAAATAAAACATTTCTTCTTTTTGTATTGTAGCCCTGAAGAAGATAGCAAATATTAAAAATTCATTTTAATTAATTAAACATTTTACTAGACAGCCATTTTTTTTCCGCCTCTTTAGGTTCGTACCGAAATTTTACCAGAAAATGTCTAGGTCATACTTGATTTTCGTACAAAATTTGAATTCATTTGGATACGGGCCGCCATTTTGTTCCGCCATATTGAGTTTTCATCAAAAAGACCGAGTCGACGAATGTTACCTATCTGATAAAATCTCTTAGGATGATTTGTTTCAGTATTGTAATACTTCCCTCACACGAAAGAACTAAAACATTGCCTCTTAAAAAAAAAATTCTTACCAACCGGAAATATTACTCTAAATACTTCGAATACCTTTTGAGATACCATTACCAAATTTGATATTTGAATATTCTGGTTTGTGAACAATCCACAGCTAATATTGGATTTGAAATTAAATCTTCCCTACGGGGTGTTTACTCTTGAAAATATGCGCCTTCTAACTCCACATAATCACAACAAAAATAAACATGATCCATTAAAAAATAACCGTGATATCGGCTTGTGATTAAGTGGGACACCCTATATCCCATATATATATATATATATATATATATATATATATATATATATATATATATATATTTTTTTTTTTTGAAAAACAAATTTCTTGGGATGAGGTTCATACAAGAAATAAAACAAAATTATTTTATATCCTTGTTTTTTTTTGGGTTTTTTTTTATAATTCAAACGTTTCGGCTATTTTTTAGCCTTTATCAATGATCTTGTGTACACTAAAAAAATGAATAAAAACATGAAACAAGTGGTAAGAATCTGGTCTAACATTATATGAAATATGATATTAACCACAAAGAGGAAATATACAATTTTTTTTTACTTACCTAAGGCAGAAATCATTTTACGTCAAATTTACCTGCCTTAGGTAAGTAATAAAAAAATTGTATATTTCCTCTTTGTGGTTAATAATATCATATTTCATATAATGTTCTTACCATTTGTTTCACGTTTTTATTCATTTTTTTAGTGTACACAAGATCATTGATAAAGGCTAAAAAATAGCCGAAACGTTTGAATGTATAAAAAAAAACAAAGATATGAAATAATTTTGTTTTATTTCTTGTATGAACCTCATCCCAAGAAATTTGTTTTTCAAAAAAATGTATATAAAAAAGGTTAAAGAAACATTCTAAAAAAAATAAATATATATATATATATATATATATATATATATATATATATATATATATATGTATGTATATAGAGTGTTAAATTTAAGGTACGAGAATTGGATTCTCGGTTCATAGAGATTCTAGGTTGCATAGAGATAAAGTTGTACAATTAAATAATGTTAATTAATATACCGACGACTTTATTTAAAAAAGTAATTAGAAATGAATTTTACATTTTTATTGCAACATCTTTTCCCTATAAGACTATTTATATAGATTTTAAATCCGACGTTTCGCCTGCTGGCTACGATCATCGACTTTTTTAAATACGGACCTGTATTTTTTATTGCAGTTTTGTAAACTCCAATGCTCACTGTATCCTACTGTTATAATAGCTGAATCGCATTAAAACCCTTCGAACACAATTAAAACATCAATTTTAACAATTTTTTCTTTTTAATTTCTCTTTACTTTCACATTTATTATATTACTAATTTATGTGTCCATAAATAAAACCATATTAAAATTTTATTTATAGACACATTTGAAGAGTTGTGAAACTATCATATTATTCTGAAATTTTAATGCTACTCTAGAAAGCAAGAGCTGGAAATAGGAACATTTTAAAGGGCCAATGCATATTATCAAGTCAGCGTAGTTTCATTTTGTGCAATTGAAAAGGAAAAATTTCGTACGGGAAAAAACAATATTTTAAAATATTTATTAGAGATTTCATGGAATTTCAACAACAGGTTTCCAAAGATATTTTGAGGCATATCATGAACAACTGCACCCCCAACAAATCATCGGATCAAGTTTCTGAAATAAAAACCTATATTAGGTATTGCAGTTTTGTATGTACCAATGCTGATTACATCTTGCTATAATATTAATTTTGTGGCACTGAAACGTTTTGCACCAAAAAAAATCGTTTTCAATAACTATTTCCAATTAATTTTTTTTTAAATTGTTCTCTACTGAATATGTTTGTAAAAATCATATTTAAATTAAAATGGAAAATAAGAAAGTAAGATAATTATTTTTTTATATATGGAGCGGAATTACTAAGAATGTTCTAAAATTGATATGCTATTGTGGCCAACAAAGACCAAGCATAAGGACATTTTAAAATACGCTTACTGTGAAATTAGTACAGTTTCAGTACAAATATATACGGTAAAAAGAAATTTTCATGTTCATGTAGGAATAAACAATGCGGTTAATATTTATTACAAGTTTAATAGTAGTTAATTTAAACACAGCATCGATATTTTGAGACGTATCCTGAAATACAGAAGCTCAGCAAAATATGTTTTAAATATTGAACACAATTTCATACGAATATGCTTAAGGGTGTAATACTTCAAACTAAACTCTGCTAGTATGGTGTTGCAAATCTTGAAGATGCTGTGAGTCTCCCGACTAGTTCTAAGTTTCTTTGAGTTGGATCTAGGCCGTTAAACTCAGCAACAGCTTTTTGGAGTTCGTTGTATGATGATATTTTTCCATTGTCCTGGGTGTTGTTGGTTCTGTCAACTGTGTCTGTGTTCTCTTCATTTCGTACTTCCTCCTCGGGTTCCTCTGTTGTAGGCGGAGCTATGGACTCAACGCGTTCATTCTCAAGTTCAAGCTGCACCTCTCCTTTAAGTTGTTCCAAGATTGGTTCAGCCAGTTTATTCCGGACAATTACTCACCGTTGGTCAGCAATGCATTGTTCGGTGATGTTCTGAAGATCCGGGTATTTTTGAAGGAATGCACTCTGAAGGCCGGTCCAGTAGGTGGTTAAGCCGGTCTCAAATCTGGTGGTCTTATAGTAAGAGCGCATTATGTAACGATTCATTTCTGGTATCCATTTCCATATATTTCCTTGGCTTTCCAGCCTTCGTGGTCTGAGGATTGGTGACATGCGTCTCCTCAGAAACAGCGAGAGCTGGGCATGTGGCGTCGCGTCGGTGGTGGGTGCCACAAGGAGTGGTGGGGTCGTTGAAGTAGCCATACTCGACATCACGCTGTTTCCGTCGCTAGTCGAGGGAGACTGTAACTTATTTAACACACAGGGTCCTCTTCCTAAATCCTGAGCCCGATAAGAGGTTAGGAATAAAAGAGTTGCATTTTACCTACTGCCAGATATTTTTATACTCTGCCAACGAGGTTGCTCCTCGGGGCGTGATAGGAGTGAAATATAAAGTAAATGAGAATATAGGCTTCTGGGGACGGTCAGGAAATGTGAGGGTAAAGGACAGCATAGAGCTGGTTAGGGCACCTCGGGAGCGCGTGTCCGTGCATAAAGAGATAGAAAAGCATTTCTCTATACCCCTGAGTATTCATTATTATTATTATTATTATTATTATTATTATAACCGTATTGGACTAAATTTGAATTTACTTTTGGAAAAATCATTACATTTGGTTGTATTTTCTCTGGGCGTCTACGAGAATATTATATTCTACATTGTGATTTAAATAATATGGAAAAAATGATTATTCCAGTCATATTTTTCATTATTTCCGAAAATAACATTGATTGCCATAGTGAAAGAAAAGTGGAGGCTTTTTTATAAAATTTTAACACAAACAAGAGAAAATAAATCAATAATTATCAGAGGACATGAGTGTGTTCTTTAATTTTAATATCCGTCTTGGCCTACTAATAATAAAAATATTTTTTTTGAACATGATATTGAAAATAAATATAGAATATTATATATTTCCGAAAACCCAAAAATAAACAGGAAAAGATGGTTTACAAATATACAAGGTATCCTATTTAAAAAAACAGAACTTAGGGTTTTATCTAAATAATGACAACTCACCGCAGAAACCTGAATACGCAACTCACTGAATTCTACATGAAAGAGTGTATAGAGCCAGTTTTTACTTTTCCCCTAAGTTAAAGAAATGGAACATTTTAAATTTTGCCCACATTGTCAAAAACTAAAAGGGTTATATACATTTTATTTCGTTTCCCAAAAAAAGTAACGCAATGTCGCGACAATCACAATCCTCCATCTTTTCAAATAACGGACATACTTCGTAAGACATTCGAAAACCGTCTATTGTCTATTGCGCTAATTTTGTTTGTAATGCATTTTGTGTCAAACTTGAGCGCAGTATCGCCTAAATTGATGGCTATATAGTGGTTCAGATTCTTTCTTAAGTATACACATTTATTGCATAAGCAAAATTTTTTCTAAACTAATTTTATAATGTAAGCAAAAAAAATTAAGACTTTTCTAATATAAGCGAAGTCACATTTTCATTTAAGTATTTTATTGTTTAAGGCAGTCAGCAAGTAGACTATATATTGTACGCTGTCAAGTACTCTATACCAATAAAAATTTAATGTATTATAAATAGTTCAGAAAATAATGGCGACAGTTTTGTAACTTTTATTGCTTACTCCAGAAAAAGTGTATATGCCTTGAAATCGAAAGATTTTACCACGATAAGTTGAAAGCATTTATCTATCTAAAATACGAATGCAACATAAATTTAATGCACCCAGATTTAAATCGAGGTGAGCGAAATATATATAATGTTGTTGGGTAAAGTAAGTAGTATAGAGCTGTTTTCTCGGACTTAAAAACTACGTTGAAGGAGGTAATTTAGAAGTACGTCTGACAAATTAATTGTGCGCAGATCTGATGCATAGAGGTATGATCTATTTAATAAATAGTTGGTTATTATAATTACTACTATTAAAGTAGAACTGTATTTTTTAAAGGGAAACGAAAGCTATGTGTAATAAATACTAAATAACTATGGTCGGTGTTACAGGGCGTGAAGTCGGAATTTCCTTTCTCCAAATACAGAAACTGCGACTGCCCTTTCAAGATTTCGATATTTTAAAGTCACACATTATTTCTACTAAAATTTTCAACTATTTTCACTATATTTTTTCAAAAAATCGTTTTGTACATGCTTTAAAACCTTATCTTTTGATGGGCCCATTGTAACCTCCTTCGGAGTTTTACTCGTCAAGCCAGCCAAACAGCATTGATGTAGTTCAGCATCGTAGCGGCCGAGCATTTTCCGATTGTGGCCATTTCTGGTCATCTTTCCCCCATAATGGATTCTCTGGTATTTACAAGAGCTGGGCAGTAACAAAGAACCTGTTCAGCAGTCTCGTCACCTTCGTTGCACCCACTACAACTTCGATCTGGGAGGACGTCCAAGGTGTGAAGGTGTTTGTTTAGCTTACAGTGTCCGGTTAGCATTCCTACCAGTTTTCTAAGATTTCCTCGGGAGACTCCGAGTAGGTACTCTGTCCAAGCGGCCTCAGGGCCCCGAATTGTGGCACCTTAGTGTCTAAAGCCTTGTCTCTCCCATCTCTCGTTTAGAATCTTTGTTCACTGTTCGTTTATCTTTAGATTGATCGCCTTAGAGGATAACGGCGTGAAGGGTTCAGGGCCGCATGGTTTGCCCTTTGCTCCGTTAGGCGCCAACTTTTTCATTTCTTTCGATTCCACTATGTCCCGTAATCCAGGACACTGTGACCGTATTCCTCTGGGAAACCGTCTCCAGCATCTGGTGACACTCAAGAATCAGCTTGGATCTTATTTTGTTCTTTTTTAGGATTTGAGAGACTTGTTTGCTGTCTGTGAAAACAATAACGTTTTTTAACTGTTATTCTTTCTTTTTCTACTTGTACGGAACCTTGCAGAATTCCAAACAGTTCTGCCTGGAAGACAGTCACCTCTTTGCCTAGGGCCATACTAATTTCCAGGTCGAGTTCTGGTACATACACTCCCAAGCCAGCCCCAGCCGTCATTGTAGATGTGTATGTCTGCGTCTTTTCCTGGTTCTGTTGAGCCGCTGATGTTAATTTTAAAGTTTTTATTGAAAATGAAGCGGGGGATCAGGGCATCCGTTCGGTGTTCCACAACAGGTTCTCGTGCAACAGCCTCCAGGATCACTCGGGCGTGTCCCGGACCTCAGTTTTTTCCCCACCACAGGACAACGGCATACAGCCTGACTGCCGTTCTCTCTGCTTCGCCTTTCAGAAATACATCAAGAGGCGGCAAGCACAGCAGCACCTGCATTGCCATGGTGTGGATCTTCGAACAGAAAATGTGACGTTGACCAGCTTTCTTTTTCTAGTGAAAAGTACCAGCTCGGTTTTTGTAGGGTTCACAGAGAGTGCGTTATCTGTGCATCATCTTTCTACTAGTGTTAAGTCAGCCTGCATGATTTCACACAGTACGTTTTCAAATTTTCCTGTTAGCAGAATAGTGATGTCGTCTGCATAACCGGTTGGGTAGAATCCGTGTTCATTAAGATTCTTAATGAGGCTGTTGACTACAATGTTCCAGAGAAGCGGAGATAGCTCGCTAACCTGAGGGCAGCCTCTGCTCACAAGCGCTCTCATCGTGGTGTCTCCCGTTTTTAGTTCGACTGTTCTGTTTTTTAGCATACAGCCAATCCAGCCAATAATGGTTGGGTCTATGCTGTGCGTGCCTGATCAGAGCCAGTTCTACACTTCTGAAGGTTGCTTTGTCGAAGGCGCCTTCTATGTCTAGAAAAGCTTCTAGAGCCGACTGCCTATAGAGAAGTGACTCTTATATTCTCTAAACCACACGACTGTCTAATTAAGAAGAAAAATTAAAAAACATGTTTCTGACTTAAGGTCTTCATTAGTACAGTCAACTAGTTGAGAGACAAGTACAACTAGCACTAAAACTTAATACAACAAAACCACACTAGAGCCACCAACAGGAGCAAAATCGACATTTGGGGTTACCAAGAGAATATCCGAAATCTTCGCCGGACTCTATTACCTTGGAGCGAACCTCATAACCCAAGAGTAATTAAATCGAAGGTAGAAAAAGATTAACGCGGCAAGAACTCTTATGTAGTAGAAAAAGGATTTTTTTTTTAAGGTCTTCATCAGTACAGTCGACTAGTTGAGTGTCTATAGTTGGCCAAATTTCAGCGGTAGTCCCAAACAAAATTCCTTTTTCTACTGTATAATAGTTTTTGCCGCGTTAATCATTTTCTACTTTCGATTTAATTACTCTTGAGCTATATGCTGTATATGTTCTTTTGGTAACCCTAAATGTCGGTTTTGCTTCTGTTGGAGACTCTGGTGTGGTTTTTTTGTATTAAGTTTTAGCGCTAGTTGTACTTGTCTATCAATTAGTCAACTATTGTGTGTATGTACTGATGATGACCTTAAGTCAGAACCACGTGTCAATGGTTGGCCAAATTTCATTGGGCTTTAGCGGTCGTCCCAAAAAAATTCCTTTTTCTACTATATAATAGTTCTTGCCGCGTGAATCTTTTTCAGTTTCTTTTTCTATATATATATATATATATATATATATATATATATATATATATATATATATATATATATATATATATATATATATATATATATATATATATATATATATATATATATATATATATATATATATATATATATATATATATATATATATATATATATATATATATATATATATATATATATATATATATATATATAGAAACGACCAAAACATGACGCTCTGTTTGTTTCAGAGCTAAGGAGCCATTCTGCTACCATGGTATCTGCCTGGGCAAGATTCATCAGGCAGTTTCCTTGGGAGGTATTAAAACCGAAATACCCGAACACTGAAACAAACAAGGTGTCATGTCGTTCGACTTTAAAAGTCGATGAGGGAAATAGGGAACTGGTGCGGCCACTGGTTTGCCTATTGCACTGGTCAATAAGCCTCAACCTAATCAGGCGTCAGAAGAAAAGACAATATTCGAGACGAGTAACCTCAGTACCTTCTAAAATTCTGGGCAGAGCCTATGGAATCAAAAAATCTCGTGCTTGCGAATAAGAAAGGGGTGGTCATTTGCTCGATATTATTTTTCATATGTAGTGATAATAATCTGAATAAAACCATCATTTACCATTTATATCTTTATTAATTTTGGTTCTGGCATCAAAATATAACAAAGAAGACTTATGTTATCGTGTAAATATTGCTTCATTTTGAAGAACATTGCAGTTATGCCCATTTAAACTAAGACTGCAGGGAATTACAACTACAGCAGAACTTATTTAATTTCACCTAGCGCCCTTTTGTTAAATATCTTTAAAGACAAAGTTTGCATATTTCAAATAAAATTAATTTTAAACCATTTAAAAGTACATCAGATACAGATGTTTAAGTTCTATAGCATACACACAGTTAACCTCTGGAGACAAAAAATTTCCAGCCAAGATTTCCTCAACTGAAACTTTCACATTTAGCAAATTAATTTATTCCATTTACCTAATTTGTGTAACAACTTCTAAGTTGAATGTTAGCAGTTTTCCTAAGTTTTCAACTATGCTAATAAGATTCAATTAAACATAAAAACATAAAACCTCATATTCCGAATAGTAGTTAGTTTAGCTTATGAAAAACATTTCACGTACATCTATAAAATTTAACGAAGAATTTTATTTTTATTTGGAATAACAACATTAAAACACAGAGCCGGGTAATGTTATATCGGAAATATAATGGTTGATTATCAGGGCAATTTTGTAGTTGGACGCTCTGTATTATTTTTAAAATTCAATTCTTGATGTAAAAAATAAACATTTTGTTACAAACTAGAAAACGCTTGACAAATAAAAAGTAAAATCGAAGGATTTTGTGCAAAAAACGGTTCGCTCCAATATTTGTCAAAATTGACGTTTCATGTGAAGAATAATGCATTTAGCATGCTGCATTGTTTGGTATAAAAACGGGCAGTTTTATGGTTTGTAATACCATAGTTGCGATCCCGCGAGACGAGATTAAGGCTAATCTCGTCTCGTCTCGAAATTTTGGTTAAGACAAGACCAGAACAGGACCTTCTCTCGTCTCGTCTCGTCTCGAAATATCTCGTCTCAACTTTAAGTATATTAGCCTATCCGGTTAAAGGTTAAATAAGTATGTTCACTGAAAATAATGTTTTAGTTATAAACACCCAGACTGTATCGGTGAACCGCGCGCATTTACAAATTGCTACTCTATCGCACCTGCCTGGATGCTAGTCCCTTGAAAATGCCTTTTAACCTTTTGTGTGAAAAGTCTTCTAACCCTTTGTTTGCTAAGTTTGATAGTCACAATACGTAATTTATCACTACATACAGTTTCAGCCTTTATAAAATAATCGTAATTTTTTTGACATTATAACAGTGCTGACTGTACAATACGATCCTTAAATACATTTCACACATATTTATTATATGATAGAGGTAACAATTTTGGATAAAGTAAAATAGTTTAAAATAAAATCTTAATATACCCTATAAACACCACACATGTGACTGAAATTCTGAAATGTCTATAAACGTCAACACGTTAATAAGACAAATTGGAAAAATCAAACCGGTTCACAAATTACAAATCTGGTTGGAACAAAAAGTGGGTGGTATACTAAACCATCAGCTCCCAGTTGGAATGCACTTTCCCCTCTTGCGTAGAAGCGTAACCGGACCATGGACGGTTTTTCAAAGTGTTGGAACAAACCTGTTATTTTCTTTAAATTGTAGACAGTATTTAGGTGCCTCCCAGAAGTAAATTTTTAAACTGAAATTTAAAACACATTTAAATAGAATCATTTCTGTCCTTTGCAATGTAAAAGCGACCCTGCCTTTCTTCTGGAAGAACTGTGTTGAAACAGGTAGAGTATTTTAGTTTATAAAAAAGCATACTATGATAAAATATATGAACGCTCAGATAATAAAGGTAAAACCGTATAGAAAATAATAAATATGAATATTGGCAATAAAAAAAAGGTTTCAGAATTTACTGACTTCGACACTGATCTGGGTTATTAAGGGAAATAAAAGTATTGCACAATTATTTAATAATTATTTTGTTAATATCCCGCTAAATGTAAAAAAAAATATAACCAAAGGTAATCGATGTGACGTTTTGGTTGAAATTCAACAACTGTGTATTTAGGAACAGTAACATAAAATGAAGTTATTCATGTCATTGGGACGCTTAAGAATTCCACTTCAATAGGTGTATATAACATAAGTTCTAAGCTGTTAAAATACGGTATTTCTTATTTTTTGAAATCCCTGATATTTTTAGTGAACTCTCTTTTATAGGGGGAGTTTCCTGAATGTTCAAAACTGGCTGGAGTTGTTCCATTGCGTAAGAAGTGTGATATTAAAATGCCTAGTAATTATTGACCAGTTTCTGTACTCCATCAACCATTGCTAAGGTACTGAACGAATAGTATATTACATATTACATATTACAATATTATAAGTAATTCTCAGCATGGCCTTCAAAATAAAAAATCCACATAAACCGTTATACTGCAATTTTTAAACTGTTTATATTTTCACTTGGATAATAAGGTGAAATTTATAGGGGTCTTTATAGATTTAAGTAAAGCTGTCGACTTAGTAGATCGTGATTTGCATAAAGATAAGTTCTATAAGTATGGCCTAAGGGGAAAGATTTATCATTGGTTATCATTTTATTTAAGCGACAAATGTCAACTGGTTGAGGTAAATGGATGTATGTCTGACATACTAGATCAGAGTTTGGAGGGCCGCAGGGCTCGGTTCTGTGTCAACTATTATTTTTGTTATTTGTTAATGACCTTCACAATACTATAGATGAAGAAGACCTAACTATGTTTGTTGATGATATTAGTTTGATGTGCTTTAACAGTAGCATTTCATTAGTGCAAGCTCGAGTCCAAAGTCTGATAAATAAGTTAGTTCGTTGTTTTAACGAAAATCACTTGTATCTAAATGAAACTAAAACTGTTTTTATGAACTTTACTCCTCGCACTAAAACGTATCAAAATGCATTTTTAATAAAAATTAACTCTAAAACCTTAAAGCAGTTATCAATAGTCAAATTTTTAGGTATTAATTTGGAAAAATTTAGGGTGGGAATCGCATAGTGATGACCTCAGTCTAAAATTATCGTCTGTCCTTTTTACAATTTTTCGATTAAAAGATATATTTAGTAAACATATTTTTATTTCGTACTATTGTACACAGTTTTACAGTCGTATTAAATATGGTATATTTTGGGGTTGCTCGAGTTATGTTTTGAGAACATTTAGAATTCAAAAGAGGATTGTGATAACAATTTTAAATTATTGAAATTAAAAATTTGTGAAAAGAAAAACATACATTGTAAACCTTTGTTTGTAAAATTAGGACTATTAACCTTACAATCTGTCTATATTTTGGAAATTCTTTTGTAAGTAAAATACAATCTAGCAAGTTTTGATAGAAATAGTAATTTTTTCAGAGCATAAAATGATTTACGCATCCCTTACCATAATTCAACTACATTTGAAAATAGTCCTGGTTTTGTAGGTATTAAACTATATAATAAGATAGCGAATTATTTGAAGAGATATTGAAGGTACAAAGAATTAAAAAAAAGCTGGATTTGATTCTTAAATTAATAGTACAGTGGAAGATGAATATGTTTCAATATTTTACGATGTTCTTGGAACTGTGTTAAGTGTATTTTTTTTCTGTTAGACGTCATCTATACCTAAGTTGTATTTTGGTCTTTGATGTAATATATTATTATTATTGTTAACTATCGGTCCACGCTTGCTTCATTATATAATTAGTATATGCAACTATCTTTTATTTAATTTGTTCGATATGAATCTTACGCGCTATTTATATTTATTATAGAAAGTAGATCTATTATTTAAAACAGAGAATTTACGAAAACATTTGGGTGGGTTATATTCTCATCTAGAAATTAACCTAAATAGAGGTTTATTTTTACGTAGATTTTATAGGGTCTTTTATTTGCTTTTATTTGCTGTATTTAAAAAAAAAACTAATAAAATCGGCAGAAATGAATTAATAATGGATTTATAATTAACAGTAATGTTTTTATCGATTTCGTAAACATGCAATAGATATATTTATTCAGTTTCAGTATTACTAGTAAAATATTTTTGTTAAAATAATTTTATTGGGGCTAATTCTTCCGTCGTTATTTTTTGATCTAATAAAATATATAATGAAATAGAATTAATTTTTTTGGATACTTGGATTTATTCCAGTTGTTGTAGGACAACTATAGTACGCGGCTAGTACTTAAATGGGTGACCACTCGCGGAGGACTACGCACTGTCTGTCTGCCAAAAATAGGTGGCAGTTTTTGGCGTATACATGTATACATGCGAATAGGATAGAGCTACATTTTGAAATTATTCTGAGGTATATAGGAAGTGCCAAAAATACGTGGCATATGGTTATATTTTTTAAATGGAATACCCCGCATTTATTTTTTTTCTCCATTAAAATTTAGGCTATACACTGCTCAACAAGTGAAGTGGATATTGCAAAAATCTCTAAGTTTTATGCGTGAATATTTGAAATTGAATAAAACCAACCATAATAAATAAATGTTTATTCATTCACGTTATGATACAGTCAAGAAAAATCAAAAGAAACAATTATTGTATGAACAAAATTAACAAGTACAATAAACCCGATACATGAAAGGATAGTTACAACACAAAAAGTTCCTTTATTGTGGAATTCATAACATCCCTATAAAAAGTAATATTGTTTAGGACGTCCCCTGAGTCGTCTTAATCTATTTGGAAAACTCATTATCAAATCATTGATAAATTGCTCAAGAATGGCTTCCTAAATTGCCTGTAACTCATTAGCCAACTACTCTAAAGTTTGGGGAGGCTGTTCAAACCGGTTGAACTGCCTAGACATTTCAGCCCAAACGTGTTCAATATAATTCATGTCCGGTGAACGTGGCGGCCACTCCATTCTTTAAATTCCATGATGTTCTATCTGTCCGTTTACTATCTTCGCACGATGAGAACGGGTATTATTATCAATAAAAACAAATGTTTGACATATTGCACCTAAAAATGGCAAAATTATTGGCTTTATAACCCTGTCCCCATATAGTCATTGTCTCCTTGATTAAAACTACTAAGTCAGTGCGGCCATTGTAACATATGCCTTTCTTCACACAAACTGATCCGCCATCAAATAGAGTGGTTGGAACCAATATATTTTAATTGTATGGCTATCCTCTTTCTCTTCATACAATTATTCGACCTTCCCATGTGTATAAACGAAATTTCGACTAGTCGATAAAAAGACAATTCTTCCAAATTTGATAATTCCATTGGCTGTGTTCTCTCCATCGGTATCTGCATGCACGATGTTCCGCCATAAACCGTGGGTGTGTAGCAGCTCTCAAGTCACATGCATGTAATCTTCTTCTGACAGTTTGACAAAAAATTACTTTTCCAGTAGCTTGCCTGAAGAAGTTGTGAATTCTTGAGGGCCTGAATGTTCGGTTTCTTCTTGCAGTCAGGACTATGAAAGAGTCTTGGGTACGACTTGTGGCTCGTTGTCGACCTGCCTCAGTGTATGCAGCAGATCCAGTTGCTTAATACCGATTCAGCAATTCATTCATTAATTATTAAAAAACTATTGAAATTTGGTATAGGGGACCCTCATGTAGTTTCCCAGGGAATTACTTATGTTTTCTTTTGGTTTAAAGATATACGGGGTTTTCATATAAAATAAGGAAGTCATTATGGATGAATTTGGGAAAACGGTACCACTGATTTTTATACATCTTGTATAATACTGATTGATAGGAGACCTTGTTAAAATTGCACTTTATTTTTCAAATGATAAATTTCTTTTTCAGTGTCATTTCTTCTGAAAAAAAATTAATTTAGGAAAACGGTACCACTGATTTTTATACACCTTGTATAATACTGATTGATAGGAGACTTTGTTAAAATTGCACTTTTTTGTTTAAATGATAACTTTCTTTTTCAGTGTCATTTCCTCTGAAAAAAAATCGATATTTTCAAAAAAATTAAAATATTTCGAAAACTTCTTAAGTTAGGTATAGGTAACCCTTAATATACTTGTCTGATTTTTAATGGAGACTTCAAATATGAAATATCCTGAAAGTTACATAAGAAGATCCAATTCAGTAGAGACCGACGGGTTTGGGGTGTGTATATATATATATATATATATATATATATATATATATATATATATATATATATATATATATATATATATATATATATATATATATATATATATATATATATATATATATATATATATATATATATATATATATATATATATATATATATATATATATATATATATATATATATATATATATATATATATATATATATATATATATATATATATATATATATATATATATATATATATATATATATATATATATGTATATATATGTATATATATATATATATATATATGTATATATATATATATATATATATATATATATATATATATATATATATATATATATATATATATATATATATATATATATATATATATATATATATATATATATATATATATATATATATATATATATATATATATATATATATATATATATATATATATATATATATATATATATATATATATATATATATATATATATATATATATATATATATATATATATATATATATATATATATATATATATATATATATATATATATATATATATATATATATATATATATATATATATATATATATATATATATATATATATATATATATATATATATATATATATATATATATATATATATATATATATATATATATATATATATATATATATATATATATATATATATATATATATATATATATATATATATATATATATATATATATATATATATATATATATATATATATATATATATATATATAGTTTTCATTCCGGGTGTACATCCGTTCACTACTGTCGTTCTTAAAAGACCAGTTTTGCTGACGTTTCGTCAAAATCACATTTGGCATTTTCGAAGCTTTCTTTCCCGCGTCCGAATAGAGACTCATTTATATTTTTTCAAATTACATAATTTGAAAGCCTTGTTATGTAAAAATAAATTTCACGCTGAAGATGATCGTCAATCAGTCTGAAACGATGAGTCCTAGACCCAAATTATTATATATCTTTAAAATATTTGTTTTACTATTTAAATATAATATAATATAAAGGGCTTGCATTAAAAAAAATTACGATAGCCGAAACATGGCAACGGTGCAACTTTTTTTAATTTTAAATAGTAGTAAATAATAGTATAGTATATAAAAAGTATAAAATATAAAGAAAGTTTAAAACCACCGAAATTCTCTATAATTTGAAAATAGTTAAAAACTCAAGAAAAATGTCAATAAACTCGAAACGCGGCATCACATACCCATACTAATATATATCGTTGAACTCGACTTTAAACGCACTATCATAATCTGTAATAATATATATGGTATCAAATTTAAAATAAGCAAGTTCATATTATCCCAAGAAAAATGCATCACCTTGTATCAAAAAAAAACAAAATTAAATTAAACTCCAAACGAAGTAAAGAAATATTTGGCTTATCTATATTTTCCTCTATCTTTTGTTGTTCTCCAGATAAGGACATATTATTCTAGACACCCTGTACATACCTTATAAATCCGCAGATTTTTGCTAACCGACAATATAATTATCTTTATTAATCCATTCAACGAGCAATTTCATAAGGCACTCCAACGATCTGTGACTTGAACGTCACCGATCAGCTGTTTTAACGGCCATAGGCCAAACAATTCGAATTTTTACACGGGAGTATGGGCATTTTCTTATCTCTTTTTATTTTTTTACTTTAAAATGCCTTCTTTTTGTTGTATTGCAAATTGTGGAAGCAAAGGGATAAGAGAAAATATTACTTTTACTTTACTCCAATAAGGAGAGGATTTACCTACCACTAAATTAAATTAGGCTCAAGTGTGCGCAAAATATTTCATATTAATTCTTTATTAAAGAACTAAAATTATTCTAGTTAATTAACAATTATTACCATTCTCAATCGAGAGTCTGATCAAAGATATCCTCGAAGATATCTCTAATCGTTGTTTGAAAAAGTTATATTACATTTTCTACCTTTACATATTTTAAAGCTGTATTTTTTATGTTTTACCAATATTAAGAGGATATAACTAATTATCAGAATTTGTATGTACCGTATTGAAAGAGATTTTTTAAATAATTCTTTCCTTCATGCAACTGTGTAATTATTTTTTTTTGTTTGTGAAAGCAAGGTAATTCTACTTAAATGACTCATAGTTTTTAAATGCATTATTCGAGTAATACCTATTTTTTTACATTCTATATTAATCATATGTGAAATTTTATTACATACTTTAGGAACTAAATAATGTATCCTTTTTAGATTGATATTATCCTAGCGAGCATGAATGTGGTAGCTGTCTTCTACAGTTTTTACACATTTTTTTTTATATATAAATGAAGCTAAGATCACCATATCCAAGGTTATTACTTGCTTAAAACTAAGATTTCCCAAAAGTGTCTCTCGGCAAAACCTATGAACGAATGAAGAAAGATCTTGTTATGCATTCAAGACTGAAGTTCTTAAATTTGTTAAATTATGTGGACATTCTTTGCAAAATTTGAGTTTCTCCATAACTTGTCAAAAAAATAAGACGGGAACAAAATGTAACAATTTTTTTAAGGGCCCGACGTTATAATTCTGTCCTAGAGTGCAAGCATATAATTACATTTATTCTAGACATAAGTAAGATCAAGTTTAGTAAAGGGTAAAGGTTTTATCACGCTGAAGTTCCTTTACACTCGTTATCAGGTTTATTGCAAAGACCCTAACTTATTATTCTTATTATATTCACTCTAAAAATGATATATATTTTTACACTCTGACATGCATGATAATTTATATATATATATATATATATATATATATATATATATATATATATATATATATATATATATATATATATGTGTTTTCATTCCGGGTGTACATCCGTTCACTACTGTCGTTCTGAAAAGAACAGTTTTGCTGACGTTTCGCCAAAATCACATTTGGCATTTTCGAAGCTTTTTTTCTCGCGTCCGAATAGAGACTGAAGTGTTGGTGACTTCGACGCTTCCTTTTATACCCCCACTCGGGGCGAAGGTTATATCTGCGCAGGCGTTGGTCGTTATTTATGTTTTCCGGATGGTGCTGTTGTTGTTGCACTAATTGCGCTTGAGTTTTTGCGATTTTAGATTTGTCTATTATTGTCTTCCATACTGTTGGTAGTTTTAATGATTCGTCCCTTTTATTTAAATCACCTTGCTTTTCAATTTCTATGGCTTCTCGGATTATTCTGGTCTTATAATGTTCTATATTGGCAATCTCCCTACACCCATCCAAATTTATTTTATGGCCGGTTTCCTGATGATGTAGGAATAAAGCTGAGGTTGTTTGTTTATTTCTGATGCTGAGTTTATGCTCTTCCACTCTTGCTGATATTCGCCTGTTAGTTTGCCCTACGTACAACTTTTCACAGTCCTGGCACGGAATACTGTACACTCCGTGGTTTTCCAGTTTGATTTTATCTTTTGGGTTTCCGAGTAGTTTACCTATAGTTGTTTGTGGCTTGTGTATTGTTTGTATGTTGTGTATTCTTGATTTGTCTGTTGTGCCTTTTACATATGGTAAGACTACTCGTTGCTTTCCCGGTTCATATTTTTTGTTGTTCGTTATCAAGAGTGTCATTAAAACTTTATTCCTACAACAGTATGGAAGACAATATAGAACATTATAAGACAAATCTAAAATTGAAAAGCAAGGTGATTTAAATCGCAAAAACTCAAGCGCAATTAGCGCAGCAACAACAGCACCATCCGGAAAACATAAATAACGACCAACGCCTGCGCAGATATAACCTTCGGCCCCGAGTGGGGGTATAAAAGGAAGCGTCGCAATCACCAACACTGCAGTCTCTATTCGGACGAAAGAAAGAAAGCTTCGAAAATGCCAATTGCGATTTTGGCGAAACGTCTTTTCAGAACGACAGTAGTAAACGGATGTACACCCGGAATGAAAACACATTGTATTTTTCCATCCGTGAAGGAGTAAAAATCAACATATATATATATATATATATATATATATATATATATATATATATATATATATATATATATATATATATACTGTATTCCTTGTAATAATTGTGACAAAAAATTTATTATCAAAAAGAATGCAATACACAGAAGTGACGCAAGATTGAACAAAAGATCTTGCGCACTATCAGAACAAATTGATACTGGCCACAAATGCAATTTCGTACAAACTAAAATCTTACACATAGAAAATAATACTACCAAAGGAACATTTTTAGAAATGGCAGAAATTAAGAAAAGAACCTTTGGCAATGAATAAAAAAAATTTAAGTTCAATTTACTCATATAATTTATTTTCAGATGAAACAAAATTTTCCAATAACGATAATAGTGGTAATAATAACAATTAAAATTAATTATATGAATGATTCTAAAGTTTGCTTTCCTATACATACTCGTACTATTTTTATCTAAAATTTGAACATATTTTTTCAAATATGAACATTCTCTTAACCTTTAAATTTTAAAC
This sequence comes from Kuschelorhynchus macadamiae, assembly GCA_030620095.1. NCBI lineage: Eukaryota > Metazoa > Arthropoda > Insecta > Coleoptera > Curculionidae > Kuschelorhynchus > Kuschelorhynchus macadamiae. The sequence goes on from JAUTXW010004569.1 coordinate 46,917, forward strand.
TTTCAATTTTTGTCATCAAAAAATCACATTATTTATTCTAATTTGTTAGAACGTTTGACATCAACATTCTACTTTTAGAAATATCTGCTTTAAACAAGCATTTTTCTCAAAATTACTACAAGTCTCTTGAATTTTTATTAATTGTAAGTCTAGATGCATATATTACTAATATTATTAACTAAATTTAATTGTTTAAAATAAGCTTGGTCAAATAAAAATAAAACGTTAATAAAGACATCCTGGCCAAATTCCCCATGATTTTCTTAAGTTTATATATATATATATATATATATATAAAAAATAAATATACTTTAATATTTTGTACAGGGTGCCGTACAAAATATTAAACACTCAGATTGGACTAAGTTTAACTTGGATATACATAATTTAAATTGAAGGACTAGGAAACTAACAGTGTCTATATTTGTCACTGGTGGAAAGTCTTTTGGATCGACACTACAAAAGGATCTAATTTTTAATTATAAAAATATTTTGTATGCACCGCTCGTCGAGTTTTCTAAGAACGAAAAATATAGGTATACGGTAGCGCTACTTTCTGCCAAAAAACTGTCACCGTAAATCAAAATAAAGGGCAGTATTAGTTTCTCAATTTAGCAATTGTATTTTTCGAAACATAAGTTTACTGCAAATTTCAATTTCTGTTCCCATATAAGCGATTTATTTAATACACCATAAACTATACGAAAGTTATACAGAATTAACCGGAGACACTTAAAACCTTTAAAATGTATAGATAATTCCATTTAAAATTCGTGGAATTTTAATATTTTTTCGGTCAAATTGGGTACTATGTTAATGTCCTAAATTTAAGAAACGCTGTTTGTATCAACCGGATATATAACATTTGCTAGCTGTCTAGTTCCTTGAGGATTTCTTAAAAGTGAAGCTTAAATTTAAATTTGGTTTCGGCTAGTTTGGCAAACAAATAGTTTTGGTGGTAATAATAATGAAAAACAACAAAATCTATTAGCCTGAAATATATCAAAGCAGCAATGTACTACAATAATTTGCACACCCCGCGACTTTATATTAAATCCTAACATAAAAGACGTAACTTTGAAAACTAATAACTAAACATATTTATCAAATTCTCGCTAACCATTTTAAACTGCAGTCGTAGAAAAGCCGCTAGACAAAAAAATGCCTACCACCAAATTCCTTTTAGTTTAAAAAGTACTCCTGTTAAATAAAAGTTTTTTAGGCGTCGTTTCTTAAATCAAAAACAACTTGAACATATATTTACGGTAAAACTTTAAGAATATCGGGATTTTTGGGGTGTTTTAAAAAGATTTTTAAAGTCAATTTAACTTTTTCTGTTTGACAGTGTTTAAATTTTGCCAATCTTACATGTTTAAGTTGAGTTAGGGAGTGTTGGAATTTATTCGGAGCACCAGTGCAATGATGATTCAATTTTGAATTGTTTAAGACAGCTTTTATGTTTCTTTTACACATTTTTTATTGGCTAAAATGACTGGTTTAAGTTTGTAATTATAATAAAAGCATGCCAATTTTTTAAGTTCAGAGGGTTGGTTGAAATTGTTGAGGCGTAATTATATAGACTATTGCTATGCTTCTAAATCAAAACCTTGGCCTTTAAAACACCATTTTGTTTATATGCTTGTATACTTGTTGATTCCTAGTCCTTCACGGATGGAAAAATACAATGTGTTTTCATTCCGTCCTTTCTTTTTTGTGGCCGGTTTCCTAACAGTATGGAAGACAATAATAACACCAACAGCAACATCCAGAAAACATAAATAACGACCAACGGCCGCTCAGATGTAACCTTCGGCTCCGGCGGTGGGTATAAAAAGGGAGCTTCGCAGTAACTAATACTTAAGTCTCTATTCGGACGCGAGAAATAATACTTCGAAAATGCCAAATATTATTTTGGCGAAACTTCAGCAAAACTGTTCTTTTCAGAATGACAGTAGTGAACCGATGTACACACGGAATGAAAACACATTGTATTTTCCCATCCGTGAAGGACTAAGAATCAACACTATACACCTCTACAGGGAGGAGATCTTCAAGACAATCAGGATGCATGAGAAATTGAGAGGTAAGAAAACGAATCTTTTATGTGATCTGACCTTTCAAATTAAGTGTCGTGACAGCGATTTACTTCTTATTTTTACAAGGTTGTCTCATCATACTAAAACTAGGAAAAGTAACACCATATACTTCGAAATGCTAGCAAGGCCTTACTAAGAGAACAAATCCATAAAACGCTAGCGGAGACAGAGAAAGCACTTTTAAAGTTACACCTTAAACTAAGTAACAGCATTCAACCTTTATTTTGGAATCGCATAAAAACTCCTAAAAAAATCGAGTCAGCCACAAGTCTCATCAGTAGATGTCGATCAATTAGTACGTAATATCTCGATCCCTTAGAAAGTGAAAAATCCGTACTAAGTAAGGGTTTTAATTTTGCAATAGCTTCTAAGGAAATCCCTACAGAAGAAATAACAGCTAGAATGGAAGCTGGCCTTGACTCCTCTGAAAAAACGGAACAAAACCTAAATATCATTGAACAAGGGCCCTAACAACCTTCGAAAAAATAAAGACAACGGATAAGGAAAACGCAACCGTAGTTATAAATAGTTAAGACTACATATAAAAAATACAAGCCAATTGTTATAAGTCTATGCCAAGGGACCCAACTATGTACCTGAAGAAGACAACCAAAAATAAAATACAAAGTTCAACAATAAACCCCCAAATACAACAAAAAAATCATACCACGAGAAAAGTAGAGCAGACGTCCTAAACTTTATGGTTTACCAAAAATACACGAACCAGGGGTGCCCATCAGCTCTACGGTTAGTGCTGTTAATTCGCTGCTACAAAACCTGGAAAAACATCTTGCTGAAATTATGCAACCAGGTGTCAAAAAAGCTGATTCATTTGTAAAAAACTCGAATTATACGAGACTTCGTACTTAAGAAAGACGATGTCATAGCAAGCCTAGATGTCAAGTCGTTATATCCCAGTATTCCCATCGACGAAGCATTGGGCAGAATTACTATGAACGAGGATTTCCAGGCACATATAATACATCTTTCGAAGCATTGCCTCAAAAATACTTACTTTTCATTTAACGGCAAATGTATAAACAAATACATGATGCTGTAATGGGGTCCTCGCTATCACCAGTAGTCGCGAATTTATTTATGATATACTTCAAGAAAGAAGCTCGTGAAAAAGCAAGCTTGGAGTCTAAATTATGGACTTGTTATGTGGGTGACATATTTATTATATGCAACATGGTCATACAGCCTCAAAAATTTTTCGATTCAATTAAATTCAATGCATCCCAGAATACAATTTACTCTAGAGTTAAAAGAAAACAACAAACTTCCATTTTAGATGTTCTAGTCACAAAATTGCATAACGGACATTTCGAATACACCGTGTATAGAAAACCAACACATACCGGCAGATATTTAAATGCAAGAACACATCATCATCCAGAACAAATTCAATGTGTGTCAATACTTTAATATCTAGATGTTCAATACATTAATATCTAGATCCGTAAGATTAACTGAAACACAGACGAGACAAAACGAACTTATATATAACTACTGCTTTAAAGAAAAATGGCTACACAAATCGCATCTTAGAGAAAGCTATTAAAGCACAGGGTTTCCGAACAACGAACACTAGAAGTTATAAACTGGAAAAGCAACAAGTAGTCTTACCATATGTAAAAGGAACAACAGAAATCAGAAGAATCCTTAGAAAACACACACAAGCCACAAACAACTATAGGTAAACTACTTAGAAACCCAAAAGACAAATTCAGATTAGAAAACCACGGAGTATACAGACTTCTTTGCCAGGACGGTGAAAAGATGTACGTGGGGCAAACTGACAGGCAAATATCAGCATGAGTAGAAGAGCATAAATTCAGCATCAGAAACAAACAAACAACTTCAGCTCTATTCCTACATCATCAGGAAACCGGCCACAAAAGAAATTTCGGTGGGTGTAGAGAGACTGCCAATATAGAGCATTATAAGACCAGAATAATCCGAGAAGCAATTTAAATTGAAAAACAAGGTGATTTAAAAAAAGGGACGAATCATTAAAACTACCAACAGTATGGAAGACAATAATCGACAAATCTAAAATAACAAAAAATCAAGCGCAATTAGCGCAAGAACATCCGGAAAACATGAATAACATCCAACGGCAGCTCGGATATAACTTTCGACCCCGGATGGGGGTATAAAAACAAAACTTAGCAGTCACTAACAACTTCAGTCTCTCTTCGGACGCGAGATAGAAAGCTTCGAAAATGCCAAATGTGATTTTGAACAGTAAAACTGTTCTCTTCAGAACGACAATAGTAAACAGATGTACACCTGGAATGAAAATACTTACTAATACTAAAATTTAATATCAAACAAAAACTTTACATACATAGTGAATGAACCTAAGCGGTAATTCCCTCCTGAATTTTTTAATTTATTCCTTTATTTACAAAAATGAAAGAAAACGCAATTTATATATGTGTTACCAAATGTCTATAAGCGGAAATAAATCACTAATGAAAATTTAAAGTTAAATCAAAATTAGAAAAAAACTTTATCCATCTGATATTTTTAATGCAGTTTATTTGGTTCCTTATAGCATTGTAAAATATTGTTTAGGAAAAAAAAACATTAACATATTACAAGCTTTTTCTTTTCAGAAAACCAAACAGTTTTAATTTATTGGACCGTTTAATTGTTGGCTTAAATAAATTGCTCATTCAAAACATCCATTAAACTGTCCTTCCACACTTAATATAAATTTTAATTAATGCTTTGAATAATATCCTCACAACATACGTGGCTTAGTTAAATATTTACGTTAATTTAATACAATAAACACCACACTGTTTGTGTGCATTGTATAACTAGAAATTATTGCTTATTTATAGTACATAGATACTTTAAATTCAACTAGACTAAGTTACCTCAATATATAATATATATATATATATATATATATATATATATATATATATATATATATATATATATATATATATATATATATATATATATATATATATATATATATATATATATATATATATATATATATATATATATATATATATATATATATATATATATATATATATATATATATATATATATATATATATATATATATATATATATATATATATATATATATATATATATATATATATATATATATATATATATATATATATATATATATATATATATATATATATATATATATATATATATATATATATATATATATATATATATATATATATATATATATATATATATATATATATATATATATATATATATATATATATATATATATATATATATATATATATATATATATATATATATATATATATATATATATATATATATATATATATATATATATATATATATATATATATATATATATATATATATATATATATATTAAGGTCTCTTAAAAGGAAGGATGATGTTCCAACCGAAATTTGTTAAGCTACAGTATAGGTATGGAGTAGTTGTGTCTAGTTGAATTTAGGTATCTATGTACCATAAATAATAAGCAATAGTTTCTGGTTACACAATGTGGTGTTTATTATATTAAATTAACATAAATATTTAACTAAGCCACGTATATTGTGAGGATATTATTCAAAGAATTAATTAAAATTTATATTAAGTGGAGGACAGTTTAATTGAATGAGAAATTTATTTAAGCCAACAATTAAACGGTCCAACAAATTTTGCTTTCTAAAAAAACTAAGCTTACATGTTATTTTTTTCCCTAAACCATATTTTATAATACTATAAGAAACGAAGTAAATTGCTTTGAAAATATCAGATGGATAAAGTAGTTTGCATTTTTAATTTAGCTTTAAATGTTATTAGTATCATTTTTGTATATCATTTAAATTTTTGATATTATTTAATTACATATTTGGCAACAAAAAAATAGCATAGCAAAACATTATTGTTAAACATCAAATAAATAATATATAACCAAATAAGTTTTTTTATTATGCTTAAATTTGTTCAACCAGTAACCAATAATAATATTGTTTTTGATTTTATTTGATTATTCAAATTTAAAAATCTTATTTTAAAATCCACAATATTAAAAATGCTACAAAAACAGGGCATTATAGTGGAATTGTCAATACCATCTTAGAAAAAATCGGTAAATTCCCTTTACCCCGAACTTTCCTCGTTATGAATATTTTCTTTTATTAGGAATAGTTAGATATGACACCATTTATTTCCGCTCATAGTTATTTGGTAACACATATATAAATTGGGTTTTCTTTGTTTTTTGTAGACAAAAGAAAAAAATTAGGGAGAAATTTCCAGTTAGGTTCATTTACAGATTATTTTAAGTTGTCTATGAAGATATTAATTCTGGGAGCCCCAAACATCCGTCCGAAAAGAATTCTGCCGATTTAATGCTTCACAAATCCCATTTCTCTAAAAAGATGAAAACGCACGTAGCACTTTCTGATGCCCCTTGCTCGGTTGTTATTTCCCCACAACTAAACCAGTCACAGTCCTTTTTTGCAAGATTGCAAATTGTGAAATTGTATATAGCATACAAATTTTACCAGTTGATTCCTACAATACTTGACTTTTGTGCCAAATTTGAGATACATTGGATAAGTATTTTTTAGTAATATTTTTTTTTAACATTTCACTAAGCCGCCATTTTGTTTTTCCATATTGGATTTTTACCAAAAAAGTTACCAGGTCATCCCCATACGACCCTTAATTTTTGACCAGATTTTGTCAATCCGGTAAGCAGTTTTTTTGTGGCACGAATAGATAGTAAGTACGAAACAAAACATTTCTACAGTGCCATATACAATGAACATTATTCCGCCTAAAACTCCTCTTTGCAAAAGTGAGGACTGCAAAAAACCTGGGAAATATATTTTCAGATGATCAAGGAACCATATTTTAATATTATTTTAGTAAACTGGAAACTTACAGCAACGAAAGAAATTTATTTGTAGGCATGTCCAAAAATCTATTCCTAAAGTTAAGAAAGTGGGTTCTCGAAAAGAATTAGGTTCGACTATTTTTTTATTTTTTCCGCGAGAAAGTGTAACCAAATGTAATTTTTTTTCTTTCTTAACACTTTGTCGGTTTCGGAAAAATGTATGAGAACATCTCTTGGAAAACAACAGACAGCCGGTCTAATTGAAAAAAAGAAAGAGTAGGAAGGATCAAAGAAAGACAACTAGAATGAGACACCAAGGTACCAAAAGAGGTAATTGAACACATACATTTATTTCCAAGAGTGGAATCCATTAGTATGATTTGTTAATTTGAAAAAGTATCATCTTTATTTAAAAAAAAGATAAAGATGAAGAATCAGCGCTTTCGCAGCACAACGTTTAAAGAGGGAACTGATGACGGAGTGCTTGAAGAAAACCTTTACCAAACACGAATTTGAAAAGATACAAAGGTGAAAGCCTAAAATTAAAAAGAACTAGTAGGGGCTTGTCCATTTCCAAGGAAAGCTCCATATTTTATAAACAAAGACTTGCTATGTACAATTTCACAATTTGCAATCTTGCAACAAAAGATTGTGACTGTTTCACATGTAGAGAAATAACAAGAAAGCGAGGGGCATCAGAAATTGCGTTTTAATATTTTTAGACAAATGCGAACTGGAAGGCATTAACTCGGCAGAATGCTTTTCGGACAGATGTCTGGGGCTGAATAAAAATTCAGTACTACCAGCCATGCTTTTATACCTTTTGAGGGGGATTCCAAGAAATGTGCAAAATATTATTCATTACTTTTTCGAATCATGCCACGGTCAAAACGAGGGTAATTTTGAACAGAGTGCAATTTCTAATGCAATATCCCAGGTTGAAAATATTTATGGCCCCAATCAGATTCTACCAATCATAAAACTGGCAGGGAAAAAATAGCCTTATATTGTGCATGAACTGCAGTTTTCGGATATATATATAAATATATATATATATATATATATATATATATATATATATATATATATATATATATATATATATATATATATATATATATATATATATATATATATATATATATATATATATATATATATATATATATATATATATATATATATATATATATATATATATATATATATATATATATATATATATATATATATATATATATATATATATATATATATATATATATATATATATATATATATATATATATATATATATATATATATATATATATATATATATATATATATATATATATATATATATATATATATATATATATATATATATATATATATATATATATATATATATATATATATATATATATATATATATATATATATATATATATATATATATATATATATATATATATATATATATATATATATATATATATATATATATATATATATATATATATATATATATATATATATATATATATATATATATATATATATATATATATATATATATATATATATATATATATATATATATATATACACACTTACTAATTAAAATGCAAAGACAATTTTGAATGAATTTTCAGAAAATATAAAAAATAAAATTAGGGAGATTTTTACTACTAAAATTTTGACATTATTTGGCAAGAAATAAACAATTTAAAAAAAAATGTTTTTCTATCAAATAATGAGAGGAATAGGTTAAGTATGTCAAATGTATAATATAAAAAAGAGGTGTAAAATTTTTAAAACTAGATAATACGTTGGAATAAAATACTTTAAAAAAATTTAACATTTAAAAATACTGGAGGTAATTTGAAAAAGTAATAACTATGATTTTTAGGAATTATTAGTCGTCTAAATTTAAAATATAAAAATAAATGGAACTTAAGTTTTCAATATCGGTTTTTTGTTATTGTCAACTTTTCTTTATGTATCTCGGTCATTTCTAAAAAAAGTCTTCTGCTAGTGATATGTTCAGTGTGTAAAATTTTTGTTTCGTTAATATTCTATGCGTGTCCCGTATCTATAATACGTTCTGAAAGAGCACAAGATCGTTTATTGAGTCTTGGATCACTTCAATGTAATGCAATTCTTTTACTGAATCTTTGTTTTGTTTAATCAATGTATTTTTTTATCGGAGTTTGAACAAGGAATGGAATAATCCGAATTATGCTGGTTTCAAACATGATACAAAATACCAATGGATTTAACATTACGTTGTCCTATTTTTATATTTTTTGTTTTAAACATTTCAATAATCTTAGGAATTTTGAATATAGGAAATGAACCAAAAAGTAAGCCATTATTAAGATTTATATTATTTATTTCATGATTATTTCTGTAAGTTTAATTGGGTATGTGTTATCTAGTAAAATTTGTTGGAGCATTCTGAAACTTTTTTGCTTTAACGTTGGGTGTACTAATCTTTCAATTCTACCACCCAAAGTTAAAGCAAAAAAATTTCAGAATCTTCCAACAAATTTGCCTATTTATTCTGCGTTTTAGATACTGGCTAGTTTGTCCAACAATAAAAATAACAAAACACAAAATAACAAAAATCCTAATAAAGAAAAATACTTGACCCTACCATATGTAGCTATCAGAAAAATTACAAAATATCCTTAAAACTGAAAACATGTTTATTATTATGTATATAAATAGTATGCCACAAAGGCTATAATCTTTTGAAAAGAAATTTTAGCAAATTAAAAACAGCAATACTGAAAGAAAAAAGTGTAACATCGTATTTGAAATACCTTGCCATGATTGTAATGGGGTATATACTGGACAAACTTGCCAATATCTAAAAAAACAGAATAACTGGCCACAAGTATGATAAAAAAATTAAAACAGTTCTTACAAATCATATGCAGGAGAAAAACCACCCCTTCAAATACGGAGTCACAAAAATCATAATTACTAAAACAAATAACAAGAAAAGGGCGTTCTAGGAAATGCTCTATATTCAGAAGACTCCTAAACCGTGCATATACTCAAAAACAGATACGAAAGAACTATACAAAATATACCACGACCTTCTAAAATAACACTACACCTATGTATTATATACCACGACCTTTTAAAATAACACTACACCTATATATTTCAGCATATACTACTTTCAATCCACATCCGGTAAAATACCCAATACCAAATAAATAAAGCTGTAAAAACAACAAAGAGAAAAACACTTTATAATCCTTCACACTGCTATGATATTTAGGTACACCAATTATTATTCAAATGTAAACAACCCATCATCGTCGTTTTGACTGAAAGTTCGTTCTATGTCTTTTAAAATAATAAGTATAAATGTGTTTTATTTCTTATTTATATACATGTGTTGTGTTATAATGACCTACATTTCCGACTAACCATGTAAGTTATATTTTTAATTATTATGTAAAAGGTTCTTTTTCTGTGATTTAATTTAGGAACTGTAAAAATAGATAAGAATAAATATTTTGTAATTGAGTCACATTTACATCAGTTTAAAGGACAGTGTTTGAAAACTATACATTGGATGTTGCAAACGGAAGACTTGAATGTATATTTTGTATAAATACTATCAGCGTAAGGGAAAAAAAGATTGAAAAATTTATCTTTTTGCGTTTCTATCAAATAAAGTAATAAAGCTTCAAATCCTTATTATTCTTGCAAAACGTTTTTTAACACTAAGGGGTAGGGGCATATTCGTTAACTGCCACAAAATAAGAATGTATTATAGATTGAATATTAAAATAAAAAATATTTTTTCCATAGCTCATAACAAAAAAGTTTCAGTTGTTAATTTGATATTTAAAGTTTCCTTAAAAACTGTAGTTTGTAGTTGTAGTTTTTTCCTAAATGAGGTTGATATATATATTTTTTTGTACGAATGTCCTAGGGTATATAAGCATGCAAAAAACAGATTATGTTTTTAATAAATTCTCCTGTATCTTATTTGAACATGGAATAGGCTTCTTTTTTGGTAGTTGCAGATTTATTATCTTTATAGATGTATATATATATATATATATATATATATATATATATATATATATTATGTATATATTTATATATATATATATATATATATATATATATATATATATATATATATATATATATATATATATATATATATATATATATATATATATATATATATATATATATATATATATATATATATATATATATATATATATATATATATATATATATATATATATATATATATATATATATATATATATATATATATATATATATATATATATATATATATATATATATATATATATATATATATATATATATATATATATATATATATATATATATATATATATATATATATATATATATATATATATATATATATATATATATATATATATATATATATATATATATAAACAATATATATTGTGCCAAAGTGGATTTTGTTTAGAACGTCGAGACTAATAAGATATAAAAAAATAGAAAAATTAACCGAAGTTCATTTTTCATCAGAGAAATGCGGTGTTTTTCAAGTAGTTGCAAAAATTAATTTTTGATATCCTGAACAAAAACGGTTCTTACAATTTCGTTGTTCGATATTTTCTGAGATAAATCGATCGAAAACTTTAACTTTCCCCCACTGACATCTACTATTAAGAGAAAAATTTGAAAATTGTGGGTGCGTGATAGGAGCAAATTTGCAATAGATCCACCACCAAAATATTATTGTTTGATGTTTAAAAATTAATTTGAACGGGAAAATCGCTGGCTTTAATATGTGAATTAGTTTTTAGTTGTAAACTTTCCAGAATATAGGAAATGTTTTTGTGGTTTTACATAGTCAATTATCTTTTTATAAACAATTGTTTATTATTTTTGTCGATATTACATTATCTTCCTGGAACTATAGTATTGCACTGAAAACCTAGCTTTATTTATCTTTATTTATGTGATAAATAATTATTACCTTTGAATATCTTCCTTTTTGGTACTTTTCTCGGATTTTTTAAAAATCTCATGATCAACCGCAAATAAGAACCTCACAAATTATGATATCGCTTTAAATTTAGTTTTACTGGAAAGATTAAAATGTCTATATTTTGAGTTTTTCGTTTGCTCTTAGAAGTCTTTGATAATTTTAAATACCCTTCCCCACTGTCAAAATCGAACTTCTTTCCATTCATTACATGGTCTTTTTTGTACGTGGAGAAAAAAATATAATTCTAAATTGAATTAACATGGGTCCCGAAGCGAATGTTCAGCGGCTGCCGCATTGTACACGTACGCGGCCGCAAATGCTTATTCTCAGCTAAAAACTAAGTATCACATATTTCAGCCACAGATTCCTCCCCTCCAAATTTATATTTAATCATAAAAAAATAATACTTTTTTGTGGATTTATTATAACTCAGGTCGCCGGACGCGTCTACAATTTTCAGATTTTTAACTTGACAGGAGACATCAGTGGGAAAAAATTTACCATAGATTTTCCTCGGTTTATCTAGTACTTCTTAAAAAAATCGATAAATTTCTTTTACCCGGAAATTCCTTCCTTATGGGTCTTTTCTTTGATTAGGAATAGTGAATTGTAACCAAATTTAGTTAAGCAGTAGTCATTTATTAACACATATTATATACTAACGTTTCGAACATTTTTATTGGGCGCTATTTTGTTCCACCATATTGAATTCTTACCAAACAGTTTTTTCCTATACCACACTTGATTGTTAAGCATAATTTAAAATAAATTGAATAAGTAGGTTTTACACTGAATTTTTAAGTCCACCATTTTATCCCATCGTGTATCAGTTTGTCCTTATACCACATTTAATTTTTGTGCAAAATTTTAAAGTCAACTGAATATGAAGGTGTTTTTTAGATATTTTAATTGCCGCCATTTTGTTTCGCCACCTTGAATTCGTACCACAATTTTACCAGTATATTTCTATACCGCACTTAATGCTTGCACAAAATTGGATATCAAACTACTAAGTAGTTTTTCAGGCTGATTTTTTTAAATATTTTATTAGACCGTCATATTGTTTTGCCTTCTTGGATTTGTACCAAAATGTTACCAGTTAATTTCTATGTAACACATGATTTTTATGCAAAATTTGAGGTAAATTGGATAAATGGTTTTCTAATAAAATTTTTGTTTAACATTTCACTAGCCAAATCAAAACGTTCCCCCACTGCCCTCCAAATACAGCAGAAGACGTATTGAAAATGCGATAAGTATTGACCTATTATTTGTAAAAACGGGTACTACAAAACTAGAGACTATAATTTTATATTTTCACTAGAATACCTAAATTAAGCTTTATTTACAAAATTCAAAATTTAAAAGAATTAATTTTTATTTGGTAAAGAAATTTTTCAATTTTAGATACTTTCTGCATCAAATATGTGTATGTCTGCGAATGTCCTTAAATATATGCCAAAATATACAAAAAATAAAAGCAGAACTTGAAATTGCGGAAATTTGCGAAACGTCGTAAGTTGAATTAAAAAAAATATGACTAATTTTTAAATACCCTTTTAATATTACTTGGTTTAATTAACATATGTATGTTTAGTATATCTAAAAATGTTCCTTGATATGAGATTTTTGTAATAAATACGTCAATTAAAAAAAAAAGACAATTCGTGAATCATTCTGTTTACAATTAATTTTAGTTATTATCTATATTGTTTATAACGGCAACATCTTCACTTTAACACCCTGCATCCCTTAGAACTTTTGATCGTCGAAAATAACAGCATATAGAAAGGGTTGGAAAATTAACCAAAGGCCATTATCCATAAGAAAAATGCGAGTTCTTTTAATGGAATTTCCAAAGCTTAACTGACTGGTGCATTAGTAGTAATCGCGGTCAGTGACTCAAAATTAAAATATGTCTTTAACTTTAACGCACCTGTTCATACCTAACCGAGGATAGAGACACAAGTCTATTCAGCTGCCCTTGTAATTGTAATTATTACGGATATAACAGCCCATATCCCGAATTCAAAGACGTTTTAGTGCTAACACCGATGTATTGGATTTGGGTATGCCCGAGGGCAGCTTTAAGAAGCTATAATTTACTGAATATATTATTACATTTAGTCAGAAACAGACGCCCTAGAGCATTTGTAATGGATTACTGTTAATATTAGCAAAAATTGTTGTCAGATAAAAAATAAACGGGGGTGTTTATTTGTAACCTAATGTAAGCTAACCAAAGTAGTTCTATATTTTTATAGAGGAGGCCTATTGTCCCGTTGTGTGATAAGGTTTTTGGGGATTTCGGTTAACATATTACTTCAGAAATAGCTAGTGATGGCGCGAGACGAGATTAAGGCTTCTTCTCTTGTCGTCTCAACTTTGGCTAATCTTGTCCCATCTCGATCTCAAAATGTTGGTCGAGACAAGATGAAATCAGGGACTTGTTTCGTCTTTTTTCGAAAAATCTTGTCTGGGCTTGCAGTACATTAATATGTCCTATTAAAAGTTAAATAAATATGTCCACTGAACATGCACCTTCTTTCGGTTTAACTGAAACTTTTAAAACTAAAATAAAATTACATACACGGTGTTTCATTTAAACCAAGAAAGTTGGTGCCCGGTTATATTATTAATAAAAGAACTTTTGTACTTAACATTTTTACTTCCCTCGTAAAAAAGAAGTAATGTAATCGTAAAAAAATCATCCTCCGAGATTTTTGCAGATCTTTACGTTTCAGGGTCCCTACATGCCGAAAATGTTTTCTCAATTCCGTAAGTCTGTCTGTCGGTCTGACTGTTCGCGGCATAGCTAAAAAACTACTTACCCGATTGACTTGAAGTTTTGGTCAAAAATTAACGGTCATATGGGGATTACCTGGTAATATTTTGGACAAATTCCAAAATGGCGAACCAAATGGTGACCTACTTAAATGTTAAAAAAATTACTACTAAAAACTACATATCCAATTTATCTCAAATTATGCACAAAAATCAAGTATTATGTAAGGATTAACTAATAAAATTTTGGTGAATGAATACAAGATGGTGGAACAAAAGGCTTAGTAAAATATTTAAAAATTCAGCCTGAAAAACTTACTTGGCCTGATTTCAAATTGTGTACCATAAATAATTGTGTTATAGAGGTGAACTAGTATATTTATATGCCAAAAAATATGTTTTATCAATACTGTCGGTTCGTCTGTTTTTGCCTATCTCTCTGTTAGTTCACGGCAAAACTACTTACGCGATTGACTTCAAATTTTGGGTAAAAATTAAAGGTCATATGGGAATGACCTGGTGACATTTTGGTAAAAATTCAATATGGCAAAACAAAATGGCGGCCTACTGAATTGTTAAACAAATTATTACTTAAAAACGACATATGCAATTAATCTCAAAGTTTGCACAAAAATCAAGTATTATGTAGGTATCAACTAATAAAATTTTGCTTCGAATCCGAGATAGCAAAACAAAATGGCGGCTTGTCTGTTTCTCAGTTCACCGCACAGCTTAAAAATTATTTACCCGATTGACTTAAAATTTTCGTCAAACTTTAAGAGTTGTATGGGGATGACCTAGTAACATTTTGGTAAAAATCCAATATGGCAAAACAAAATGGCGGCCTAGGTAAATGTTAAATTATTACTACAAAACTACTTATCCAAATATTTAAAAATTCAGCCTAAAAAACTACTTAATGGACTGATTTCAAATTGTGTGCCATAAATAGTAATTGTGGTATACAGATAACTAGTAAAACTGTGGTACTAATTCAAGATGACGGAACAAAATAGCGGCTAAATATAATATTTGTAATCCTGAAAAAAGTTTTAAGTATCCTCACGTTTTAGCGTAACTAGATGCAAAAAAAAATATGTTTTATGAATTCCGTCGGTCCGCCTGTTGGTTTGGCTGTCTGTTCACGGCAGGGATTAAAAACTACTTTTCAGAGTGACGTCAAATTTTGGTTAAAAATTAAGGGTCATGGGGATGACTTGGTAATATTTTCATAAAAATCCAATATGCGGCAATAAGTGAAAACGTTAAAAAAAATATTTCTGAAAAAACTAATTATCCAATTGTCCTCAAACTTTGCACAAAAATTAAGTGATGAATTGGTACCATTTTGTTATCAACATAAGATAACAACACAAAATGGCGGCCTTATAAAATACTTAAAAAATCAGCCTGAAAACACTATTTATTAGATTAATTTTAAATTTTGTGCAAGCATTAAGTGCGATATAGAGATAAACTGGTTAAATTGTGATACGAATTCAAGATAGCGGAACAAAACGGCGGACAAATAAAATTTTTAAAAATTGTAACGTAGAAAAAAACTTATTTAATTGATTTTAATTTTCGCAGAATAATTAAATGTGATATAGGGATAACCTGGCATGAATTCAACATGACGTATTAATATGGCAGTGTGGTTAATATAAAAATTACTTATTGAATTTATTTAAATTATGCCCAAAAATCAAGTGTGGCATTGGTAGCATATGATCTAACAAAACGGCGACGAATAAAAATGCAGAGCTAAAAAGAGCCCCGTTTTGTGTTGTGTTAATGATGTTTTCAACTTGGAACCAAATGTCATTTCTAATAATTTACCTAGCATACAAGTTTTTCACTGTAATCCTGAACAGGTCTAAGGATGTCACTGTGGTCTTTCACCCGGGAACTTTTTTAGTTTTCAATTTTCTTAATTATTCATATTTTAAATTCAAGACAGTTTTTTATACATACATTTGGCCACATTTCGTTTCAACCTCTCTCAATATCCGTCGAGCCTTGTAATGTGTGTAATGTTTGTTTATTGTAATCTATGTGTGACATGTTTTTCAATTTTAAAGGTACTGTCTTTTAATTTTAATTGCATTTAGATATGATAATGCTCGATCGGGCGAAACATGTATAACCGATCATCTTAAAATAAAAAAACCTATGACTGAGACCGAGACTTAATATTTGTATATTGTTTAAATCTATATAATTTCTTGCAATAATCACTAATCAGTGAAAATCCACGCCTTGCTTTCCAGGCTATAAGACCTGGTGTTAGCTTCCCTCTAACTTAAGCGGTAACTTTTATAACATGAAATATTAAATAAAAAACGGGTATATATTTTTACAATAATGATAAAAGCAAGAAAAAGCACACTTAATGCTCTCTAATGAAATTAAGCCCGCTGTTCTGAATTCAATTCTATAATGCACTTATGAGATCATTTAGGACGGCGAATGAAAAAACCCTCGTTACTCTGGCAAAACTGTGGAAGATGCTTTGAATGCCCTTTTGGAAGGATTAAATATGAATCCAAAAGCAGTTATGATGAACTCTATAATTATCAATGCCAAGAGCGAACAAGTGACATAACACGCTCTTAATTTTTAATAAGATATGTTTTTGATATTCGTTAGCTCATAGGTGTTTTATTGGCTGTTTTTGTTTTTATTGATTTTGCTATTAGTATTTAAAAACAAGTACAAATCATTTAAAAAAAACAACCCAACTGCTTAGAATCGATATATTAACATAGGAAAATAACCACAAAACTTCGGCAGGTACGGGATACCGGGATAAAGCCAAAAACAAAAATAAAACTACTTCTGAATCCAACGTACACCGAGAAAGCATCTCGTTCGATATCATGTTTACACCATTTTTATTAAAATAACGTTCATTTGGCAAACAAAATTCGGAATGAAGTATATATATATATATAATTTATTCTTCTTTTGCGATTTTTATCTATTTTTTAAAGACCCCTAAAAGCTTTTGAGGAGATATTTGCAAATTTCTGAACCTTCGTCTAATTAAAAATTCCGCCTTGTCAGAATATATATTCGGACGTCGAGTCAGCAAAGCGCACCTTGAAAAAGTGACAGTTTTCTTCAAAAATGAAAAGTTTGTGCATTTTCTTTTCAAACTTGATTTTATCTGGTTTCTTGACTTAGGAAAATAAAGATGTACAACTATTTTTTATAGCAAAGATGTGAAACTTTCGACCTGCCTAATCGTTTTTGTCCTAGGAGCAAGCAAAAAATTCGTGCACTTTACATTTCAAAAATTTTACAAAAATCAGTAACTTTTATTCTCAACTTTTTTTTTAATTTCGATTTCATATTCAAATATATGGGAAACTGATTGTTGCTTTTTATTGCTGGTAGAAAGATGTCTTTTGTTCAGTTTTGATCAATTCCATTATCCATTATTTATATTCTCAATTATTCTTTCGCTAACAGTTAGATATTGTATATTTATATACTTGTACAAAAATAGCTTGGTTTGTCGAAAATATCATTTGGTGTTAGATGTTATTTTTTTAAAACATTAGTTTGATTGATAGTTTTTAGTTATATTCGTTACTGGTAACTCGATCACCTGAGGCAGTTTACAGTTCGACGGGTTGGGATCTGCTGAAGCCTTTAAATTAAGCCCTCTTCCTGAGAAGTCGGCTTTTGCCTACAGACTACTATTAACGTTTGTTATTATTAACCACTTCTGATTTACTTTTTTTTCTTGACTCATTTACTCTTTGGTTAGTGGTAGACATTAATTTTCTAAATACTACTCTGTGCTATTAAACAGAGAAAAAGTGTGACGAAGGGCAAAGTATAAAAATATAATGGGTTCGGATACTACTTTTAAATTAATTGCTATTTTAAGCTATTGTCACTTTATTTGCAGTTTTACGTAAGAGACTGAGAGCTGGGTCCAAACCAATCTGCAGGAGTATTTTCGTCTAACTGTTCTTCTTTTTCCTCCCATGTTTGCCTTAGAGTGTCAGTTGCGAAATGAGATATTTCCGACTTCTCATCAAGTGTCCAAGGTTATTTCGTTTTTTTTTATTGTAAGAACAATTTCTTTCTCTTTACTCAATATCCTCAGCACTTCGTCATTCTTGACATGATGCGGTCAGGAAATATTCGAGGGCACATCCACGTTTCTAATGCATTCAGCTTGTTTATGATATTCTGGTTAACAGTCCATGTCTTCAAGCGATAGAGTAGAATGGAGAACAAATAGCATTTAGCCATTATAGTTTTAAGGGTTGGGTTAAGGCCTTTGGAAGTAAATAATTTTCGCATTCAGATAAACGGTGTTCTGGCTTTCTCTTTTCAATAGCGTAATTCCAGTTGCAATTAATATTTGTTCCCAAGTATGTAAAGTTTTTACTTTATCCACTGCCTTGTCGTCGGTCATTAGAACGCCTTGAGGGTGATTTTTTCTTGTTTCAACCATATGCTTAGTTTTAGCGATATTTATACTGTTCCGAATAATGGTGAACTCTGTGTAGTAATATTTGCAGATCTTCGAGGGAATTAGCTATAACGGCCGTATGATCTGTATATCTGATGTTGATATATTCCCCATTAATTTGTATACCCCCTTGACCGTCGAAAGTTTATTTAAAAATTTTCTTTGAGTAGAGATTAAACATGGGGGGCGAAAGAACAAATCCTTGACGCACCCCCTACAGATTTAAATTTTGTCGGTAGTGGTGTTTTTCGCTTTTATTGTAGCGCTTTGTTTCCAATACAAGCTTGCTATGATTTTTAAATATTTCTCGTCAAGTCCAGTTTCTTGTAATAAACTACTCAAAAATGAATAAAGATATTTATGTTTTTTAACCTTTTTCAGAGCCCCGTATTTTTTACAATAAGGCATCTAATGGAATTGATTTTCAGTGTTAAGTGGAGGATTTAGCTAACTTTTAAGTAATTTAAGTGTTAAAAAGTGTTGCAAAATGCAGTATTTCTAATCAACTGTAAACTTTTAATTTATTTTTCTGTCAATTTTTTGAAAGGTTATTAAGTTCTCCTAAAACGGTTTTAAAATCAGCTGTTTACTTTACAAGTCCTAAGGAATTTGTACATGGTCGCCCATTTTCTATTTATTTCCAGAAAATCTCCTTTATTAGCAACGATAATGGGATATCGATTTCGATATTGTGCTACTTGTTTGGGACACGAAAAACACCATTTACCATTTTACAACCGTTTTAGTTTTTGAGCAAGAGTGGATTTCTGTAAAAGTAGTACAGAATGATTTTTTCACATAATTCAGGCGGTGCATTTACTTCCAGTAGTCCGGTCTCACATTATCTGACAATTTAATATCTTTTGGCAATAGTTATGTACGTTTTAGGTTTAAAAAACGTATTAAACTGAAGTGTTTAATGGCTATTTAAGATATAATTATCATCTTTCTTCTAATAAACTAAATATGCAAGAAATCATATAATGACGGGACAATCAAATATTGCTGAACTCATGTACCAAATAGCTCTGCTCTGAACAACGCAGAGTGTTATTTTGCGAATGATATCCAGCTTCAAATAAACAGGCACTACTGCTAGAAGATCGGGAAATTGGACGCAGAAGGTAACGAGACCTAGATAAGATCGGCTTCTTCTCTTTAATGTGAGAATGCACAACATCTGCAACAAGCATTCTGTAATACCACTGCCACCCGAATATCGGACCAAATTGTCAGAAATCGCTTACGTCAGGTAAAGATCTCATCATATCGTCCTCCTTGGCATGATATTCTATTTTTAGACGAGTTTAGATTTTGCTTTTACCATAATTTGTTCAACCTGTTGTCGCATTTGGTGGCGGAAATATTATGGTCTGGGCGGAAATTTCGGTAGATTGGCTTAGTGATCTCTATATTTCTAAGGGATCACTAACTGTCATGCGATATAACGAAGAGATCATTCTAGGACCTATTTTAAATCGTGCGAATGCAATTGGACGTCATAATTTGATATTTCCGTATGACAATGCAAGACCGCATAGAGTACAAGTGGTTGTAAATACAATTAGGGACGACGAACTAAATCATCTTTCTTTTCCTCTTCTTTCGCCGGATCTTAATCCGATAGAGTATACATGGGACTTTCTGCAGAGATGGTTGGATAACTGTCACCAGCCACCTACTACTACTCAAAAGCTAAGGGATATTTTAGGAGTTTAATAGCAAGAAATAGCGCAGGAGCATGCTAATAACTGTATTTTGAGTATGCCGGCAAAACGCAGATCTATTATTGATGCTCATGGCAGGGCAACACGTTATTAAATGAAGAATTAACGAGAGTTAATGATTGTCTAAAATTGTTTTAAATCCTATTATTTGTTATAATTTTATTATTCTTATTATGTTTTTTAGATTAAAAAATAAAAGGTTTAAATTGCTAACTAAAATCTTCAAATGAGTTTTGTTACACATGTTTAAAGCAATGGACCCACTGCCATTTATTAACAATCCAGATTTTAATAGCGGGGGCCAAATTTCAGATACCCGGTATATTTATCTTACTTTACGAAGTTTCGGGAGAACTTAATAAGGTTTCAAAATGACACAAAGATAAATCAAAATCCATTCTCTAAAATTTTCATATTTCAATAGTTCATCAGAAATATTGCATTTGCATAATTTTTTAAAAAACTGTATATTCGGAAAAGGAAGCATTTAACAAAAATTAATTAAATCTCTTAATATAGTAATATTCCTGCGTAGGTAGTGGCAACAATAAAAGAACAATAAAATAATATTTGTATAATTTTCAATGCGTTTGAAAAACGAAACGTAATTCCAGCTAATTAATTTTCTTAAATTTTTGTTTTTGCCGTCATGAAAGATATCGTGTGGTTTGTAAACAACTTGATTCATGTATGTAGTTTTCATTAAAGAGTAAGTGACTTAAAATTACAAAAAAATGCTAAGTGTTTTTAAATAATTTGTTATAATTTATTTATTCAAAAGCATTGGTTTCCTATTTAATAAAAAAAATAGAGATCTAATACAATTACCCAATCTAACTAGCATTCAAAATGAGTAAGATGGCAATGTTTCCGCCTTTTCAAAAAAAACTGTAAATTTTAAAATGTCTGTAATGCCAAAGCAACCCTTGAGTATTGACTCCCTGTCATATATGCTGCAAACTACTTGTATTTTTACCTGTTAAAATATTTGCATTTTCATTTGTTTTCGCCCTGGATATTATGCATAAAATTATTACTAAATAGCTATAATATGCATACGAGGGAAGTTCCAAATAAAAGTCAGTTTACCGATTTTTTCAAAAATTTTACCGATGTTCCAACCAGCACCCATGCACGGGGCACGGACACTAATATGAATTAATTTTTTTGCACTTTCCGTTTTATATCATAACGCTAACAAACGATTCGTTGATATCCACGGATTGACGCCATATATCAGCTTTACAAATCGTTAGTCACATGTCTCTCTTTGATATTTCCCCTTTTAATACTACAAGTGACGCGTTATTTTGAATTATGTATACAGTTTTTATGTTTTGCCCTTTTATCCGTATCTTCACCATCAGGGGTCATATTCCTGAAATAAAACGATTTTGAATTTTTAAGTTGAAACATTTTAAATAATAATCGATTATATTAATTTATGTTATATAATAAGTACATTAATATTGTACAAGGTGTTAGGGGCTTGACTACAAACATTTTTACACATGATAATATGACTTATTTCGATTAAAAAATGTTGGGTCTATTCCTTACCAGTTTTAAGAAAAATGGCCTTAAATGTGTAATTTATTTTACTAATTTTTAAGCAAAGCAATAATACTTTTAATAATTTTATTTTGTAAAACAATTAATTATAACATGTTTAACAAAATCTCTACAGTTTTTTCTTAGTAAAATATCTCAACAATCTAAATTTAGAGAGTAAAAAACGGATCTTCTAATTAATCTTACCTCAAAAATTGGCAACCTCGCTGATATACTGCCGGGCTCAATGAACATAACAATTCGTTAACGTAGCACCTAGCTTAGTTTTTTGCAATGTAAGACAACTCCATACCGATTGAATAAGTAGTGTCGATTTTAAAAACGTATACAAAGAACGAATATGCAAACATGCTACTTATTCATTAAGAATGTAGACAGGATGCACATTTAGCGTCCCAAATATACTGGGAAAAGTAGGGTATCTTTATAGGCGTTCGAGCGACACAAATTTGTGTTCGGTTTTCCAAACAGTGCCTGTTATTGGAAATGCAAACATTCGTTGTAATAATCGTGGACCGAAGAGACAAATAGCACCTGAAAACGAGGAACATAGTTTAGCTGTAGGGAAGGAAAACCTTGTGATATTGGATTTAGCATTTGGTTTAAGATTTTCGAATATTTTTGTTATTGTGTGGAATACCTAACTAATTAAAGGGCCTGGTAAGTTGATACTTTTCATTAATTTTTAGAAGGTAAAAACTTAATTAGGTTTATGCTGGTAAGATTTTACAAATAAATGATAATCTCAAAAATTATTATGGTTTAGTTAAAATGACCGGTAGTTTCTCCTTTTTTATACGCGCCGACATTATGCTAACAAACAACTACCCTTTTTATTACATAATTAATTGATTCATAATAATCAAAGTAAATTAATTGAATCTTTCTCAAACCTACACGTTTTCTTATGTTTCTTTGTTGAAAAAACAGAGCCGAAGAGATTAAAGTAATCACGCACAACCGAATATCAATGTTGCCATGTTGTCAAGAACCTAATTTGAACCTCCTCCTAAATTAAACATTTTAAACTGTGATATCTCAAAAACCATTTAGAATTTACCGATGGCATATAAGACTATTTTGTTCAAAATCATCCGTACTATCATCTGTTAAAATATGTATAGTCAAACCCCTAACACCTATATAGTAAAAGCATTTGGCCTGTCATTAAAATATGTGGATCACATTGTGAGATTATCCAGGGAACTACTTTGCCCTTACCACATATAAAGGGTACAAACTCTAGCATTTTATTTACTTTTCATAACAACAGTATCATCAGCCAAGGCAGCAGCAAATATTTTCTATTAATGTGTGGACAGAAGTTATTGAAAACCATCTAACTGGACCATATATTTTACCAATAAGGTTAATGATAAGATGTTTTGAAGAATGGCTTGGCAGATCTTGTTCTGCCTTTTCCGTTAGATGGCGCGATGAGTGGATACAGTGACTTTATAAGAACAGTGGCAACAATAGGATAACCAATTTTTTATTGGTACGGCCATATTGCTGTTAAAATCGTTTTGTTTACTTTTTGCCTACTTGGGTTTCTTATGAAGTTTGTTGTTTTAGTGTACTATTTTATTAGTTTTTGTGGTTATTAAAATGAATATTCATTCAAACAATAAGTTCTAAGCCATTGGCCATATGGAGAAATGTGTTTAAGCCTGGTTCACCTGCTTTTTGCTTGTAATTATAAAGTGTTTGTGATGAATTTGTACAGGGTGTCCCATTTTCGTAGGTTTTACGGGGTTTTCAGCTTATGAGTAGAGATAGAGAGATGCGGTTTTCGCGACACCGTGCTACTTTTCGATGAAACTAAAGAGGCCGCAAACAGATTTGCCCTAACCATTTTAGTTTCCGTGCTACAGGGTGATTTTGAAAATTTGTCATTTTCGGACACCCCCTGTAACTCAGCTATCGTAAAATATATTTAAAATGTTTCAACTGGTATTTATAGATTTTTTCACGTAGAATTCAGTGGCATACTCAGATTTTTGCTGAGAGTCATAGTTTTTGACATATTGGCATAACCTACTATTTTTTAAATGGGAGACCCTATATATTATTTTTTCATCTTATTCTTCATGTCGAGAGCTTTTCCAAACATACCATAAGTCATATTTATTTTCATAAATAACATGAAAAAATGCATTTTTCTTTAAACGGATTTATGGCATAGCAGATCAATCGAAATAAGAGAAGGTGGCTGTGGTAGCCATGGCAACGCCAACAAAAATATGATCAGGCAGCCATTACTGCTGTCATTTTTGGCATTATTGCGTTTAAATTTTTCTTGACGTCTATTATAATTATTGTTTTTAATATGGCTCAGAATCAAAAATTTGAATATTTTGAGAAATATGATATGAACGCGTGTTTTATATTGTCTAATGAAGATGCAGATCAGGCGGCAGAGCTTTATCTGAACAGGTTAGTTCTTTTTTATCTTCCTGCATTTTGACTTTATTGGTTCGCTTTATTTTATCTTAGATATCCCGAGAGAAGACAACCAGAAAAAAGAATTTTTCAAAAAATTAAAAATAATCTTTGCCAATATGGATCTTTTAACAAGCCTCGATCGCGAACTTACAATAAAGACAACGAAGAATCTGAGGTCAACGTTTTAGCCCTCGTTCAGACAGCTCCTGAAACATCTTGCAGGAAAATAGATGAAGAGTCGGGTGTACTGAAAACCAAAGTGCAGAAAATTTTGAAAAAGCACAAATTCAAACCCTATAAATACAAACTTGTGCATCATCTGCATCATGGTGATGCAGAGCGCAGATTGGAGTTCTGCAATTGGTTTATAAATATGAAGGCAGAAGATATCGATTTTGAAAAAAAGATTATTTGGTCAGACGAGGCACGTTTTACTAGTTCAGGAATTTTAAATAGACACAACACGCGATTTTGGAGTCAAGAAAACAACCATGTTATTTTTCCTAGGGAGCGTCAGGGCAGATTTGGATTCAATGTCTCCTGTTTTATTTTCAACCGAAAAATAGTTTACCAAATATATGAAGGAAATCTGAATTCGATTGGTTACGTGCGAATCCTAGAAGACGCATTAGGAATTTTGGATGATGTTCCCTTGGCTCAACTAAATAGGATTTATTTCCAGCAAGACGGAGCTCCAGCCCACAATGCCAGAATAAGTCAAAACTGGCTTAACGACCATTTTCCTGGAAGATGGATAGGAACACACGGACCTGTTCGATGGCCACCACGATCCCCTGACCTCTCAGTTTTAGATTTCTTTTTGTGGGGTTATTTAGAAAACAAGGTTTATGTAAGGCGATACGAAAACTTAGAACAACTAAGAATGGCCACCGAAAACGCTTTTGCAGAGTTACAAAGACAGTCATTTACAATAGAAAATGCATTAAAAAGAATTTTTAAAGTTTGTCACACTTGTAGGACACATAATGGTCTACAATTTGAACAATATTTGTAGTTTTAATGAAATTATAATTATTACCTTTTACCTACTTTTTAATTTTTTCTGATGCTGTTACTTTGTTATTTCGTTAATAAATATTTGTTAACTTTTTCCATGGCTCCACAGCCACCTTCTCTTATTTCGATTGATCTGCTATGCCATAAATCCGTTTAAAGAAAAATGCATTTTTTTATGTTATTTATGAAAATAAATATGACTTATGGTATGTTTTTGAAAAGCTCTCGACACGAAGAATAAGATGAAAAAATAATATATAGGGTGTCCCATTTAAAAAATAGTAGGTTATGCCAATATGTCAAAAACTATGACGCCACTGAATTCTACGTGAAAAAATCTATAAATACCAGTTGAAACATTTTAAATATATTTTACGATAGCTGAGTTACAGGGGGTGTCCGAAAATGACAAATTTTTGAAAATCACCCTGTAGCACGGAAACTAAAATGGTTAGGGCAAATCTGTTTGCGGCCTCTTTAGTTTCATCGAAAAGTAGCACGGTGTCGCGAAAACCGCATCTCTCTATCTCTACTCATAAGCTGGAAACCCCGTAAAACCTACGAAAATGGGACACCCTGTACATGACTACACGACCGTAAATGTCTTTATTTAAGTTTACTAGAAGAAAAGTTATTAAATATTGCGCATTATTATGTTTTGGTTTTATTTTGCTGTAAAAGACAATATTGTTTCATGTCTTGTATATGTTTTACTTCATTCAGCACCCCAATTTGAGGTAGAAGCTCTTAAAAATTAGCATAAGAGAAACTAGGTATTTTTTAACAAAAAAAATGTTTTTGTTTTATTCAAAATTACATACCTAATGTATCATATTTCTCTTTTTTTATGTAATAAATTTCTTATCTCCAGGGGCCTTCATATGTTTTATAATAAAAAATCTACGTTTAAATTAATATTTCGTTTTAGAAGTATAGTAATATTATGCTCCCTTGAAGGTATAATCCTAAAAACAGCGTATTATACAGTTTGTATTTTAGAGTTATCTAACACTGAAAATGCCTATTTGTGCTGCAGTAATATTGCAAAAATAGATAGTTCGAATAGATTATTAGAATGAAACATTAACATAACCCAATATTTACAACTGACGCTGACAGAGGTTGTCAGTGTAAAGGCGGGAAATTTAAATTTCGAATATTTTTTCTGCGACCTATTAATCTGTGTAACCTTCTAGTTGGTCCAATTTTCTTATATTAATGTGCTGAAGCAGATTAATTTAGTTAAATTTTGCTAAAAACTATCCATAATATGTGTGCCCCCATTTAAACCTTTAGAAATTTTGCTTCATTCTGTTGTCACCACTTTCATTATAAAGTCACTGTACCAGTGGAACTATAAAAAAAGGTGGCGCATTCACCACATCGTCCAGAAATGTTATTGAAAAAAACATATTGGTTTAAAAAAAAAGCAATATAACAATTCAAAAAATAGTGTTGAAAGGTCTCGTTAACCAGTCGATCATTTACAAAAAAAAATCATGTAAATGGGTGCAGTACAACTCTGGTACGAACTTGCTGATAAATCTAGCTTAATGTTTTAAATATATAGATTCCTAACAAAAATCTTTTTTGGCTTTTTCGCAACTGAATAAAAATATTTAACTTTAAATTAATTGAACACATTTAAAAATATATAGATTCCTCTTAACATTCGACCAATGGTTTACGCATGATGAGGTATCCGCACACCATTTAAAGAACTTCTTGGCCACCATGCTCTCCTAACATAAATACGTGTAATTTCTATTTATAAGGAGTCGTAAAACAGCTGGGTATTCTACCTCCATAGAAAATGAAAACATATTAGTGGAACGAAGCACCAATGCTTGTGAAACAATACGTCAAACAAAGGAGCAGTGTCGAGCATACGCTGATGTACAAGGACCCACTTTCAACATCTAATTAGAACAACATTAATTGTTTATATGTAGGTAGTGAATTGCCACACAAATTAGAAACAGAAAAATAAACTTCTTGTTTTCGTGATTGACATTTGTCGTTATACCAAATCATAATTTATTTTTTTGCCTAGAAAATAATGTTTCGAACGAAGAGAAGCCAAGATATATTTTTTACTAAAAACTGTTTAACTCGTTAAAAAAAAAGTCAAATGCAAAAATGTCAGTGGCGAATAATTTTTTTTATTAAAAATAATTCGGGACTTCCTATTATGCACACCACTTGTCAAAGTAAAATTTTTCTTTTACTCATGAAAATGTCTGTCAATACAGTTAGGATACCCGTAAGTTTTAAGGCAATATCTCAAAAAATTTTTATATTATTTAAAAAAATATATTTATAAAATATGTTTCAACATCCTATAACTAAAAGAATGTTTGTATTAACTTTTTTCGTATTTTTTTACTGTAAATTCCACTCTTAGATAATGTTTTTAATGTCTTGCCGAAACACCCTGTTTTTCTCAATGATTATCGTTAAAACATTGTAGGCGTGTTGTTATTTTAATAAATTTTTAAATGAATTGACTGTGGTAAATCTGATGTTTATATTAAACAATTTAAGTAGTTCTCAAAAAGAGAACTGTCGCACTTGCATTGACTTTAATTTAAATTACTTACAACGTTTCAATCGTGTTGTACTTAATAAGGTTTCAAAATGACACAAAGATAAATCAAAATCCATTCTCTAAAATTTTCATATTTCAATAGTTCATCAGAAATATTGCATTTGCATAATTTTTTAAAAAACTGTATATTCGGAAAAGGAAGCATTTAACAAAAATTAATTAAATCTCTTAATATAGTAATATTCCTGCGTAGGTAGTGGCAACAATAAAAGAACAATAAAATAATATTTGTATAATTTTCAATGCGTTTGAAAAACGAAACGTAATTCCAGCTAATTAATTTTCTTAAATTTTTGTTTTTGCCGTCATGAAAGATATCGTGTGGTTTGTAAAAAACTTGATTCATGTATGTAGTTTTCATTAAAGAGTAAGTGACTTAAAATTACAAAAAAATGCTAAGTGTTTTTAAATAATTTGTTATAATTTATTTATTCAAAAGCATTGGTTTCCTATTTAATAAAAAAAATAGAGATCTAATACAATTACCCAATCTAACTAGCATTCAAAATGAGTAAGATGGCCATGTTTCCGCCTTTTCAAAAAAAACTGTAAATTTTAAAATGTCTGTAATGCCAAAGCAACCCTTGAGTATTGACTCCCTGTCATATATGCTGCAAACTACTTGTATTTTTACCTGTTAAAATATTTGCATTTTCATTTGTTTTCGCCCTGGATATTATGCATAAAATTATTACTAAATAGCTATAATATGCATACGAGGGAAGTTCCAAATAAAAGTCAGTTTACCGATTTTTTCAAAAATTTTACCGATGTTCCAACCAGCACCCATGCACGGGGCACGGACACTAATATGAATTAATTTTTTTGCACTTTCCGTTTTATATCATAACGCTAACAAACGATTCGTTGATATCCACGGATTGACGCCATATATCAGCTTTACAAATCGTTAGTCACATGTCTCTCTTTGATATTTCCCCTTTTAATACTACAAGTGACGCGTTATTTTGAATTATGTATACAGTTTTTATGTTTTGCCCTTTTATCCGTATCTTCACCATCAGGGGTCATATTCCTGAAATAAAACGATTTTGAATTTTTAAGTTGAAACATTTTAAATAATAATCGATTATATTAATTTATGTTATATAATAAGTACATTAATATTGTACAAGGTGTTGACTACAAACATTTTTACACATGATAATATGACTTATTTCGATTAAAAAATGTTGGGTCTATTCCTTACCAGTTTTAAGAAAAATGGCCTTAAATGTGTAATTTATTTTACTAATTTTTAAGCAAAGCAATAATACTTTTAATAATTTTATTTTGTAAAACAATTAATTATAACATGTTTAACAAAATCTCTACAGTTTTTTCTTAGTAAAATATCCCAACAATCTAAATTTAGAGAGTAAAAAACGGATCTTCTAATTAATCTTACCTCAAAAATTGGCAACCTCGCTGATATACTGCCGGGCTCAATGAACATAACAATTCGTTAACGTAGCACCTAGCTTAGTTTTTTGCAATGTAAGACAACTCCATACCGATTGAATAAGTAGTGTCGATTTTAAAAACGTATACAAAGAACGAATATGCAAACATGCTACTTATTCATTAAGAATGTAGACAGGATGCACATTTAGCGTCCCAAATATACTGGGAAAAGTAGGGTATCTTTATAGGCGTTCGAGCGACACAAATTTGTGTTCGGTTTTCCAAACAGTGCCTGTTATTGGAAATGCAAACATTCGTTGTAATAATCGTGGACCGAAGAGACAAATAGCACCTGAAAACGAGGAACATAGTTTAGCTGTAGGGAAGGAAAACCTTGTGATATTGGATTTAGCATTTGGTTTAAGATTTTCGAATATTTTTGTTATTGTGTGGAATACCTAACTAATTAAAGGGCCTGGTAAGTTGATACTTTTCAT
The DNA here is from genome assembly GCA_030620095.1 of Kuschelorhynchus macadamiae. Classification (NCBI taxonomy): domain Eukaryota; kingdom Metazoa; phylum Arthropoda; class Insecta; order Coleoptera; family Curculionidae; genus Kuschelorhynchus; species Kuschelorhynchus macadamiae. Next base: position 77,458 of record JAUTXW010004569.1, read on the forward strand.
TAATTTTTAGAAAGTAAAAACTTAATTAGGTTTATGCTGGTAAGATTTTACAAATAAATGATAATCTCAAAAATTATTATGGTTTAGTTAAAATGACCGGTAGTTTCTCCTTTTTTATACGCGCCGACATTATGCTAACAAACAACTACCCTTTTTATTACATAATTAATTGATTCATAATAATCAAAGTAAATTAATTGAATCTTTCTCAAACCTACACGTTTTCTTATGTTTCTTTGTTGAAAAAACAGAGCCGAAGAGATTAAAGTAATCACGCACAACCGAATATCAATGTTGCCATGTTGTCAAGAACCTAATTTGAACCTCCTCCTAAATTAAACATTTTAAACTGTGATATCTCAAAAACCATTTAGAATTTACCGATGGCATATAAGACTATTTTGTTCAAAATCATCCGTACTATCATCTGTTAAAATATGTATAGTCAAACCCCTAACACCTATATAGTAAAAGCATTTGGCCTGTCATTAAAATATGTGGATCACATTGTGAGATTATCCAGGGAACTACTTTGCCCTTACCACATATAAAGGGTACAAACTCTAGCATTTTATTTACTTTTCATAACAACAGTATCATCAGCCAAGGCAGCAGCAAATATTTTCTATTAATGTGTGGACAGAAATTATTGAAAACCATCTAACTGGACCATATATTTTACCAATAAGGTTAATGATAAGATGTTTTGAAGAATGGCTTGGCAGATCTTGTTCTGCCTTTTCCGTTAGATGGCGCGATGAGTGGATACAGTGACTTTATAAGAACAGTGGCAACAATAGGATAACCAATTTTTTATTGGTACGGCCAGATTGCTGTTAAAATCGTTTTGTTTACTTTTTGCCTACTTGGGTTTCTTATGAAGTTTGTTGTTTTAGTGTACTATTTTATTAGTTTTTGTGGTTATTAAAATGAATATTCATTCAAACAATAAGTTCTAAGCCATTGACCATATGGAGAAATGTGTTTAAGCCTGGTTCACCTGCTTTTTGCTTGTAATTATAAAGTGTTTGTGATGAATTTGTACAGGGTGTCCCATTTTCGTAGGTTTTACGGGGTTTTCAGCTTATGAGTAGAGATAGAGAGATGCGGTTTTCGCGACACCGTGCTACTTTTCGATGAAACTAAAGAGGCCGCAAACAGATTTGCCCTAACCATTTTAGTTTCCGTGCTACAGGGTGATTTTGAAAATTTGTCATTTTCGGACACCCCCTGTAACTCAGCTATCGTAAAATATATTTAAAATGTTTCAACTGGTATTTATAGATTTTTTCACGTAGAATTCAGTGGCATACTCAGATTTTTGCTGAGAGTCATAGTTTTTGACATATTGGCATAACCTACTATTTTTTAAATGGGAGACCCTATATATTATTTTTTCATCTTATTCTTCATGTCGAGAGCTTTTCCAAACATACCATAAGTCATATTTATTTTCATAAATAACATGAAAAAATGCATTTTTCTTTAAACGGATTTATGGCATAGCAGATCAATCGAAATAAGAGAAGGTGGCTGTGGTAGCCATGGCAACGCCAACAAAAATATGATCAGGCAGCCATTACTGCTGTCATTTTTGGCATTATTGCGTTTAAATTTTTCTTGACGTCTATTATAATTATTGTTTTTAATATGGCTCAGAATCAAAAATTTGAATATTTTGAGAAATATGATATGAACGCGTGTTTTATATTGTCTAATGAAGATGCAGATCAGGCGGCAGAGCTTTATCTGAACAGGTTAGTTCTTTTTTATCTTCCTGCATTTTGACTTTATTGGTTCGCTTTATTTTATCTTAGATATCCCGAGAGAAGACAACCAGAAAAAAGAATTTTTCAAAAAATTAAAAATAATCTTTGCCAATATGGATCTTTTAACAAGCCTCGATCGCGAACTTACAATAAAGACAACGAAGAATCTGAGGTCAACGTTTTAGCCCTCGTTCAGACAGCTCCTGAAACATCTTGCAGGAAAATAGACGAAGAGGCGGGTGTACTGAAAACCAAAGTGCAGAAAATTTTGAAAAAGCACAAATTCAAACCCTATAAATACAAACTTGTGCATCATCTGCATCATGGTGATGCAGAGCGCAGATTGGAGTTCTGCAATTGGTTTATAAATATGAAGGCAGAAGATATCGATTTTGAAAAAAAGATTATTTGGTCAGACGAGGCACGTTTTACTAGTTCAGGAATTTTAAATAGACACAACACGCGATTTTGGAGTCAAGAAAACAACCATGTTATTTTTCCTAGGGAGCGTCAGGGCAGATTTGGATTCAATGTCTCCTGTTTTATTTTCAACCGAAAAATAGTTTACCAAATATATGAAGGAAATCTGAATTCGATTGGTTACGTGCGAATCCTAGAAGACGCATTAGGAATTTTGGATGATGTTCCCTTGGCTCAACTAAATAGGATTTATTTCCAGCAAGACGGAGCTCCAGCCCACAATGCCAGAATAAGTCAAAACTGGCTTAACGACCATTTTCCTGGAAGATGGATAGGAACACACGGACCTGTTCGATGGCCACCACGATCCCCTGACCTCTCAGTTTTAGATTTCTTTTTGTGGGGTTATTTAGAAAACAAGGTTTATGTAAGGCGATACGAAAACTTAGAACAACTAAGAATGGCCACCGAAAACGCTTTTGCAGAGTTACAAAGACAGTCATTTACAATAGAAAATGCATTAAAAAGAATTTTTAAAGTTTGTCACACTTGTAGGACACATAATGGTCTACAATTTGAACAATATTTGTAGTTTTAATGAAATTATAATTATTACCTTTTACCTACTTCCTAATTTTTTCTGATGCTGTTACTTTGTTATTTCGTTAATAAATATTTGTTAACTTTTTCCATGGCTCCACAGCCACCTTCTCTTATTTCGATTGATCTGCTATGCCATAAATCCGTTTAAAGAAAAATGCATTTTTTTATGTTATTTATGAAAATAAATATGACTTATGGTATGTTTTTGAAAAGCTCTCGACACGAAGAATAAGATGAAAAAATAATATATAGGGTGTCCCATTTAAAAAATAGTAGGTTATGCCAATATGTCAAAAACTATGACGCCACTGAATTCTACGTGAAAAAATCTATAAATACCAGTTGAAACATTTTAAATATATTTTACGATAGCTGAGTTACAGGGGGTGTCCGAAAATGACAAATTTTTGAAAATCACCCTGTAGCACGGAAACTAAAATGGTTAGGGCAAATCTGTTTGCGGCCTCTTTAGTTTCATCGAAAAGTAGCACGGTGTCGCGAAAACCGCATCTCTCTATCTCTACTCATAAGCTGGAAACCCCGTAAAACCTACGAAAATGGGACACCCTGTACATGAATACACGACCGTAAATGTCTTTATTTAAGTTTACTAGAAGAAAAGTTATTAAATATTGCGCATTATGATGTTTTGGTTTTATTTTGCTGTAAAAGACAATATTGTTTCATGTCTTGTATATGTTTTACTTCATTCAGCACCCCAATTTGAGGTAGAAGCTCTTAAAAATTAGCATAAGAGAAACTAGGTATTTTTTAACAAAAAAAATGTTTATGTTTTATTCAAAATTACATACCTAATGTATCATATTTCTCTTTTTTTATGTAATAAATTTCTTATCTCCAGGGGCCTTCATATGTTTTATAATAAAAAATCTACGTTTAAATTAATATTTCGTTTTAGAAGTATAGTAATATTATGCTCCCTTGAAGGTATAATCCTAAAAACAGCGTATTATACAGTTTGTATTTTAGAGTTATCTAACACTGAAAATGCCTATTTGTGCTGCAGTAATATTGCAAAAATAGATAGTTCGAATAGATTATTAGAATGAAACATTAACATAACCCAATATTTACAACTGACGCTGACAGAGGTTGTCAGTGTAAAGGCGGGAAATTTAAATTTCGAATATTTTTTCTGCGACCTATTAATCTGTGTAACCTTCTAGTTGGTCCAATTTTCTTATATTAATGTGCTGAAGCAGATTAATTTAGTTAAATTTTGCTAAAAACTATCCATAATATGTGTGCCCCCATTTAAACCTTTAGAAATTTTGCTTCATTCTGTTGTCACCACTTTCATTATAAAGTCACTGTACCAGTGGAACTATAAAAAAAGGTGGCGCATTCACCACATCGTCCAGAAATGTTATTGAAAAAAACATATTGGTTTAAAAAAAAAGCAATATAACAATTCAAAAAATAGTGTTGAAAGGTCTCGTTAACCAGTCGATCATTTACAAAAAAAAATCATGTAAATGGGTGCAGTACAACTCTGGTACGAACTTGCTGATAAATCTAGCTTAATGTTTTAAATATATTGATTCCTAACAAAAATCTTTTTTGGCTTTTTCGCAACTGAATAAAAATATTTAACTTTAAATTAATTGAACACATTTAAAAATATATAGATTCCTCTTAACATTCGACCAATGGTTTACGCATGATGAGGTATCCGCACACCATTTAAAGAACTTCTTGGCCACCATGCTCTCCTAACATAAATACGTGTAATTTCTATTTATAAGGAGTCGTAAAACAGCTGGGTATTCTACCTCCATAGAAAATGAAAACATATTAGTGGAACGAAGCACCAATGCTTGTGAAACAATACGTCAAACAAAGGAGCAGTGTCGAGCATACGCTGATGTACAAGGACCCACTTTCAACATCTAATTAGAACAACATTAATTGTTTATATGTAGGTAGTGAATTGCCACACAAATTAGAAACAGAAAAATAAACTTCTTGTTTTCGTGATTGACATTTGTCGTTATACCAAATCATAATTTATTTTTTTGCCTAGAAAATAATGTTTCGAACGAAGAGAAGCCAAGATATATTTTTTACTAAAAACTGTTTAACTCGTTAAAAAAAAAGTCAAATGCAAAAATGTCAGTGGCGAATAATTTTTTTTATTAAAAATAATTCGGGACTTCCTATTATGCACACCACTTGTCAAAGAAAAATTTTTCTTTTACTCATGAAAATGTCTGTCAATACAGTTATGATACCCGTAAGTTTTAAGGCAATATCTCAAAAAATTTTTATATTATTTAAAAAAATATATTTATAAAATATGTTTCAACATCCTATAACTAAAAGAATGTTTGTATTAACTTTTTTCGTATTTTTTTACTGTAAATTCCACCCTTAGATAATGTTTTTAATGTCTTGCCGAAACACCCTGTTTTTCTCAATGATTATCGTTAAAACATTGTAGGCGTGTTGTTATTTTAATAAATTTTTAAATGAATTGACTGTGGTAAATCTGATGTTTATATTAAACAATTTAAGTAGTTCTCAAAAAGAGAACTGTCGCACTTGCATTGACTTTAATTTAAATTACTTACAACGTTTCAATCGTGTTGTACTTAATAAGGTTTCAAAATGACACAAAGATAAATCAAAATCCATTCTCTAAAATTTTCATATTTCAATAGTTCATCAGAAATATTGCATTTGCATAATTTTTTAAAAAACTGTATATTCGGAAAAGGAAGCATTTAACAAAAATTAATTAAATCTCTTAATATAGTAATATTCCTGCGTAGGTAGTGGCAACAATAAAAGAACAATAAAATAATATTTGTATAATTTTCAATGCGTTTGAAAAACGAAACGTAATTCCAGCTAATTAATTTTCTTAAATTTTTGTTTTTGCCGTCATGAAAGATATCGTGTGGTTTGTAAAAAACTTGATTCATGTATGTAGTTTTCATTAAAGAGTAAGTGACTTAAAATTACAAAAAAATGCTAAGTGTTTTTAAATAATTTGTTATAATTTATTTAAACAAAATAATTTCAAAAATTTGAGATATAATTCAATAAACTAATCTAACTAGCATTCAAAATGAGTAAGATGGCAATGTTTCCGCCTTTTCAAAAAAAACTGTAAATTTTAAAATGTCTGTAATGCCAAAGCAACCCTTGAGTATTGACTCCCTGTCATATATGCTGCAAACTACTTGTATTTTTACCTGTTAAAATATTTGCATTTTCATTTGTTTTCGCCCTGGATATTATGCATAAAATTATTACTAAATAGCTATAATATGCATACGAGGGAAGTTCCAAATAAAAGTCAGTTTACCGATTTTTTCAAAAATTTTACCGATGTTCCAACCAGCACCCATGCACGGGGCACGGACACTAATATGAATTAATTTTTTTGCACTTTCCGTTTTATATCATAACGCTAACAAACGATTCGTTGATATCCACGGATTGACGCCATATATCAGCTTTACAAATCGTTAGTCACATGTCTCTCTTTGATATTTCCCCTTTTAATACTACAAGTGACGCGTTATTTTGAATTATGTATACAGTTTTTATGTTTTGCCCTTTTATCCGTATCTTCACCATCAGGGGTCATATTCCTGAAATAAAACGATTTTGAATTTTTAAGTTGAAACATTTTAAATAATAATCGATTATATTAATTTATGTTATATAATAAGTACATTAATATTGTACAAGGTGTTAGGGGCTTGACTACAAACATTTTTACACATGATAATATGACTTATTTCGATTAAAAAATGTTGGGTCTATTCCTTACCAGTTTTAAGAAAAATGGCCTTAAATGTGTAATTTATTTTACTAATTTTTAAGCAAAGCAATAATACTTTTAATAATTTTATTTTGTAAAACAATTAATTATAACATGTTTAACAAAATCTCTACAGTTTTTTCTTAGTAAAATATCCCAACAATCTAAATTTAGAGAGTAAAAAACGGATCTTCTAATTAATCTTACCTCAAAAATTGGCAACCTCGCTGATATACTGCCGGGCTCAATGAACATAACAATTCGTTAACGTAGCACCTAGCTTAGTTTTTTGCAATGTAAGACAACTCCATACCGATTGAATAAGTAGTGTCGATTTTAAAAACGTATACAAAGAACGAATATGCAAACATGCTACTTATTCATTAAGAATGTAGACAGGATGCACATTTAGCGTCCCAAATATACTGGGAAAAGTAGGGTATCTTTATAGGCGTTCGAGCGACACAAATTTGTGTTCGGTTTTCCAAACAGTGCCTGTTATTGGAAATGCAAACATTCGTTGTAATAATCGTGGACCGAAGAGACAAATAGCACCTGAAAACGAGGAACATAGTTTAGCTGTAGGGAAGGAAAACCTTGTGATATTGGATTTAGCATTTGGTTTAAGATTTTCGAATATTTTTGTTATTGTGTGGAATACCTAACTAATTAAAGGGCCTGGTAAGTTGATACTTTTCATTAATTTTTAGAAAGTAAAAACTTAATTAGGTTTATGCTGGTAAGATTTTACAAATAAATGATAATCTCAAAAATTATTATGGTTTAGTTAAAATGACCGGTAGTTTCTCCTTTTTTATACGCGCCGACATTATGCTAACAAACAACTACCCTTTTTATTACATAATTAATTGATTCATAATAATCAAAGTAAATTAATTGAATCTTTCTCAAACCTACACGTTTTCTTATGTTTCTTTGTTGAAAAAACAGAGCCGAAGAGATTAAAGTAATCACGCACAACCGAATATCAATGTTGCCATGTTGTCAAGAACCTAATTTGAACCTCCTCCTAAATTAAACATTTTAAACTGTGATATCTCAAAAACCATTTAGAATTTACCGATGGCATATAAGACTATTTTGTTCAAAATCATCCGTACTATCATCTGTTAAAATATGTATAGTCAAACCCCTAACACCTATATAGTAAAAGCATTTGGCCTGTCATTAAAATATGTGGATCACATTGTGAGATTATCCAGGGAACTACTTTGCCCTTACCACATATAAAGGGTACAAACTCTAGCATTTTATTTACTTTTCATAACAACAGTATCATCAGCCAAGGCAGCAGCAAATATTTTCTATTAATGTGTGGACAGAAATTATTGAAAACCATCTAACTGGACCATATATTTTACCAATAAGGTTAATGATAAGATGTTTTGAAGAATGGCTTGGCAGATCTTGTTCTGCCTTTTCCGTTAGATGGCGCGATGAGTGGATACAGTGACTTTATAAGAACAGTGGCAACAATAGGATAACCAATTTTTTATTGGTACGGCCAGATTGCTGTTAAAATCGTTTTGTTTACTTTTTGCCTACTTGGGTTTCTTATGAAGTTTGTTGTTTTAGTGTACTATTTTATTAGTTTTTGTGGTTATTAAAATGAATATTCATTCAAACAATAAGTTCTAAGCCATTGACCATATGGAGAAATGTGTTTAAGCCTGGTTCACCTGCTTTTTGCTTGTAATTATAAAGTGTTTGTGATGAATTTGTACAGGGTGTCCCATTTTCGTAGGTTTTACGGGGTTTTCAGCTTATGAGTAGAGATAGAGAGATGCGGTTTTCGCGACACCGTGCTACTTTTCGATGAAACTAAAGAGGCCGCAAACAGATTTGCCCTAACCATTTTAGTTTCCGTGCTACAGGGTGATTTTGAAAATTTGTCATTTTCGGACACCCCCTGTAACTCAGCTATCGTAAAATATATTTAAAATGTTTCAACTGGTATTTATAGATTTTTTCACGTAGAATTCAGTGGCATACTCAGATTTTTGCTGAGAGTCATAGTTTTTGACATATTGGCATAACCTACTATTTTTTAAATGGGAGACCCTATATATTATTTTTTCATCTTATTCTTCATGTCGAGAGCTTTTCCAAACATACCATAAGTCATATTTATTTTCATAAATAACATGAAAAAATGCATTTTTCTTTAAACGGATTTATGGCATAGCAGATCAATCGAAATAAGAGAAGGTGGCTGTGGTAGCCATGGCAACGCCAACAAAAATATGATCAGGCAGCCATTACTGCTGTCATTTTTGGCATTATTGCGTTTAAATTTTTCTTGACGTCTATTATAATTATTGTTTTTAATATGGCTCAGAATCAAAAATTTGAATATTTTGAGAAATATGATATGAACGCGTGTTTTATATTGTCTAATGAAGATGCAGATCAGGCGGCAGAGCTTTATCTGAACAGGTTAGTTCTTTTTTATCTTCCTGCATTTTGACTTTATTGGTTCGCTTTATTTTATCTTAGATATCCCGAGAGAAGACAACCAGAAAAAAGAATTTTTCAAAAAATTAAAAATAATCTTTGCCAATATGGATCTTTTAACAAGCCTCGATCGCGAACTTACAATAAAGACAACGAAGAATCTGAGGTCAACGTTTTAGCCCTCGTTCAGACAGCTCCTGAAACATCTTGCAGGAAAATAGACGAAGAGGCGGGTGTACTGAAAACCAAAGTGCAGAAAATTTTGAAAAAGCACAAATTCAAACCCTATAAATACAAACTTGTGCATCATCTGCATCATGGTGATGCAGAGCGCAGATTGGAGTTCTGCAATTGGTTTATAAATATGAAGGCAGAAGATATCGATTTTGAAAAAAAGATTATTTGGTCAGACGAGGCACGTTTTACTAGTTCAGGAATTTTAAATAGACACAACACGCGATTTTGGAGTCAAGAAAACAACCATGTTATTTTTCCTAGGGAGCGTCAGGGCAGATTTGGATTCAATGTCTCCTGTTTTATTTTCAACCGAAAAATAGTTTACCAAATATATGAAGGAAATCTGAATTCGATTGGTTACGTGCGAATCCTAGAAGACGCATTAGGAATTTTGGATGATGTTCCCTTGGCTCAACTAAATAGGATTTATTTCCAGCAAGACGGAGCTCCAGCCCACAATGCCAGAATAAGTCAAAACTGGCTTAACGACCATTTTCCTGGAAGATGGATAGGAACACACGGACCTGTTCGATGGCCACCACGATCCCCTGACCTCTCAGTTTTAGATTTCTTTTTGTGGGGTTATTTAGAAAACAAGGTTTATGTAAGGCGATACGAAAACTTAGAACAACTAAGAATGGCCACCGAAAACGCTTTTGCAGAGTTACAAAGACAGTCATTTACAATAGAAAATGCATTAAAAAGAATTTTTAAAGTTTGTCACACTTGTAGGACACATAATGGTCTACAATTTGAACAATATTTGTAGTTTTAATGAAATTATAATTATTACCTTTTACCTACTTCCTAATTTTTTCTGATGCTGTTACTTTGTTATTTCGTTAATAAATATTTGTTAACTTTTTCCATGGCTCCACAGCCACCTTCTCTTATTTCGATTGATCTGCTATGCCATAAATCCGTTTAAAGAAAAATGCATTTTTTTATGTTATTTATGAAAATAAATATGACTTATGGTATGTTTTTGAAAAGCTCTCGACACGAAGAATAAGATGAAAAAATAATATATAGGGTGTCCCATTTAAAAAATAGTAGGTTATGCCAATATGTCAAAAACTATGACGCCACTGAATTCTACGTGAAAAAATCTATAAATACCAGTTGAAACATTTTAAATATATTTTACGATAGCTGAGTTACAGGGGGTGTCCGAAAATGACAAATTTTTGAAAATCACCCTGTAGCACGGAAACTAAAATGGTTAGGGCAAATCTGTTTGCGGCCTCTTTAGTTTCATCGAAAAGTAGCACGGTGTCGCGAAAACCGCATCTCTCTATCTCTACTCATAAGCTGGAAACCCCGTAAAACCTACGAAAATGGGACACCCTGTACATGACTACACGACCGTAAATGTCTTTATTTAAGTTTACTAGAAGAAAAGTTATTAAATATTGCGCATTAGTATGTTTTGGTTTTATTTTGCTGTAAAAGACAATATTGTTTCATGTCTTGTATATGTTTTACTTCATTCAGCACCCCAATTTGAGGTAGAAGCTCTTAAAAATTAGCACAAGAGAACCTAGGTATTTTTTAACAAAAAAAAATGTTTATGTTTTATTCAAAATTACATACCTAATGTATCATATTTCTCTTTTTTTATGTAATAAATTTCTTATCTCCAGGGGCCTTCATATGTTTTATAATAAAAAATCTACGTTTAAATTAATATTTCGTTTTAGAAGTATAGTAATATTATGCTCCCTTGAAGGTATAATCCTAAAAACAGCGTATTATACAGTTTGTATTTTAGAGTTATCTAACACTGAAAATGCCTATTTGTGCTGCAGTAATATTGCAAAAATAGATAGTTCGAATAGATTATTAGAATGAAACATTAACATAACCCAATATTTACAACTGACGCTGACAGAGGTTGTCAGTGTAAAGGCGGGAAATTTAAATTTCGAATATTTTTTCTGCGACCTATTAATCTGTGTAACCTTCTAGTTGGTCCAATTTTCTTATATTAATGTGCTGAAGCAGATTAATTTAGTTAAATTTTGCTAAAAACTATCCATAATATGTGTGCCCCCATTTAAACCTTTAGAAATTTTGCTTCATTCTGTTGTCACCACTTTCATTATAAAGTCACTGTACCAGTGGAACTATAAAAAAAGGTGGCGCATTCACCACATCGTCCAGAAATGTTATTGAAAAAAACATATTGGTTTAAAAAAAAAGCAATATAACAATTCAAAAAATAGTGTTGAAAGGTCTCGTTAACCAGTCGATCATTTACAAAAAAAAATCATGTAAATGGGTGCAGTACAACTCTGGTACGAACTTGCTGATAAATCTAGCTTAATGTTTTAAATATATAGATTCCTAACAAAAATCTTTTTTGGCTTTTTCGCAACTGAATAAAAATATTTAACTTTAAATTAATTGAACACATTTAAAAATATATACATTCCTCTTAACATTCGACCAATGGTTTACGCATGATGAGGTATCCGCACACCATTTAAAGAACTTCTTGGCCACCATGCTCTCCTAACATAAATACGTGTAATTTCTATTTATAAGGAGTCGTAAAACAGCTGGGTATTCTACCTCCATAGAAAATGAAAACATATTAGTGGAACGAAGCACCAATGCTTGTGAAACAATACGTCAAACAAAGGAGCAGTGTCGAGCATACGCTGATGTACAAGGACCCACTTTCAACATCTAATTAGAACAACATTAATTGTTTATATGTAGGTAGTGAATTGCCACACAAATTAGAAACAGAAAAATAAACCTCTTGTTTTCGTGATTGACATTTGTCGTTATACCAAATCATAATTTATTTTTTTGCCTAGAAAATAATGTTTCGAACGAAGAGAAGCCAAGATATATTTTTTACTAAAAACTGTTTAACTCGTTAAAAAAAAAGTCAAATGCAAAAATGTCAGTGGCGAATAATTTTTTTTATTAAAAATAATTCGGGACTTCCTATTATGCACACCACTTGTCAAAGTAAAATTTTTCTTTTACTCATGAAAATGTCTGTCAATACAGTTATGATACCCGTAATGTTTAAGGCAATATCTCAAAAAATTTTTATATTATTTAAAAAAATATATTTATAAAATATGTTTCAACATCCTATAACTAAAAGAATGTTTGTATTAACTTTTTTCGTATTTTTTTACTGTAAATTCCACCCTTAGATAATGTTTTTAATGTCTTGCCGAAACACCCTGTTTTTCTCAATGATTATCGTTAAAACATTGTAGGCGTGTTGTTATTTTAATAAATTTTTAAATGAATTGACTGTGGTAAATCTGATGTTTATATTAAACAATTTAAGTAGTTCTCAAAAAGAGAACTGTCGCACTTGCATTGACTTTAATTTAAATTACTTACAACGTTTCAATCGTGTTCAAGTATAATATTTAATAAGAATGATCCATTGTCTACAATCTGCAGACAGATATTTGACATTTGATGTATATTTACTTATTTTTACAATATGGCACAACCAAAATTTCTCTTTATAACAATTTTGTACCCAAGAGATAATAATCTCTTTAGTTCTTAAAAAAAGTATCCTGAACTGGCTTCAGAACGAAAAGCGTGTCTACTACCTGTTATTATCTTCAATTAAACTTGTGAATGTTTATGTTAGTAGATATGTTACTAATTAAAATATTGTGTTTAGGCATATCGGTAATCTTAGGTTTTTACAGTTCATAGAATAATAAAACTACATTAAAAATCTTTATAGTAAATAAATGAATTCTAAAGAAGGGTTTAGAATGGAATGGAACATTCAGTTTCCATCCAAAGGTATCACATTATATTACTGAACAATTAAAAAAACTAAGAAATATATCAAAACGCGCTTTGGACAGAATTACTAAGAATTTTTTGAAGTTTTTTGAAGGTGTTGCCAAATCGGTATTTTTTCGAAATAAGTGTTTATTTTAATGAATATTACTCTATTATTTTAAATGGAAAACCCTGTATATTTTATCGCCAGAAGAATGTCTGACCCTTCTTTTCAAAAATGTATACATTGTTTTAATTTATATTAGTTTATTTAATTTATAATCAATTTGAATTACCCTAAATAAATTAAATAACATAAACTAACTAAACTTAAAATCACAAATTAATAAATCATTTGTTGGAAGTGCCCGTCATTAACACTTATGCACTCATTTAAAATTACAATTAGATGAATGCGTATCGCAGCATATCTCGAGGAATATTTTTTATCATATTTCTTATGTTATTCGTCAGTTCCTGCAATGTGTGTGAGATCGGATTATAACATCGCTTCTTCACGTAACTCAAAAAAAAATCATGGAACGACAGATCTGGAGAATAAGGTGGCCATTCTATTGGACCTGCTTTACCTATCCACTGGCCAGGCAATTTTCTATTGACAGATTCTCGAGCAATCTTCGAAAAATTCGATTCAATTTTAAAACTTTCAATAGTCCGTGAACTTTGCTTTTTCATATTTCTAATGCAGTTGCAATTTTTCTAACGGAAATTCGATTATTATGATTAGCCAAAATTTCGAGAATTTCCAGTGAGTCTTCTAAAAGATTTTGATGCTATATTGTCCTAAGTTTTTTCTCGACTGCGCCATTTGTTCTAAATTTTTGAGCCCATAGAAAAATAGTTCTTCTTTTAAGGTGGATTAAAAATTGCCCGAAAACGTCTTCTGGTGATTCAATATATAGGGTTACTGTTTGTATTTTTTCTAGTAAGGAAAACATTTTAATTCAAAAGTTGGACAGGGTTTTCATAAAGGTTACAGTGACACTGTCATCTTTTCGTTGCTGTGAAATAACGCTTATTAATAAAAAGCACAAGGTATTAATTTGCAAACATTTTGTTAGTTAAGAAAACTGCATTTTCTGTTGTCTAGTTTCAAGACACATAAAACAATATATACATTTTTGAAAAACAGAAAGGTCAGGAATTCTTCTGGTGATAAAATTAACACTGTGTTTCATTTAAAATAATCGAGTAATAATCATTAAAATAAATACTTATTTCAAAAAAATATGGCAATGAATTTGGAGATTTGGCAACATCGCGAAAAACTTAAAAAAAAATCTGGGTAATTCTGTCCAAACCGCGTTTTGATACCTTCTTAGTTTTTGAGTTATTCAGCAATATAATTCCATACCTTTGGATGTGACACCCAGTATAAAGTTTAACATACTCATATCTACAACTTGTTGCTTTACAAAAATGTTAGCCCGAAATTGGCAAGAAAATTTTTGCCAACACATGTTTAAAGTGAGGTTACTGTAATTGGTATCTACTGGAAAAAAAATTATTTTTTGGTTAAATATACATCACAATCCCCTAGTAAAGGAAGCGCAGTTCTTTAAAAAATAAATGAAGCTACTATTGGCATTCCTCAAAGAATTTTAAAAGTAATATTTTAGTTGGATTGCTAGCTTTGATAGAGTTCAACTTTCCTGTACGTTTCTTAAAATTTAAGCACTTTACTATTTACTTTTTAACGAATTTAGGATAGGTTCTAAAAAGCCTGATTTGAGACATTGAATAATTTAAATCACTTTAATAAAAACTAATTTTTGAGCTTAATATAAAAAACTCAATAAGTGGTTTTTAAATAAACACACACCGCCGTTTTGTAACGTTATGTTGAATTCGTATGAGTTTATCTCTATATCAAATATAAGATTTTTTACGTCGCGAAATGACAAACAAACAGACGGACCGACGAAATTGATAAAAATATTTTTTGGCGTTTAGTGACGCTAAAACCTGAAAATATGTAAAGCCTGACAGGCTAATTTTTTTTACGGTTACAAAATATTTTTCAGTTTTAGGAGTTGATCTCTATACCACAAATATTTATGGCCAACAATTTGAAATCAGTCTATGAAGTAGTTTTTTCAGGCTAAATGTTTAAATATATTATTAAGCCGCCAATTTGTTCCACAATCTCGTATTCGTATCAAAATGTTGCCATTGCCTATATAATACTTGACTTGTGCAAAGTTTGAGTTAAATTGGATAAGTAGTTTTTTTATAATAATACAGGAAGTATACAGGAATTATACAGGGTGTCCAGAAATTAATTTTAGATTACTTAATCTCATGGGACACTAAAATTTATTCCAGTACAGTTCAACCAATTTAATTTTGTATGTTTTTGTTTCACGTTTTAGTAATACGAAACATTTTTCTAAAGCGGTATTTTATTTTCTCTGTCAAAAATGCCAATTGACAATTTTCTTAACTTATCCACCATGCTTTAAAATTCGCAAAATTGACTTCTAAGAATTTTTTTGTATTAATACATACGTCTTTTGAAAATTACCCTGTAAAAATGGCTTTTAATGTACAGATTGTCCCAAAAATAACACCACTCCAAACCATTTTGTTGAATTTTTTAAAAATGCCTTATTTTACACCGGGTATAAATACTTCTTACTTCAAGTAAGTTTTAGGTTTAAACTGATTGACAACCAACAAAATTTACAAGGAACATCTTACAACCGCAACGTAAAGTCTTTTCTCGGTGCGAAAAAAAGCACTTTGAACAAGATGCTAAAAATTAGTTGTCCCGATCTTTTTGACGAGCAGTTTATATTGGCAACCACTAAAGAGAGAGATCAACCCATCGATAGAAATTATCTATTACTTAGAAGTAAACGCTATAAAGGCAGTACTCCAACAGATCCATTACTCATGATCAGCAGACACGGCATAGTTTGTTCCTCTAGAATTTGATCGTCCCTAAGCTTTGTTTTGATGTTGGCCAACGACATTTCCGATGGGCTATCTACATCAAAGCTTACACATCGATCAGTATATTCTAATTCAAAAGTTCTGGTAACTTCTTCAAAATGGTTTGAATTTTTAACAAATGAATCTGACTTACCCCGATGTACTGTTAGTTGGTGAGATCCTGTAGCTGGTTATAGGTCTAAGTTGTTCTTGTATTTTTGGTATTGGTGTCTAGATGCGGAAATCAGCAATTTTAAAAAAAATATCTCATGCGGAGTGGTTATACCGAAAAATTTATTCTTATCACAATTTTCAAAGGTCACGACACAAACAATTTACGTCCAGTTGAAGACCGTTCACCAGCAAGTCATCTGATAATAATTTCATACATGAGAAGGATTTTGAGGCTGCACATAAGTGTTATATAAGATCATATCATAGAAATTATAATTTATTTTTCACTTGATAATGGTTGGTTATACTAGCTAATCGAAACGTTGTGGTGATACTAGTTTTTGTAGGAAGGCAAATAATCATCCTGATTTTCAAATTAATTGTTGTATTTTAGAAATGTAAAAATTTTATTTCTGATAAAATTAGTCTGATATTATTTATTTTATTGTTTAAGCTTATCATTCAAGTGAATTATTGAATTTTTTATTTAATTTTGTATGTATAATTGTTAGAATGGTTGTATTTAGTATTGATAATCGTTTTATAAAGAAATTATATTATACGCTACCAATTTTTCTATTCCTCTGTCTATGAAGTTTCAGTTCTTATATGCCTGTCTGCCACGCAGCCAATGTTTTTAAATTGTTTTTCAGTGGATGGCTGAATTTAAATGCACTGCTGAATCTATTATTAAAAAAAAACGTGCTCCTGGACGTTTAAAGTTACGTGACAAGTATAATTTGTATGGTATACAATTGAAAAAGGAACGTTGATACTAATTTAAACAATGATTAATATACAAAAAAACCATTAGATGCAAATGTGTTCTGATACGCCCTGTATACAGTCGATATAAACTGATGTAATCCTATATTTTAAAAATCGGCAAGAAAGCTTAAACCAAATATGGAAAAAAATGAAATATCCTATTGCAAAAATGCAAGTGTTTTTTGGGACACCTTATATAAACAAATAAACAAAAATATTTGTATAAATAACGTTTTTTGAATATATACTTTATGACTTTATTTTAAAAATAATCTTTTAAGACCATGACATACTAATTATAAATTAATTCAGCTATATTCGCAGATTTGACTCTAAAACCAAGACCTGTATTTTTGCAAAAGTTAAAGGGAAAGTATTAAACCCCTTTCGAGAAAATGTTCAGAACTCCCTCCTACGTTTATAACTAGTTTTAAAATATTTTTTGCACACCCTGCTTATTTTCCGCGTTTTGCGAACCCTAGGGACTATAAACACAATTGGATTAGAGGGCTCTGTAGTTAGAATATTTATTACAACTTGATATGTAGCAAAAATATAATTTTCCCAAAAAAAAGTCTTGCTTAACACCCTGCATAAATAATTTTTTAACTCAAGAAGTTTCACGCTTAAAATAGGCAATATGCAATAAAATTTGCAAGACAATGCAAGATTTCTTCTCGTTTTTATATATTCGCATTTAAATTGTATCTAAAAATTGCTCATTCCGTTTGCTCTGTCTAGCAGTTTAGAAAATGGTTAATAACTGAGCAAAGCTAGTGTTATATCATGGATGAAAATCAAAACTATAGAAAATTTTACACAAAGTATAAAACTTTGGTTTAAATTTATAAATGCTAAGGACGATTATAAATTTGTTGAGAATATGCTGTAGAATTTGTATTCTGAGTTTGATAATATCATTTGTCTAGGAGATTTTAACATTAACATGTTGGAAACAGATACCGGTATTTTATCTCAACTGGAAAATATTTTCCTTACCTTTGGCATACAACAGTTTATAAAGGAACCGACGCATATTTCTTCACACTCTATGTCACTTCTTGATTTAATATTTACTAATTTAACTTTCCATATAAATAGTATTAGTGTTACTGATTGCAATATCGC
The DNA here is from genome assembly GCA_030620095.1 of Kuschelorhynchus macadamiae. Classification (NCBI taxonomy): domain Eukaryota; kingdom Metazoa; phylum Arthropoda; class Insecta; order Coleoptera; family Curculionidae; genus Kuschelorhynchus; species Kuschelorhynchus macadamiae. Next base: position 95,557 of record JAUTXW010004569.1, read on the forward strand.
AGATCATTTTTTAACATCTTGTAAAATAAGGATTTTCGAACATCCTAATGAAGCAAAATCTTTCTTTTATATGCCTTTAAAGAGAATATATTTTAATTATTTTTATCGAGATGTGGAGCAAATTCCGTGGCAAAATATTATATACATGCACAAAATTGATGAAAAAATTTATTTTTTTAATAGTTTGGCATAGCATTTTAAATCTTTTTAATGAGCATGAATTATTTTTACGCACCTTAGATCACTGATAACATAAAATTACTTCAAAAACTTTTCAATTAAACAATATAAACAAAGTAAACTTTCCGCTCATTATAATTACTATAAGCAATTACGTAATTATACAACTGCGGCAATCAGGTCAGAAAAGAAAGCTTATCTTATAGCCAAATTTGGACGTTGCAGTATCAAGCTTCGCAAGCTCGATACTGTAAAAAATGAACAAGGCATTATTCTTCCTAAGTCAAGTAATGTTAATCAAATAAATGATCATTTCGTAAACTTTTTAAATAATAATAGCACTCTTAAGCCTAAATTACTACAGTTTTATAGCAACAATAGACCTCAAGGCATGGGCAATACTTTTTCTTTTCACTTGTTAACTGAAAATAAAGTAAATGAAATATTAAAAAATTTTGAAATAAAAGTTTGGTATTGATAAGATCAGTATAACATTATTCCAGATGTGTTGTCCAATTATCGTTCTATATTTAACTCGTATAATTAACGAGTACTTACTCTGTACTTACTTTTCTGTCCTTTGGAAACAAGCTCAGGCGGTTCCTTTGCCAAAAGTCAAAAATCCTAATGATTTTATTCAAATTTGTTCAATTAGTATACTTCCGACATTATCTAAGGTCCTTGAAAGAATCACTGAGAAACATTAGAGAGTATCTAATTGTACATAGTATCCTGCCTGGCAATCCGGCTTTAGAGAAGGCAGCAGCTGTGAATCTGCTCCTGCCGACGTATCTGATGATATTCTTAAACCATATAATGATTCAGGAATCATGGTTCTTGGGATTACACCGTGTCAAATTGAAATTACTATCCGACGTTTCGCCTCCGATTGCACGAGGCATTTTCAGGGATCTTCGCTCCACGAGAATGAGCTCGGAGAGATACATGCTTGTGCTCGCCGAACCTTGACACTGCTTTAAGATCTGTTTCCACGTGTGATGTCGATCGTAACCCGTATCTCTATTAAAGTTGTTTTGTATCTTTAAAAATGTTAATAGATTCTATAATTTTTCGTTTAAAAAATCTTGAAACCGATGCTAGAACCTTGATTTCCTTTACATTTATAATATGGCCAGTTATATGCTGGTGTTCAGCTACAGCAGATTGAACAATTTGTTTCTATTTAATACATTCTTCATTTTCCTTAAATCTAGTTGATATTGAGCGACTGTTTCTTCTACATAGACTTCTCCAGAGGAGCAAGGAATTTTATATACTTCTGTTTGAAAAGGTACAATATCTTTTGGGGATCGCAAGCATTGTCCAATTTTCTTATGTGTATTGAAGATTGTACGTATTTTGAACCGCCGAAATAATCGTCCCATTTTGTCTGTAGTGCCGTAGATGTAGAGAAGAACAACACTACCTAACGGTGGCTCCTTATCATTCTCCTTTCGCGGACTTGGATTACTATATCTTTTAATTGAATGCGAAATATCTTCAGTACTATAGCTCTTCCCACTCAAATCTCTCCGATGTTAGAGAATATTGAGCAGAAATACTAGTGAGTTAATAACAGTTAGCTAAACTCAAAATAGCGTAAGAAAATCTAAAAATAATTTAAGGAGCTCATTTTCATAATGCAACAATTCCATTTTTTAAGAAATCATGGTTCTTGGTATTAGACCGTGTCAAAATGGAATCACTTTCCGACGTTTAAGTTTAATGTTAAGACCAAGCAGCTCAAGGATCCCGCGGTTCTACGGACTACCTAAAATACATAAGGTTAATGTACCACTTCGACCTATCGTCAGTGCAATAGGATCTTCTACTTACAAAATTGGTAAATATCTTTCAAATAGTCTTAATAACTTTACAGGAAAAACACATTCATATATTAGAAACTCTACGCATTTTGTAGAAAAACTTAAATCAATCCAATTAGATCCCAAAGATATCTTAGTCAGTTTCGATGTAGAATCGCTGTATACGAATGTGCCTATAAATGACTTAATTTCCATAATATCAGACTTATTTCAACATAATAGTATTGACAACTCACTTTTAGATCTAATTGAAGCATGTCTTACATCAACGTATTTTGTCTTTCAAGGAACTTTCTATGAGTAAACCTCAGGAGCAACCATGGGATCTCCACTGTCACCAGTGGTAGCCAATATCTTCATGGAAGCTTTTGAGGAGGAAGCCTTAGAGGCGCCTCCACTAAAACCAAAATCATGGTTCAGATATATAGGCGACACTTTTGTAATATGGCCTCATGGTCCGGAAAACCTCTCTGGGTTTCTTGATCATCTGAATCAGCAACATGCTAACATAAAATTTACAATGGAAATTGAATCAGAAGGCACGATTTCCTTCCTAGATGTTCTTGTACAAAGGAAAGGGGATGATTCCTTAGGACACTCTGTATATAGAAAACCAACGCATACGAACAGGTACTTCAATATAAATTCACATCATAATCCAGCACAGAAGCAATCAATTATCAATTCGTTGGTTTACAGAGCCCTCACGATTTGTGACCAAAATTCTTTACAATCGGAAGCAGAGAAATTGACTCAAGCCTTAAGAGGGAATGGATATTGCACTGATGATATTAGACGATCAATTAGAAAATTTAATAATCCTACTCCACGAAATGATACTAATAAGGAATTACCGATAGGAAATGTAGTTCTTCCATTTATACACGGAACCACAGACAAGATTGCAAGGTTACTTCGCCGGTCCGACTTACGTACAATCTTCAAAATCTTCACACAAGAAAATTGGACAATGTTTGAGATTGCCAAAGGACATTATTCATTTTCAAACGGAATGAGTATATGCAATTCCTTGTTCTTGTGGTGATGTCTATATTGAAGAAACTGGGCGATCCATAGATCGACTAGGCTTAAGGAACATGAACGATGTATCAGAAAGAAACAAATTGTACAATCTGCTATATCTGAACACCAACTTACTGGGCATGTCACAAATGTAAAAGAAACCAAAGTTCTTGCATCGGTTTCGGGACTCTATAAACGCAAAGTTAGAGAATCTATTGAGATTTATAAGCATTCTAACAATTTTCATAGAGATACGGGCTTCAGTCTACATCATACGTGGAAACCGTTCGTTACACCGAGGCACGCTTTGATAAACACAAGTCGACTATAAACAGCCGTCCTGGGTCTCTCCGAGCTCATTCAGTGTTCCGATCTCGTGAAGTGAAGATCCTGAAGATGCCTCGTGCAATAGAAGGCGAAACGTCGGAAAGTTATTCCATTTTGGCCCGGTCTAATCTCAAGAGCCATGATTTCTTAATTGACCACAGCCGTGAAAGCTTTCGTTGTAAATTCCATTTTTTACTTTTTTGGGAAATTGGAGAAATGTATTTTCAGGTTAATTGTTTAATGTAGTCTAGATACAGTAGTTCTGAAATCATTGTAAGATAAAAAGATTACCCTTAAACTTACCTAAAAAAACTCACCCCCGTATTCACTAAAAAGGTTTAAGAGATAGACGAGGTCTAGTTGCCATGGTACTTAAAACTCTTAGTTTGCCCGTTATGTTTCGCTTATGTCACTGTCATTTTGTAATTGTGACATGTAAAAAAATTATTTGTCCAATTGTTAAAAATGTAATTTTAAACCTACAACTGTCAAGTTAGACCTGGTCTAAATTTAAACTTCTTTAGTGAATACGGGTGATAAAGTTTAAAAATAACACAAACTTGAACCAAGCTACTCTCCGTTTAACTTAAGTTTGGAGCTCTTTTTCTTCTTGCAAACAGTCGCAGTCCTCTTCATTTTCAGGCTTAGGACTATTAACAAGATCTTCTTGTAAGATCTGAAAATAACACTGTAAATTCGGATCCCTAGTCCAATTTTCGCCGAATGCAGCTTTCAAAAGTATGTTAACTGCCCTGCCTTTATCAACCGTTATATTTGGCTTTTCTGCAATCTCGCTTAAAACCATATTCCCCAAATTTTTGCCCCATTTAAGGAAAGTCTATGGCTTTCTTGACATATCTCGATTTCTATAAAATACTTGCTTGAATTTACTACTACTTCTTTCTTTGTGATTTCTTTTTTAATAGTCTCGATTTTTTGTTCGCTGATAACATCGTATTTTTTAAAAACGCCAGGCAAACTTTTTAAATCGAATACCCTCTAGTCTTTTCGCAGTTCATGCACAGTTCCACATTGCTTGTAAATGTTGATATAATCATTTGGAAAAATATTGCGATCGTGCGGACGCAATTCGTTTTCAACACGGCCAAATACTCGATCAGCAGGCAAATACGAGTGGCCTCTTACTGGGTATGTTAGAGTAATTTCACAAATATTTTTTGGTGCTTCCTTACTCAACCAGAACATCGAGGTATGTAGAATATGAGAATTCTTATTTTGTCCTCCGCATCATTAAACTCAGTACCTCTAAGAACCTTAAGAAGAGCCGAGCCAACTTCATTAGAACCACGACCTGCACTGTCTACAGTTCATACATAAAAATGTGGATAACACTACATTCCTCAACTAAAACCTCTCCAAAGTCATTCACTTTGTATTTAACTATGTTTATTATTCTAACGACGACGACAATAATATCACTGCGCTCTTACAAACAACCAGTCTGATCTGACGTATTGGACTTGTATAAATTTGAAACGAAATCTGGACTTGTTCCAATTTGAAAATAATATTTTGCAGACTTATTACGTTTTGTAAAAAGATATGTGCGTTAAAGGTGATTTAATATGGGGAATCGTTGCAGTTTGAATCGGCAGAATTACAGAAAAGCAAGCTACTGGGTCTTAAATAGTTAACGACATCTTTATCTAAGAATTTGAATTTTTGAACTTGTTGCATTATGAAAATGAGCTCCCCATTTATGGACATAGACACTACCTTTCTTGTAAAAAAAAAGATAGTGTGTGATGCTGTTTTATTGCCCTATTTTAATAATTGTAGTAGCGTATATACGCCCTGCTTGGATGTTATAGATCCTTACCGGATTCAGAAAATACAAAATTCGTGTCTGAGGTTAATATACGGTGTTTGAAGGTCTAATTACATAACGCCCATTTTTACTGAGTCAGGCTGATTAAGTATGTTCAATCGGTTTAAAGTTCATACATCAATTTTTGACTTTAAAATTATTAAATTTAAGTCGCCTCTGTATTTATATCAAAAAATAAAATTTCGGAAAGACATTCCGTAAAAAGGACATTCTCGCAGTCCCTAAGCATCGTAAGGAGATTTTAAAAAGATCTTTTTCGTATAACGTAGCTCATCTGGTAAATTACTTACTAATTTTAGTACTAATGTTTCACTTTTAAATTTAAACTTAAACGAGATATGTTATTATCTCAAATTTGATTTTTCCTCGCCATACACTTTGTTTCTTCTTTTCTCTCATTTTAGATCTTTTTTCTTCTTCCTTACTAATATTATATCTATATTTAATTATTCTGTTGTTTAAGACAAGTATTGCAAAGTTATTGTATTTTTAGCTGTAGTGATATGCTAAGTTTAAGGCCTGAACAGTATCTGGGTAACCAGATGGCTGCCATGACATAAGGCCTTTTGTCACCCTAGTATTTTTTTTTCAAAATCTTTGTAACTGTAATATGGATTGATGTAAACAATAAAAATGTTTATTTTTAATATTTTTTTTGAATATAATTAGTTCTAATTTATATACATTTAGTTAATTTAATATTTTAGTATTGATTTAGACTGAAACGTTTAGTAAGCTGATGGATATATGCAAGTATGTGCTTTTAATGCGATCTTTAAAAATGTTAATTAATATTCTATATAAAAAATGACTTTTAAACTTTTAAAATAACCATTCGCATCTGTCAATTTTTAAATGTTATTTAGTATTTTTTTTAAGAACGGCCTGTCATTAGCACCTATTTTTTTGTCGGTCCCATCTCTTTTAAACTTGTTCTAATACTTTTAAATTCAAACTTAAATGAGATATGTTATTATCTCATATTTGATTTTTCCTCGCCATACAATTTGTTTCTTCTTTCCTTTCATTTTCGATCTTTTTTACTAATATTATATCTATATTTAATTATTTTGTTGTTTAAGATAAGTATTGCAAAGTTATTGTATTTTTAGTTATAGTGATATGCTAAGTTTAAGGCCTGAAGAGTATCTGGGTAACCAGATGGCTGCCATGACACAAGACCTTTTGTTACCCTAGAATTTTTTTTTCAAAATCTTTGTAACTGTAATATGGATTGATGTAAACAATAAAAATGTTTATTTTTAATATTTTTTTTTAAATATAATTAGATCTAATTTATATACATTTAGTTAATTCAATTGTTTATTATTGATTTAGACTGAAACGTTTATTAAGCTGATTGATATATGCAAGTATGTGCTTTTAATGCGATCTTTAAAAATGTTAATTAATATTCTATATAAAAAATGACGGTTGCTTTTTCAGTCCTTCGGTTTTGTTGTCATGATATTTTTAAACTTGTAAAATAACCATTCGCATCTGTCAATTTGTAAATGTTATTTAGTATTTTTTTAAGAACGGGCTGTCATTAACACCTATTTTTTTGTCGGTCCCTTCTATTTTAAACTTGTTCTAATTGGGGTAAAGGTACGGAATGTATTATAAAAATAACTTGGAAGCTACAGCGTCTTGGCGCTTTATATGTACAATTGGTATACATTAAAAAGTATTGCACGTTCCCCTAGCTTAATCAACTCTTGTGAATTTAAGTAAGAGTCAGCTTGGCCCTTGACACTTTAACACTTTTCTAGAGAAAATATATATTATGTTTTTTTTTAATAATTATATTCTAGTTTTAAACATGCAGGATGGTGCATACTAAAATACAGATCATTATTTACACAACCCCACAATTTAAACCAGTATATGTCTTAAAGCGTAACATGAATCAAAATCTTGTTGATAAAATGTTAATTGTAAACATTTTAACGCACGGCTCTTATTATCTCAATACAGAAAGAAAACATAAATTATTTGTATCACAATTTTTCAATCGTAATATTTTGGTAACGGTTGGATATATTAATTTGAGACAACAATAGCTTTTACTAAATTTTAATAAAATTGTCCAATCTGCCTGAATAGTGAATTGCATTTTCGAAAACGTTAACACAAAAAAAGCATAATTCATATAAACATCCCTATTAACAGACATATCCAATTAAGGTTTGAAGTCTAAATACAGTTTAGTATAGAACTGATACATTTCATAAAAAAACTGCATTTCCCTGAAGCCTTTGGAAAACTATAAATATTTTTGTTTTGTTTTGCATTTAAATCTCAAATAACTCAAAAGCTGTTAGAGATATCCAATACTTTTTCCGTTATGACTTTTCCAATTTTTTTTTAATGAAGATCAGTTTTTATAAAAAAATATTACTAAAACTGAAAAGAAAAATTGGTTGTTTCTAATTTTCATACAAAATTAAAAAATTTTAAGTTTCATACAATTTGATTTGACAGAGAATTGCAAATTTTTTAATAACACCGCCATTTTCTCGTAGCTGTGGTAAAGTAAAAAACCTCTATTCACCTTTTTAACACACGCAAACTGAACGACACGTGGGTGTAGTGTACTGCGTCTGCAATTCATCGACAGCGTTGTATGGCGCTGGGCTCGACGTCATCGGATACACGTTGTCATAACAACATAGTAGGAAAATCGTAAACTAAACATAGCACCTCCAGCAAAGTCAAAGCGGTTTGCGCCACTGATATAGTTGTTATAATAAAGTTCAATTGAAAGTTTTAAAAAGACATTCCGCCAACGGTCAAGTAAAATATTTATTCGAAATGTACAGTTTATTTTTTACCAATTAGGTGAATAAATTAATGTAAAAACTAAAATTTTAAGAGATATAAAATAAATATAGTTAGATGTTTGCTTGTTTATTTTTCCTGGTGAAGTAGCACTTCACCTACTTCACCTGAATAGCCGACACTGACCTAGGATGAGTTAATATTTCCCTTAGAAGGAATGCCTATATCCTAGGGTACAAATTATAGTAATAATAATTATTATAATATTAAATACCTACTAATAATAATTGGCGCTGCAGTATTCGAAGTAAGAATTTTAACGAACATCTTAAGAAAAACTTGCAATAAACCCGTATTAAATATCAGCGTACTCCACACGAAATTCATCATCAAAGACCGGTGCGTTGAATCCCATATAAGTGTCGAAAATGTAGCGAGATATTAGAGACTATACAGCATATAACATCTGGCGGCACTTACCTAGCAAACACGGACTACCTCCAGCGACATAACCAGGTGCGTAATATCATACACCAGAAGCTTGCCAATAAATACGGGCTCCTGAACATTTGTGCCCTATTTAAATACCAGCCAAGTTCAGTGTTTGAAAATAATGCCTTCAAACTGTACTACGACCGTACAATTATCACCGACAGGCGGTTATGTTAAATAAGAAAACAAAGCCAGCTTATTTGGTAGATGTCGCTGTACCCAATATTAACAACGTGTTGGATAAATATCAAGAGAAAAAAGCCAAATATGCGGAGCTGACCATCGACACACAGCAAATGTGGTAACTGAATAAGGTTCATGTGATACCGATCATCGTATCATCAACTGGATTAGTTCCACAAACACTAGAATAGAGTCTCAAAATCATAGGACTACATACTAATACATACTTTCATCGACATCCAGAAGGCAGTCCTGCTCAGTACTTGCCACATAGTGAGAACATTCTTGCAGGACAACACATAGAACTAAGAGAAACCTGCCCACTCCTTTTGATGCATACATGGGATGGGCTTGGAACCCAACATTTTCTGAGAAATTGATTGTCAATTTCGATAATAATAATATTAATAATATACAAATGTATGCCATCACATAGCCTTGGAATAATTAAATGGACCAAAACAGTCTTGAGAAACCTACAGAAAAGTATATGAACCAGTATGACACAGTTGAATGTGCACCATCCTAAATGTACTGAGAGAATGGTACTTAAACGCCGTGTGGACGGCAGAGATCTACTGAATATCGGACTGTTACACGATAAACAGAATGAGACCTTTGAAAATACTTTAAAGAGAAAGCAAGATCATTTGAATCATTAATGCCACTGTAGAAGTAGATGATAAACTAACGCCTTTCAACTTGAACACAGAAGAATTTGCATATTCTAGCTCCACCGTTGAGGGGTGAAGGGACCAAAAATCTCTATACCGAAGATATTTATTACCTTTACGACACAAATGTTGACCAACATTTTTCAAACAGTTGGTTGGTTGCCGAAACAGAGAGTTTTATGACAGCTGTAAAAGATGAAGTTATAGTTAGTAGAAACTACCTAAAATATATCATAAAGGATCCTACTGCAAAAGAAGACTAGTGTAGAAAATGTGGTCTATCAGGAGGAACAATTGATCTTATCATCTCAACAACGTCGCGAAAATAATGCACCGACGTTATTGAAATATTTTGAAATGACTGACATTCCATACTATTATACCTACGATCCTAAATATGTAATAGAAGATGAGAATGTCTCTGTCTACTATGACAGAACAATCTACACCAGAGAATACAATAGACTGGACATCACAATAGTTGACTACAAAACAAAATCAGCCACGTTAGTCTACATTGCAATACCACTAAGCAATATGATAAGAACAAGACATGAGAAGGTCACCGAATACTGGAACTGGCAGTAGAGATGAAAACTTTGTGGAACTTCAACAATTTGCGGATAGTCCCTATAATTATATTAAGTGTTAGTCTCATATCCAAAACTCTAAGAGAGGACTTGGTCCCACTTCTCCTGAAACCAAATGCAATCATTACAAATATGATTCAAACTGACGGAGCTATAAAAGCCATCAAACCAGACATTGTTCTGAAGGATAAGTCCCTAAACAAATGCTTTTTGACGGATATATCCATACCTTCCGATTACAATACAATAAAAAAACATCTAAAATATAAAGATCTGGCAATAGAAATCCAAAAAATGTGGAATATGTAACCGAATATAATACCAGTGAACATAGGAGCAACGGGCCCCATGTCTCATAGAACATGTCGAGCAGTTAGTGAAGTCCCGGGAAAATACAACAAACTTAGCTTGCAAAAAACTACCCTGTTAAAAATAGCTCACAGATAAAGAATACACAGAGGTAAGAAAAAATATCAACAATATTCATAGGTATTTATTTTTTCTTTTTCCTCCTCTTTCAAATTTCAAGCAGGGAGTAAACGATCATACACTTCCCAAAACATATATTATGAGACTTTTAAAACGTTATATTGTTAGGCCTAAAAATGCTCAACTTTGCTTCAATTTAACCGACCTCGTATCTCTTACGGTTTCCAAGATCCCCATGCATACACCCGATTTGTAACATACTGTATAATCAAAAATATTATACTTTCTTGTATCATAATATCACCCTGTATATTAGTTGTGAAGGGGTATCGAGGCTTCTTTATACAGTTCACCATTTCACTTTTTGCACTTTTAATCAAAGAAAATATCGAGGAAAATATGAAAATTTGGATACGCCATCTTGGTTTTGAATAAATGTTAATACAAAATAATGCGCTAATCAAACTGACACATGTACAAAGTTCAGGGTGATCGGTTGTGCTAAAATGTGTGAAAAACACCTAAAGAGCATAACAGTGTCAGTAGAGCCTATAGTGTATCACATGAAAAAATGTCTATTACTCCAGAGATTGCAGCTTATTGCATGCAATTTTTTGGAGTTACGAGATCAATACTGACTTCAAAAAGTTCCGATTTACCAATACAAACCAATATCGGTGTCTCTTGTTTTTCAAATATAAAAATTCCCAATATTACCTCTCAAAAATGACACATAACTATTATTTAATTTTTTTAAATACCAAGAGTAAAAATAACAACGAATTTGGAGAAAGAAGTTCTACTTACCCATTTTAATTTCTAAAAAATATAATACTCGCAAAATTTTACACGATACGTATAAAGCATACGAATAAATAAAGCAAAAATCTGTCAGATTATTAGGCTTGACATAGCCGCCTAGATGTAACTTCGTTTTTAACAGCTCGCAGCCCAACCAAAAATGGTACTATTACTCAATTTTTATATAAGTTTGTGGCGTTCATAGGCAAACTATTTGGCACAATAAAAGCATTTTGTAAACAATTTTAATTTTTTATTTATTCCCTGCTTAAACTGACTACTGTGCGAAGCGCGACGTCTACATCCGGGGTGTTTTGATCAGACGTGCTCAGCTATGCCTGATTTTTACATCTTATCTATTTGTGTATAGTTAATTATAAATTGCAATAATATAATTTCTTTATTTGACAACCATGCACCAGTACTCACACGTAAAATAACTAAACCTAAAGCAGAATGGTTAACTCCCAATATAAGAATGTTAATCAAAGATAAATCTAAGCCTTTGCAAAAATATAAAATTTCTAAATCTCGGGGTGGCTGAAGTAATTACAAACAACTGACAAACCTTACTGTATCTATGATCAGGCGTGAAAAGCAAAACTACCTAAATTCAGTAGCATTAGAAAATAATAGTCGTAAAATTTGGTCTGCTTTGCGCAATCTTAACATTCAATGTAATAACAATAGTAAGAAGGACTTACCTGTTAGTCTTTCAGATCCAAAAGCCATAAATACCTATTTTGCTCAATTTTTCCAGGCTGCTACTAATAAATGTGATGATAAAATAAAATTTTACAACAGTAATATTTTTGCGACAACTAACCAATTTTCTTTTAAACTCAGTGATATAAATGAAATTAACAAAACTATCCATGCTTTAAAGAGAGATTGCGTGGGTTCTGACGATATTTCTCTTAGGATGCTCCGTTACTGTAGCTCCCCACATTGACGTAATTCTACTTCACATAATTAATTGCTGCATTGAAAAATCTTATTTTCCCACAGTTTGGAAAAAGACCATTGGTATCCCACTTCCTAAACATAATGATCCACAGACTTTTTCTGAAGAATTATAAGCATTTTACCTGCACCCTCAAAAATTTTCGAAAAGATAATTTATAAACAAATTTATAATTGCGTATGCTCCAATAATATAATACCTGATGTTCAATGTGGATTTAGATCTGGATTTAGTACAGCTACAGCTCTTGCTACGGTAACTAACAACATTTTTAATCACGTTGATCACGGTCTTGTTACTGTTCTCATTCTTTTGGATTATTCAAAAGCTTTTGAGACCATTAATCATAATCTCTTGTTGGCTAAATTTAAAAATTTTGGTTTTAAAAATATCTCGTTGAAACTAATTGAATCTTACCTGTCTGGCAGAACACAGAAAATATCTTATAATAATAATAAATCCGACGACCTTTCTATTCTATCAGGGGTTTCCCAAGGGTCCATCCTTGGACCACTTTTTTTCATAATTTATACTTCAGATATTCTAAAATCACTTATAAAATGCAATCTAACAGCATATGCTGATGATACCCAAATTTACTTTTCTTTTAAGCCTGAGGAATTTATCGAAGCTAACAATATTATAAATAGCGAATTGAATTTAATTAACAACTTATCTAAACAACATCATTTAAAATTAAATCCAATAAAGACTCAAGTAATGATTTTTGGTAATAGTACTAAATCGGATTATTTAAAAATGAATATGAATATTTTTGTTGAGCATGTCGAGTTAAGTTTTGTTCAGTCAGCTAAAAACCTGGGAATTATTGTTGATTCAAAATTGCGGTTTAGTGATCATGTGAGTGCGTTAAGACAAAGAGCTTTTTTTAAATTAAAGGTTCTATTTGCAAATCGACATATACTTAATTTTTATCTTAGAAAGATGCTTACAGGGTCTTTAGTACTCTTACAATTTAATTATTGTAATTTTATATATTTTCCGTATTTAACTTGTATAGATAAAAACAGGATACAGGTTAATCAAAATTCTTGCTGTCGCCTCATTTTTAATACGAGCAGAAAGGAACATTTTTCGCACAAAGTAAATGAATTAAATTGTTAAGAATGGATAATAGATGGAGGCACCATCTGGGTAATTTTGTTTTCAATCTTCTAAATAATCCTGCCTCGGGCAGTTATTTAAGAGAAATTTTGCACACCCGGTCGTCAATTCATTCTGTCAATGTAAGATTTAAACACAAATATACTCTGCCTCGTTTCCGAACAGTATTTTTTAAAAGATTTTTTGTCTATAATGCAGTCTCACTACTCAACCGACCGCCTGATGAATTTAGACATTTTAATTTTAATAAATTCAAATACAAACTTAAATGTTTCCTTTTAGTAAACCAAAATTCTTAAAACTGAATGCCAGTAATTGTGAACATGAACCTATTTTATTTTTTTTAATGTTATTATGTTTCACCTTTCTCTTTTAGTCAGCTCTTTTCTCATTCTTTGCACTGCCAAAGTTAATATATTTACATAATACCTTTGCCACCTTATTATAAATTAGTATGCTTTAAAATTATTAAAATGTATAAAATTTTAAAGTTTATGCAGGATAGTGGCATTTCTGGTTAAGTAGAATAGCATTCATTTGCTAGACTTCGCCAGCGGTGTTGTGATTCCATGCAACTTTCTGTCTCTGCAATTTCTTTTAAATATTTTTTTTATTAAAGGCCTTATTTATTTATTTATTTATTATTTATTTGGTAAATGTATTTTTTTTTCAATGGTTTAGTTTTCCTCAGATAGTTCCCTAATATGTTAGCCCTGGCTATCTTTTCAGACGTTCTCTGAACCGAAGGTATTTTCCTTCGGGATTGGAATGTGTCGTATTGTGACGAATATTTTGTCATTTTGATACCGTATTAATTATTAACGATTCAGAATACCCATAAATCATCTTTCTTTATTTACATTACTGATTCAAAGGCCGTAGAATTAAAAGTTTTTACACCTATGTTGTACTCTGTTGGCTGCCTCCTTCAAACATACATAATAGATTTGAATTGTGCATTTAAAAGATTTTAATCAGGCGGCCGAGGGCTACGAAATATCAAGTTATCGCAAAGTAAAAACGATTGAAAAAAATCCATAAGGTTTATGCGGGGTTCTTTAAAAAATTAATTGATAATAACAGAAAATTCAGCCGGTCGCGTAAATCATATGTTTGTCCTCGAATACAACATTTTACCGACTCCGTAAACACAGAGCCAAACGATAAGGATGACAAGTTCAACGATTGATCTTTCATAAAAAATTATCTCTGGAACGTGCAAACCGCTTTGTTCTCTCTGTAAAGTACCAAGTAAACAATTTATAAATGCCAAGATAAACGCCTTTCATAAATTCACAAGCGCGCTGACTGGCAAGAATGCCTCTGTTAAGAAAATATTTGTACTTCTAATAGGTATCTAACTTGTTTTTGTTTTTAGTGGTCCCAAACTGTTAATATTACTACTTCTGCTCGGGCCATTTATATACGTATTTGGAAGTTTTTTACATTATTAGAATTTATAGAAAATAAGATATATGACTTTTGCATTTCGTTAATAAGAAGAGTGATTTGAAGATATCAGTTTCCTTTTTGATGACAACAAAGACAAATACACGTAAATATAAACATAAAACAAATAAAACGCATATTCTTGAGACTTTTTAATTTATATATACATTTTCACAATATTAACCAAAAAACCGGTAAATTGGGTTTTACAAACAGATTTTATACAGGGTGGTCCAATAATAGAGAACGCCGGCTGTAGCTCGGGAACCGTTAATGACAGAATTTTTAAGAAAAGGGCCAACAGAAATCACTGTAAATTATTGTCAGGTTCGAAAGCTAGCCGCTAGGGAGCCTAACAGCAACACAAAATGACTATTCTTGTCTATTTTCAAAAATAAAGTGGTGGGGGAAGGTCAAACATTTTTACTTTCAAATATAGATATCTCTGTTTTGGATTACCGATCTTATTCAACTTGGTGTCGAAAAAACTTTTGCTATACTCGTAGAGCCATAAACTGTATCGTAATGACTTTGTTAGTGGCCACTAGATGGCGTTGTTTCGGAAATCTCCAAATAATGCCGTTTTTGTCAAAAAAATCAAAAAGTACGCTATGACTTTTATATCACATTTTATCTGAAAGTTATGAAGGTCATTGAATAGCGACATAAAATATCCAGGTCCTCATTTAAGAAAGTTGCTGGTCTCTCTCGAATCCGAAAAGTCGGATTGGAAAATTATCCTTGCCGTTTTGTAGAGGAGAGAAAATGACAACGGCAAAGTGGAAATTATTTTCAACTCCCATTTCAATTAATCCTAAAATTTTAGAAAAACCAAATAACCGGAAAAAACAAGGCTCTAATAGAAACTTCAGTAATTTTGCATAACTGTGAAGAACAAAACTCAGTCTCATAATTCGCAATAAGATAATTAAAGCTAAAGCGAGGCAGGGCAGGACTCGGTTTGGGCAAAAATATTAAACCGAGTTCTACCTTACTTAACAACAACAAAAAATGACGAAATGAACTAACGATAGACTAGCAACCATCTACTACTAACTACTTTCGCCTGCCGGCAGACATTGTCAATACAAAGTTGCAATCTTTCCTGTGTCGATTAGACTGCAGTCTACACTTCTGCTATAGAGATTCTTTGGTTGGCATTCCTAATACGGTTCACTATATCGTTTCTTTTAGTAGGTCGAGTCGCATATACTAAGTCTTTTTGCCTTAAGTACTTTTAGAAAGCGCCACCTACATGTCTTTTCTCACTTTCAAAGGCTTGTTGCTTTTTTGTACAAGGTTAAAAAAAATAAATTTCTCAATCATGCTTACGCGAAAAAGTAATTTTATTAGGAGTCGCTAGGAGCAACCGTTTTCCAGGTACTTGCAATAATCGATGCATGTGACATTGATTGGCAAAATGTAGGACATTTTTTCCAAATCCAAATCTAAAGAATTATTTTTCAAGATATCCATAATACACTCAGTTCCAAAAAAAAGTGACGCAATTTGATTTTTGGCCAAGTTCAATGTCTTATGTTTTTTAAACCAGTGGACCGATTTTGAAGAATTTTTTTTCGTAAGTAGATAATACCTTTGTCTTCCAGCAGAAATGAAACAAATGAAAATGTGCTTAAAGATTCTTGGATAATAATGAAAAAGCTCGAACTTTTTTGCAATTTTTTGACTTGCCCTGCGTATTAGTTGAGGATTCATGTAGAAACTTTTTGTGAGCGTTTAATTTTTTTATTTATTGACTTATCTCTACTTACAGCTTTTTTGTTGAAACTTTGCCAAGCTACATGAATGTTAATCGAAAAACTTAAACATTGCTTTTTTTCTGTTTTTTGACTCGACTCTTTCTATTATTCGAGCATTTGCAAAGATAATTCTTACACTCTAGATGAAAGACCCTTCTTCTAAGACAAATTTGTTATTCTGTTCATTAATTAGTCTTGAAAATGTCTAAATTACAGCTTTTTTTATTGTAACCTTGCATTTTGCCAAGGAACCTACTTGATTTTTCAGAAGTGCATACTTGAAATTAGGTTTCTTATTCTTTCCGTTGGTATACGGTCCCATTCTTCTGATAACGCAGCTGCCAATTCTACTAGCGTGAACGCACCCTTCTTCTAATTCATCCCACAAATGTTCTATTGCATTCATATCGGGGCTTCTCGCAGGCCACTGTAATGTGGCGATACCCACAGTTTCTAGAAGTTCTGCACTATTGCTGCGGTATGCGGTCGGGAATTATCCTGCATCAGAATAAAATTGTTAACAACTAAATCAGCAAGAGGTAACACATACTGCTTTAAAATATAATTGATGTAAATTTTGGCTGTCATTGACTGTCTAATGGAAAAAAAATGAAGAGGTGTACGTCTATTTATGGAAATTCCACCCCACACCACAACTGAACTACTATTAAAATTATCGCATTCTGTTATCAAAGATTGATTGAATATTACGCCAGGTCTTCTCCATACTCTTTATCTCCCATCCACCATATTCAGGCAAAATCTAGATTCATCAGTAAACAGGACATTTGAACATTCACGATTAGTAGTTTCTCCATAATTTTGTACTAGGTATATCCGAGCAGCACGATGTTGAAGTAGCAATTTAGGACCTTTTGTAGGCCTCCTAACCTTTAAGTTCATTTTGGCTAGACGTCTACAAACCATCTGCTTACTCATTATATGGAATTTGGCGAAGATCTTCTTGAACTTCCACAGCCGTATTCGATCGATTCCGTAAACTCCACAGTCTCAAGAGACGATCATCACTAGGAGAGGTTTTTTGAGGGCGACCAGAACCCACCTTCCGAGCAATGATTCCTTTTTGTTCATATTTCAGGATCGCCCTACGAGCTGTTCGTTCAGGGACCCTCACAGCACGAGCGGCGTAGCGTTTACAACGCCCATCATCCACTAAATCAACTAATCTTGCCGTTTGTTCGGGTGTAATTTGGAGCATTTTATCACTAAAACCTTTTTTTTGTATACAAAATGACAATCATGACGTGAAATACATAACTGTCAAATCTGGCGGACTATAACAAATTAATTGCTATTGCGATGCCAATACATAATTTCCAGTTCCATTAAACAAAAGGGTTTTAGGTTCAGTGTCGCTGATTACGAATTTCCAAGTCTTTTTTGCGGATTTTACGGAATCGATCAAATACCCTTGTAAAAGTTCAAGAAGATCTTCGCCAAATTCGAGCTGCTATGGTGTAATGAACAGTACGCCTAGCAGAAGTGAATTTAAATGCTAGGAGACCTGCAAAAGTCTAAACTTATTGTTATACCTGAATATCGTTCTGCATATTCTGACGTAGGATAATGCCTAGTCGTATACCCGCAATAGTGCGAAACTAATATAATGTGGATATTATAGGGCCTGCGAGAAGCCCCAATATAAAAACATTTGTGGAATAAATTAAGAAAGGTGCGTTCTCGCGAACAGAATTGGCAGATACAACATCAAAAGAATGGGACGGTATACCAATGGAAAGAATAAGAAACTTAATTAAAAAAGCTGTAATTCGGTCAATTTTAGAGATAAGTCGGTCTTTCATATAGGGTGTAAACAGTTTCTATACGAATCCTCGACTAATACACAGGGCAAGTGAAAAAATAGCAAAAAAGCCTAGTTCTAGTTTTTGCATTATTGTCCAAGAATCTTTGCAAATTTTTTCATTTCTTTCATTTTTGCTGAAAGAAAAAGGTATTACCTACCTACGAAAAAAAATTGTTCAAAATCGATCCACTGGTTTAGAAAATATAAGACATTGAACTTGGGTCAAAAATCAAGTGCGTCACTTTTTTTGAAACTGAGTGTATAATCTATTATAAAAATCGTAAGATTGAATCGAAAACACTCCTGTAAATCAAGTAAACCGTAGATGATCGGACGGAGGAATGTAACATAAGGAATTAAAAGTATCAAGTATAGGCTGGTAAGTTCATTGGGTTTTTTTGTTTATTGCTCGTTGTCATGACAAAAAGAATACATATGTATTTTGACTTTTACTGTGTGTACTTTTATCAAGTACTTAAAGTAAGTAGTAAGTTTTGCCAAGAAATGGAGAACTTTACCAATGCTGGGCTTGCCGACATACATTTTACATACGGACTTGCTGATGGGAATGCTTATGAAGCTAGACGTTTGTATCATGGGCATCATCCAAACCGCAGTACTCCTACTTCAAAGCCGCTCACCTCTCCGGTGCACATCGGACAGTAAGAACTCCAGAAACCGAGCAAGCAGTTCTTAATCGGCTAGGAGAACTTCCGGAAACAAGTACCAGACAATTATCGCTAACATTAAACATTTCTCATGTTCTGGTTTAAAGAATTTTAGTCGATAATTTGCTTTGTGTCTACAACATTCAGAGGGTTCAGGCACTTTTTCCTCTCGTGATTTTCCAATTCGTATCGACTTCTGTCGTTGGTTTCTGCAATGCTTAATTCAAAATCTTCTATTTGGTAATCAAATCCTGTTCACGGACGAAGTAAGTTTCTTTCGCAATGCTATTCGCAATTTTTATAATACTCATTTATGATTAGAGGAAAACCACCACGCAATAGATGAACCGCATTTTCAAGAACAGTTCTCGTTTAACGTGTGGGCTGGAGTTCTGGGAAATTTTCTAATAGGTCCATTCTTTCTTCCAGGAATATTAAACGGCGCGCGATAGGTATCGTCAATTTCTCAAAAAAGATTTGCCTGTTTTGTTTGAAAATGTGCCACGTGCTAAATTAAGATTAAATTCCAATTTCTAATGTCAAGAAACCTCCATAATGGATTATGGATATCTTGAAAAATAATTCTTTAGATTTAGACTTGGAAAATAAAGTCCTGCATTTTGCCATTTAATATCACATGCATCGATTATTTCAAATCCAAATACCTCGAAAACGGTTGCTCCTAGCAAAGACTTCTAATAAAAAAGACCTTTCCGCGAAAAAGTGATTAAGAAATTCATTTGTTTGACTAAAAATGTAATGCAAGGTCGTACAAAAAAGTTACGAGCCCTTGAAAGTGAGAAAAGACATGTAGGTGGCGCCCCCAAGAAGTAAGAGCAAAATTAAGAACAAATTCAAATTTAAGATATCAAAAAAACCCCAGGTAGCAATTTTGAACCAGAAATCGGAATTATTTAGGAAATTATGTAAAAAAAACAAAAATGAAAATAAAACGTTGACATCCTGTATTTCGATAATGAAATATTTAGACCACGCGTTTAGATTAATATTTTTTACCTTAAAAATACTTGAGGAATCACGCTGTGCAATATCGGACACTTATTCAGAAACACTCTGTATAGCTATTTAGTAATAACTTTATGCATAATATCCAGGGTGAAAAGGAAATGACTGCGATTATTTTGACAGGTAAAAATACAAGTAATTTAGACAGGAAGTTAATTAACACTTAGGCTGTTTTGGCGTTACAGACAGTTTTTTTTTAAAGCGGGGACACTGCAGTATTAAATCTCAAATTTTTGGCGTCGTTTTATCTATTTATTTTTAAATTAGAAACCCAATGCTTTAGAATAAATAAATTATGACAATTTAAATAAAAACACTTTTTTTTTAATATTGCATCACTTACACACTAACGGAAACTACATGCACGGCAACGACGAATTCAGTTTTTTACAAGCCACATGGTACACTAATATCTTTCATGACTGAAATTATAAGAATTATACAAATAATATGTTATCGTTCTTTTATCTAAATACCTTTCTACATAAGTGTTTGCAATATCCTACACAGAAATATTATTATAGCACAAATCTCAGCACCCTAATAAGTAGGTACACATAAAATAGTCTTAGCTTACCTGCGTAATGTTTTCAAATAAGACTCATGCAATGAGTAAATATTGCTACTATTTTAAAAAAGAACTTAAATTATTGAATTAATAATGATCTTGTTAATAGTTTTGGATAATAAACTGAATAGAATATGCAGTACGTTTCTTAAATTACACGATAATAAGATGTTTTGCTTTAAGTGATCCGTACTTTTCCGCGTTGTAGTTTTTTCCCTTTTTACTTTGCTTGACAAAGAGAAAGTTTTATTACGATGAAATGTCTGTTAAAATAGTTTTATATATCTTTTACTCAAGTACTCGGAACTTACCTTACAATAAATCGTTTTCTCAAGAAAATAGAAATATATAACAATGCTTATTAATATGATACATTTTTATGTTAGCTGAAAGTCACCGGTTTCTTAAATAAGAAGCGCAAATAGTAATTAACGTCAATACATCTATATGATTAATATATCTAATATTCATTTAGATTGCGACGAATAAACATTTTTCATCTCCTCGCCTTATATCTGTAAAGATTTTTAAAACCAGATCGAACATATCCATACCCATATTCATTTATATACCATACCTACTCAATAAGATTGGCCCTAAAAGTTTACAAGTTTATCTCTCTATCACATTTGGTTTCTGTGCAAAATTGCAAGCAAGTTGGATATAAAGTTTTTTGACATTTACTTTTTAAACATTTGTGTAGCCTCCATGTTGTTCCACCATCATGGCTTAAAACCAAAATTTTTTATACTTACGTACATCCACATCACACTTAATTATTATGAAAAATTTGAGATCAACTGGATAAGAAGTTCTTTAATTATGATTTTTTTTTAACATTTTATTTGGCCGCCATTCCGTTCAGGCATTTCTGATTCTTACCAAAATGTTTCTGTTTTATCCGCAGATGACCCTTGATTTTTGGGCCAAATTTGAAGTAAATCGGATAAGTTGTTTTTGAGGTATGTCGCGTATAGGCTGACCGGCGCGCAACGGAAATTTGAGAATATGTTTTTCGGGTTCCCGGGAACCTAAAAGATCTGATCTGATCTGAAAAATTCATTTACATCTATTGCAAAAGTTTGAAGGCATGAGGCCTTTGATTACCCAGTTTTATATCTCTAGAGGTTTTTGACATTTTGGTTTGTTTTTATCAGCCTTTTAAAATGAGCATTTCTATTAAACATTAAAATCGGCGTATTGTCCTCAATTTAAAAAGTGATTACCGTCACTTTTAGAAAATTTTTCTTTCATTCACCAACATGAGGGAAACTGTCTCGTGGTGTTTACATATACAAATATCTATATATAGAATTTTAGCAGGCTATACTTTTTACAATGTTGCTAATTAACATTCATAATAAATGAAAATAGGTATCATATTGAATCTCCTTAAGTGTGGTATACCTTTTACTTTAAAAATACTTGCGTATGTCGGGAGTATTAACTTCACCAGTTATAAGAATCTGAGCATGATAGTGACACAAAATAGTGCCGATACCTAAAAATTTGAATTGAATGTTCATTTGCATCATAAAGAAGCTGCAAATTTCTTTTTCATCTTTTTGTCTTCTAGATATCACCAAGGTTCTGTACGAAATAGCATGCGTGTTTTAGTAATGCCTTTTAGAAAATATTTAAGTGATAAGCATTTTTGAACGTTAGTGGCTGTTATCTGATTGAGTTCTATTATACGAAGTAAAATACTAATCTATTAATTCCATATAATGAATTGTTACACGACGTGTTTCGTTAACACTGTAGCTTCTTTTGATGTATACTATAAACTAATTTTTTAAAAAATTCCACATTTGATACATTGTCTAGCCTACGGTCCGTTATTTAAATTTTATAACCTAATAATCCTAAGGTTCAAAAGCTGGGTTTTTTTAAACCACAATCTAGTAACAATATTCGCAATTTCAGAAAATGTTGAGTCAAGGAGAATTGTTAAGATCTATTTGGTCGTTAAGTAATAAATTTGTATCTTTTAGGTGGTTTATTTCTAAACTTTTATTTAATTTAGGGCCTCTATATGAAAGATGTTAAAATCGTCTTTAAACACATGATCATCCCTGATAATATGGCTTGCTAACGGTGAGTCATATTTATTGTCAATAAAACTGCGTTCGTTTATTTGCTTTTTAAAATTTCTACTGGTCTGTCCAATGTATGGTTGTGGACATGAACCATATGTTAACTAAGAGACCCCTGACTTTTCATTTCTACTACTTCTAGGTTTGGTATTTTTTAGAAATTTTCCTAGGGAATTATTAGTTTTGACAACGTTTAATTTTTAAAGAGGGCTTTCCGCAGTATGTTATTATTTTAAAACATTTATTATCATCTCTACGATTGGGATATATTTCATTAATAGTTTTGTGCCTTGTTATTTGTTATAATGTTCTACTATTGAAACTGGGTAGCCATTATTAGCTGCAATTTGTTTAATTAAGTCAAGCTAATCATTACCACTTTCTTCTGATAAAGGGACACTAATCAATATATGGATCTTACTGTGAAACGCAGCTAATTTATGT
Organism: Kuschelorhynchus macadamiae; assembly: GCA_030620095.1. Taxonomy (NCBI): domain Eukaryota; kingdom Metazoa; phylum Arthropoda; class Insecta; order Coleoptera; family Curculionidae; genus Kuschelorhynchus; species Kuschelorhynchus macadamiae. The sequence goes on from JAUTXW010004569.1 coordinate 118,637, forward strand.
TCTATGGGATGTGAAGACTCGTAATGGATGACAGTGTCAGTATGTGATGGTTTATGGTAAATTTGAAATTAATGTTTATGCAATTCTCTCCTGATTGTTAAATTAAAGAAGTGAATTGAGGCGCTATCTTCAATCTCTAACGTGAATTTAATATTCCTGTGAATTGAATTCAAAAAATCTAAAAATATGTTTAATTATCTGTTTGTCCTTCTAAAACAAGTAATAATATCATCGACATATTGATACCAAGAGACGCATTTATTACTCAATGTATGCTGATGAATCAATTTTTCCATGTTATCCATGAAAATCTCTGCGAGTATGGGGTTTAACTGACTTCCCATAATCAGACCTTCTCTATTATTGTAGTAAACATTATTGAAAAATAGTTTTGGTTTAGACATGATTTGAGTAGCTCTACAATGTGTTGCATAATGATGTAATTAACCTTGTTTTTTACGAATAAAAATTCAACTAAGTTTATTGTATTTTCTAGGAAACAAATTTTCGAAAGAAACTTAGCGTTATTAAGTAAGTGAATATGTTCAATGTTTTTAATTAATTCACCTGCATTTTTAATACTATCTTTTGGGGTGAACTTAATAAACAGTAATATTTTATTTTGTCCATTAAAAGTTTCGAAAGTTTGTATGCATGTGCTGAAAATCAAGAGAGAATTGCCTAAACATTAATTTCAAATTTACCATAAACTATCACATATTGATACTGTCATTCATTACAAGTCTTCACATGCCATAGAACATTAGTTAGCAGCGTTTCACAGTATGAGTCATGAATTGATTCGCGCCCCGTTATCAGAAGAAAGTTTTAATGATGAGCTTAATTTAATTAAACAAATTGCAGTTAATAATGGCTACCCAGTTTCAATAGTAGAACATTTTAAAAAATAACAAGGCACAAAACTATTAATGAATTATACCCCAATCGTAGATATGATAATAAATGTTTTAAAATAATAACATACTGCGGAAAGCCCTTTTTAAAAATTAAACGTCGTTAAAAGGAAGAGTGTAAAAATCACTTTCAAAACGAATAATTCCCTAGGAAAATTTCTGAAAAATACGAAATCTAAAAGTAATAGAAACGAAAAGTCAGAGGCACATCAGTTAACATGTGGTTCATGCCCAAAAACATGCACTGGGCAGACGGGTAGAACTTTTAAATAGCGAATAAAGGAACATTTCAATATAATTCACAATAAACATGACTCAACGTTAACAAGCCATATTGTCAGGGAGAATCATGTATTTAATGACGATTTGAAGATACTTTAGCGGAAAGTTTAGAAATAAATCGCCTAAAAGATACAAATTTATTACCAAATAGATCTTAATAATCCTCCTTTACTCAACATTTTCTGAAATTCCAAATATGATTACTAGGGTTAAAATTGTGTTGGTTAACAAAACCCAGCTTTTGTACTTATATAAATTAGGTTATAAAATTTAAATAAGTACTAGTCTTACTCCTAATTCAAAAAGCTTTAAGAATTCTGGGCGATCTATATCTTCATATGATTCCTTCCATAGTTCTGTTAGAACTTTTCACTACCAATTGCAAATGTTGCGGTTATAGAATGTGTTATTTGAGGCAGTGTTTTATTCATTCCTTAATTCCATTTTTACTTTCCTCGTAAAAGGGAAATATTAAAATTGTGAAAAATTCACCCTCCTAGGTTTTTACAGATCTTTACGTTTTAGGTCCCTAGATATCCAAAAAAATATTTTTCAATTCCATTGGTCTGTCTGCAAAAACTACCCGATTGACTTGATATTTTGGTTAAAAATTAAGGGTCCTAGGGAAAGTACCTGGTAACATTTTGGTAGAAATGTAATGTGGTGGAACAAAATGGCGGCGTAGTGAAATGTTAAAAATAATTTTTACTTAAAACATTTTTATCTAATTTTCTTCAGTTTTTGCACCAAAAGTAAGTGTTACATATGAATGAACTGGTATCATTTTGTTACGAATCCAAGATGGCAAAACAAAATGACGCCCTATCAAGTAAAATTATCCCGAAAGAATCACTTATTAGATTAATTTCAAATATTGTGCAAGCATTAAGTGTGACATAGAGATAAACTGGTGAAATTATATGCAAGATCGTGGAAAAAAATGGCGTAAAATTTTTAAAAAATCAACGTAATGTGGTATAGGGATAAACTGATACCAATTCAACAGGACGGAACAAAAATGGCCGTCTAATTAAATTTTTAAAAAATCAGTGTACATACTACTTCTTCAATTTGGAAAATGCGTGCATCCGGCCCTAGACTTTTTATTTCATGCACTATGTGTATGGTAATTGATGGTGATTCGTCTGGTTCTCAAAAAATGACGGTTCTCTGCAAGGAATTAATAGAGGGTTAATTAACTTTATTAACTTTTTAAACCAGGTAACTGCTAATATAGAGATGCAATCTGTGATATAACTTCCTTTTATGGATTTTATACCAAAATTCTAATATGTTGAAATTAAAATAATTAGAATGCCTAGTGTATCTGACAACTTAATGTAAATCAATTCTAATTTCCACATTCACACAAACATGCTGTCTGAAGTTCATTATTTTAGAGATTATTTAATTTACCATTAAATGTAATGCTTTCCAGGAATTAATTAAACATAATAAAATAACTGGCTTTGAGTTACTCTGGCCTTTCAGTTCATGCAATAAATAAAAAAATATATTTTAAATCCTCCTACTAATACAAATTGTCCTAAATTACTTCCAAATATATATATATATATATATATATATATATATATATATATATATATATATATATATATATATATATATATATATATATATATATATATATATATATATATATATATATATATATATATATATATATATATATATATATATATATATATATATATATATATATATATATATATATATATATATATATATATATATATATATATATATATATATATATATATATATATATATATATATATATATATATATATATATATATATATATATATATATATATATATATATATATATATATATATATATATATATATATATATATATATATATATATATATATATATATATATATATATATATATATATATATATATATATATATATATATATATATATATATATATATATATATATATATATATATATATATATATATATATATATATATATATATATATATATATATATATATATATATATATATATATATATATATATATATATATATATATATATATATATATATATATATATATATATATATATATATATATATATATATATATATATATATATATATATATATATATATATATATATATATATATATATATATATATATATATATATATATATATATATATATATATATATATATATATATATATATATATATATATATATATATATATATATATATATATATATATATATATATATATATATATATATATATATATATATATATATATATATATATATATATATATATATATATATATATATATATATATATATATATATATATATATATATATATATATATATATATATATATATATATATATATATATATATATATATATATATATATATATATATATATATATATATATATATATATATATATATAGGAATTAGAGCTTTATTTAAATAATATAATTCTTATTTTTATGATTCAAAAACTTCACTATATGGTCTTCTTCTGAAACAAAATTAAAACCTATTTTCTCAACAAAATAAAATATTATACCCTGTATATTATATACTATTTTGATACATATTTTATTGCTCTTTCAATTTTGTCAAGAAACCTCTATGTCTAAATCATTTAGTTACTGAGATATTGATATTTTGCCAATTTAATATAAGTTGGCCGTGCAAATATATAACTCTTCTAATACACAAAATCACATGGATTCAAATCACCCTCTCAGATATTATATATCTTCATATTTTAAAGTCCCTAGATGCCAAAAAATATGTTTGTTAATTCCGTCGGTCCGTCTGTCGGTCTGTCGGTCTGCTTGTCAGTTCGGAACATGGCTTAAAAACTACTTACCAGATTGAGTTCACATTTCGGTAAAAAATTAATGATTATATGGGGACAACCTGGTAATATTTTGATAAAAATTTAATATCCCTGCGCGCGGCGGCCTAATGAAACGTTAAACAAATTATTACTAAAAAAGAATAATTATACAAAAAAATCAAGTGTTACATAGGATGAACTGGTAACATTTTGATATGAAGTTCTGGATATACCCAAGATAGCGAAATAAAATGGCGGCCTAATAAAATATTTATAAATCAGCCTCAAAAAAATGCTTATTAAATCAATTTCAAATTTCGTGCAAGCAAATGTGATATAGAGATAAAGTGGTAAAGTCGTGGAACGAATGTAAGATGGCGAAACAAAATGGCGGTCAAATAAAATGTTTAAAAATCAACCTAAAAAAAAGGCTAATTCAATTGACTTTACATTTTGCAGAAAAATTGTATGTGACATAATGATAAACTGGTACCAGTTCGACATGACGTAACAAAATGGCGGTGTATGTCAATGTAGAATACTTATTAAATTTATTTTAAATTATGCCCAGACATTAAGTGCGGCATAAGAAGTAACTGATAAAATATTGGTAGGAATTCAATATGATGGAACAAAATGGCGCCCAATAATATAGTTGCAAAGACAGTATAATATGTGTTACTAAATTATTATGTACTGAACTAAATTGGGTCACACTTCACAATTTCTAATAAAAGGAAAGAATCAGAACAAGGCTGGTTCCGGGTAAAGTAAATTTACCGCTTTTTTTTTCACTTTTCGCCTTTTTCTCTAAGGTAGCAGGGGTACAGTTATGATGAAACAGCAATTACCAATTGTCAGCAGAATATACAAGTCTTGACTACAAGCATAATAGAAATTACTCAAGCAAAGGAATAATAATAAATAATAACACAAACCGACCAGAGCATTTACTAATAAAAGAAAAAATCGAAAAAGTTGATATTTATAGTCAGAAACTCATTTAGAAAAAATTGCTGTGAAATAGATAAATTGCTGCAACTATATCTCTTAGGTTTCTTACAAAAAAAAACGACCTAATTGAAGTCAAGTAATATAATAAAATTAACAAAAAGCGCAAAAATAACACATTTTAACTTAATAATATTTTTAGAGAATTACTCGAGAGTTCTATAATAGGGTTTCTTCCGAAATTCGCGAAGGAATGTTGGTCATCGAGCATTCACTTGATGCATCGCTTGCTTTCTCGAGCTCGGCTGAGTTTTAAAGAACATACATTAATTTGACTGTAATATGCTCAAATAGTTTTAAGATTCCTATGTTAAATCCAATTACGCTATTTAATAAACTGCGGACTTTAAGAGTAATCGTGTTGCGGGCTTTCGGGAATTAATGATCGAATTCCTCTTATTTTGCTTTTAAAATTAAAATCATCTTTTGAAATATAAGGTCAGCATCTATAATGAGGTAAGAAGGAATAATGTTTTGATGCCAAGTAGCATCAAAGCATATTATTGCACCAACAAAATTCTTAGGATTTGCTTAACTAAAACTTCATTAATTGGGTCTCTTTTTGCTATCTATAAACATGCATTGATACCTTTATATGTTAAATTAAGCAAAGAAATGGATAAAAACCCTGCCATAAGAGACAGTGTATACCTGTTGGCTTCAAATTTGTGTGTCAGAATTTCTAAGACACAATGTTCTGTCTCTTTCTAACATATTCAACCGTTGCATGGCAAGGTTTTTGTCAGTGATTGTGATGCCTCGAGACTTGACAAAATTTGTACCCTCTCGTCTCGATTCGTCTAACCTCGTTTCGTCCCGGCACCATTCAATCTCGACACTTGATGAAAGACGAGACGAGAGTAAAGGGTGTGTGTGTGATTTTTAGTATATATCTCTGTAACTACATGATGTATGGAGTTGTTATTTATATTTTTAACGGGGCGACAAGCTTTATTTTAGAAGATTTAAAAAAATGTTAAACACGGACAGTTTATAGTTATCTAAACCCCAGGATTTCCTAAAAAAATAAACAAATTTATGTTATTTTTTGTTATGTTTTGTTTATGTGGTCATTTCTTGCCGTTCATAAATATATTAGGTTTGATACCTTTATATTTTCAAATAAGCGACAGTGTATTCCTGTTGGCTTCAAATTTGTGTGTTAGAACTTCTAACACATAATGCTCTGTCTCTTTCTAACACATTGCCCCATTGCATGGCAGGGTTTTTGTCAGTGGTAGTGATTTGAGAAAAATTGGTACCCTTCTCTCGTCTCGACCTAACCTCGTTACGTCCCGGCACCATTCAGTTTCGTCACTTGAAGAGAGTGTGTGTGATTTTAAGTAAAAGAAACCATCAACTTGTACATATGATTACATACCATTTTTCTTTTCTGTCAAAGCATATTATTGCACCAACAAAATTCTTCGGATTTGCTTTACTAAAACTTCGCATAGAAAAAATTGACCGACTTTAGGATTGTTTCTACTACATCAGTGTTTTTCAGAAAATGAGATGCCTTTCTTATATTTTTTGATGATTTTAAATTTAAATATTAGTTTTGTGCCTCGAAATGATTTTTAATATTAATAATAAACATAGTAAAATCTAAATTTTAACTACATGATGTACGGACTTTTTTTTTGTATATTTAACGGGGTCAACAAACTTAAATTTAAAAGATAGAAAAAAAATTTAAACATGTATATTATTGTTTCATTAACTGGGTCTTTTCTTGCTGAATATACATAAACATACTAGGTTTGATACCTTATATGTTAAGATAAGCGAAACAATTGATAAAACCCTGCTATAAGAGGCAGTGCATTCCTGTTGGCTCCAAACTTATGTGTTAGAACTTCTAAGACACAATTTTCTGTCCCTTTCTAACATATTCTCTTATGGCAAGGTTTTTGTCAATTTTATCGGGCGCTTTTAAAGAAAAATGTAACAAACTTGGTATATTTATTATCAGCAAGAAGAGATCCATTTAATGAAAACATATACTAAATGGTGTTTTATTTAAAATAACAAAGTTGATGGTAATTTTTCGTCATTTCTTTATTTCGTTTACACGTTCTGGCGTCTGAGGTAGAAATTTAAAAATTTAATTTTTTTCTATCTTCTAAATATAAAGAGACGCTGGATAAATAATTTTCATGTGTTTTTAGCTTCTAAATTTGTCTGTATGTAGGGTAGTTTTAAAAGAGTATGAATAACAATATTTTTTAATGGAACTTCTTGAATATTATTGATTTTGAATTATTTTTAAACTTCTATGAAAATTTCAAATTGAGGAGACTTAAGGGTCTTCTTTCTTTCCTTTATTTTCAATATGGAGTCGACTGCCACTTTTTTGCTTTCAGCGCCATTCTCCAGCCCAATAGGTAACGGCCACGGTAACGGTACTACAATTTTTTATTTTGTTTTAATGCTTTTTGGCTTCCACAGGTTGCCTCTTAAGAAAGTACTACTGGTATCACGAGATGACCCTCTCTTCCAAATCATCCCCCTACCCCTCCTACTTCTGCCACATAGCGGGCATTACGCTCTATATTCTATGTAGAACTGGGCAGACATAATAGAATGCAGGAATAATTAGGCCTCACACATTCACAGCGTCTGCCCACTTTGTTGTGGGTTCGTTAGTTTCCATTCTTGCATCCCCCCCAAGCAACACAGCAAAACCGAGCACGTGGAACTACTTATGTTAAAAACACAGAGGTCTGTCCTCTACGAGGCCATTCGAGAGACTTAATTTGAAAGTCACCAAATAGTAATAACTTTTCAACGTCTCTTTTTAATACCCCATCTATACACTCGATAATATAATGTGTCCTTGACAGATAATACAATTATTTATTTATAATTTTCTGGTCTTAAGGCTTAAGTGGTAGTCTCTTTAAAAATGGAACACCCATAATGTTTTAGGAAAGACGATTTATATTATACTTTTAAAAATTATCATAAATCTACTGTCTTAAAAGGAATTTATTGTATAATTAAAATATATAAAATAATTTTTAGAAGTTTAGGTACTTACGTCTCTAAAATATTGGAAAAGCCTTCAGAATTTTGCCAATATTATTTACCTATAACTTTTTATTAACTAGCCCTGTAATATTAATTCATGTAACAAGTAAATTAAGAAGTACTTTTTCTCACGTTTGGAAAATGTTACTTTAGTTTTTAAGCAATTAATATGATAATTAATTTTATGTCTATTACGTCATAAAAAAAAATTTAAAAATAAAAAATATTTTTTGGTATTTTTTTATCTACATAGTGACTCGATTTTCCGAGCTGACTACTCACTTTCTCAGAATCTACTATTAACAATATTTTTGATATAATTTAATAAAAATCAAAAACCACTCTTATTGACAGTTGAAAAGTGACACTTCTGGTGCCATGAGACCCTGTTGAAACTAAACGGCTATTAGAGTAAGCACCCACCACACTAGTTAGAACAGGAAGAGTTTAAATTCGTTGCAAAAATGAATGTTACAGTTATCTTATTAAAACTGATATTTCGTAAATTAGCAGTCTAATTACATGTTGAAGTACATACATACATACATAGATAGTTACCAAGATATTTAATTGAACGTCTACAGCCAGAACTGTTTTAATAACAAAACATTACGGTTATTTGATAAAAGTTGAAATTGTATATATTGATTATTATTAAACAAATTGCCAGATCGCTTTTTCAAGAAACAAACTTCGATATATTTATGAATGGCCATCATTTTGAAATGGGCAGTTTTTATGTCCCCATATATTAGGAATAAATGCGGCGTGCTTTCTTTTTAGTATTACCTATATATACATAAGATTTTAAGTTCACTATTAATAACTAAGTTTTTTTAAAAGAACATCACGGTGGTGAGTGAAGCTGTACTTACCATTCAGGTTTAGGGCGCCACTTCATTTATTTTTATTATTTATTATAGGTTATACTTAAAAAAATATGTCATTGATCATTGGTTATAGACCCTCTACATTTTTTATCTGGTTTTTCATTATATTTTACCAGTAAATTAAAATAAAGTCCTTGAGTTTAAACGCTTCGAGATCACAGTTTCATGTCTATAAGTTTAACAATACATTTGAAATTCCATTATACATATTAATCAAAACCCACTTAATTTTAAATTAATGATTAAAAGGTAGATAAGCCGTAGATAAGTACTTACTTATGCACACAAAAAGTTTTTCGAATCAACCAAGATTAGACGAAGACATTGTGCCAAGTCCTGATCAATTGAGTTTCATTCAGTCAGAGAGCCATGTGCTTAGCTCTTCTTTTCGATGGTTAGGTATATCTTTATTATGGTAGGTCCATCATAAACTCAACAGGCCATCTCTACAATATCGAAATCTAAATCCAAACTAAATTGACCCTAAAGAACATAAACAGAAATTAACACCTAGACTTTAGTTATTTGTTTTATAATTGCCTTACCCTAAAATTTAGATATGGGTAAGCCCAATTTCACTTCTAACGGACCACAAAAAGGTGGAAAGGTTTCCAAAAAATTACTAGCACCAAAAAAACTACACTATATAAAAAAATCGGTAAAATTCCTTTACCCAGAGCTTCCCTCGTTATGAATCTCTCATTTTATTAAAAATAGTTAAGTCTGTTCCAGTTTAGTCCAGCACATAATTTAGTAATACTGTATACTGTCTTTTTAAACATTTTTATTGGGCGCCATTTTGCTCTAATATATTGGACTCGTACCAGTATTTACCACTTTCTTTCAATGTCACAATTTATTTTTGAGCATAATTTAAAATAAATTGAATAAGTAGTTTTTACACTGATTTTTTAAGTCCGTCATTTTGTTCCGTTATGAATTATTAAATATATAAAAAATTGTAACTTTTTTGGTTTTTATCCGATAGGGTCGGTTTTTTGGAAGGATCCCAAGGCATCGATAGAGTTTTAGAAAAAAATGTACCTCAGAACCGTAAGAGGTAGGGCTGAATTATAATAAAATATAATGTTAGTCAGTTAAAATTTCCAGTGGAAAAAAATTCTTTGGACACAAGTAGTTTTTCTCGTAAAACATTTAGCTCCAGACTTAAAAGATGCCATAATTGTAATTTGATTACATTTTTTTGAAGATGAGGAGAGAGGACGTATAAGAACTTTTCTTTTTCTATATTTCAGAATATTTTGTTTTTGTCGAAAACTTGAACCGTTTGTCCATCAGAGGGCGTTCAATGGACCTTTGTTTACGAATAAAAAAAAACTCCTCAAATTTCGATCCCCTCATTTTTAATAGGGTTAATGAGACCGTAAATAAGAACGTCTCTTAAAAGTTAAATCGATATTTCAATTTTTTTTACAGTTATCTTGTTTCATAGGAAATTCTAAATAACTTATTAATAAAAATTTAAGTATAAATAAAGTATAATAATCTAAGTATGCCTAAAAACGTACTAAATTTTAAAAGTATTTCAAATCGTTTCCGAGATATAGCGAACGAAAGGTAAAAATGCACATATAAGTACGATGTGACAGGACGCCTACGACGATGTACAGACATTTTTCAACTCTAATACGCGCAGTATAAGACTCGCGTGTCGAATGTTATAACAAGGGAACCCTAAAGTAAGGCAATAATACAAGGAGAACATATAAACTTAAAAACAAATTCCTAATTCAATGTTCTTAAAAAATTAAATAATAGTCTTATTTCATGAGAAAATAGGATATTTTTATATTTGTTTGACAAGCCAAATTTAATTTCAGTTTCTAAAAGTTGAGACCTTGCGTGTTTCCTTAAAGTAAATCTAAGTTTTAGAAGCTTTTCTAGACAAGAAACTTTTAACCAACAAGGATTTTAAAAATTGTAATTCCAAAATACCTTTTGGTCATATTGATTCTATTTGCAGCTAATTTTGATTCGATCAATAGATATACTTTTTAATTTTTTTGTTTATCTATTAATAACACAGAATAGTTTTATCTAAGTTTTTAGTTTTTCTTAGAGAAATATTTACAACTATGTAACGCTTATTATTCGTTTTATTTGCTTAAAAAAGCTTATAAATACCTACAATGAACACCTGAACAAAGCGTTATGAATACCTATCTATAATAAACTATCACTAGTTTGTAAAGCCTAAATAAAATCCGCAATCTTAAACTAGCAAGTCATCGATCTGCAGAAATCCCTAAGTGTCTATGCTATTGTTTGCTTTTAACTAAAATATTTTGATACTGGTTACTGGTGTCTACCACGTATTATATTTCTCAGGGTACCTAATAGATCAAAACTTAATATTACTAGCACATACAAGGCAATAAAGCAATGTAAAACATAAATACATATATACAAATAAAATAAAACTAAATTGTAAAATAATTAGTAAGTTTCTTTTTATTAACAGCATACTATGCTGAATATTTGAGAAAACTTCCTGAACAATAAAAATAGAAATATCTACAATTTATGTTTCTGAGACAATGGTATGATAACATCAACGGTAAAAAAAATAAGGGCAGGAAATTTATTTTAAAAATTCTGTTTTAAGGTAAGCAAAGATCAAAACAAAAAAATTAAATATCTAAATAAAATTTGAATTCAAAATGAAAAAAAACACTCACTGGACAGCAAATCCCTAGGTATAATACAATAATTAATGGTAACATGTGAATTTACAATGTAAAATAAAATTTTCAAATAGTCTGACAATTAAGAATTTTGTAAAAATTAACCTTTTAAATTTTAATAAAACTATTTAGTTTACGTAGCTCGATCCTGGATCAGTCAAAAGGCTGACTGGCTAATTACAAGCTGGCTACTTCTTGACACACACACACATAACCTCTTCAATCTAAGCGTTGAACTAATATAAAATTGGTGAACCACGGATACCAACTAAAAGTTACGATTCCTGGCTCTAGTTCCCAAATGCTATATCATATTTCTACATGACTACTCCCAGCCCAAAGATTGTTGCCCATAATTTATAATACTGTCTAGATCCTCAATATATGTAAACTCCTTTAATTAAAAATCGAAAAGAAACACACATGTATATACTTAGATTTAGCTCCGTTAACGCTAGGACATTTTTTGACTGGTGAAGCCTTGCCTGAGCCTGATGTTCGAGAAATGAAGTGTAATAGACTTAATCGATATTAGTATTTAAAACAATTATTGCAGCATTTTTGGGATCTCTGGTATCAAAAATATTTGTGTAATTTTAATAAGCGATCAAAGTGACATAATCAAAAGGACCCTAATACAGGTGGCTGATATATAACTGACTGGTTTGTCTTCTAAATATTCTTAGAATGGAACAAAATATGTCATCTTTTTTTTATCTTAATCTTTTATTTAAGGTGAGATATTATGTGTGAAAAACGATGTCAGACAAATGTCCTCCTCTAGATGCCGCACAAAACTGGATCCCTTTCAACCATATTTTCCATAATTTTTTGTTGTTCTTCAGCTGATTTACAGTGTTTGGTTTGTTGACATAAAGTTTATTTTTCAGAAAACCCCGTAAAAAATAGTCAGGAGTAGTTAAATCCGGTGACCTTGGGGGCCAGATCATATCGGCAAATCGAGAAATTAACCTCCTTGGAAACATTGTTCGCAAAATATTCAATGTTGATCCAGCTGTGTGACAAGTTGCCCCGTCTTGCTGAAACCACATGTTTTGGAGGTTTAGTTGTTTGTTCTGAGGAGCAAGAAAGTTTCTTATCATATCACGGTAGCGCTTGCCAGTGTACAGTAATAGAATTACGTGCAGAGTCTTTAAAGAAATAAGGTCCGATGACATCTCCACACCAAACACCGCACCAAACTGTGACTCGACGAGGATGAAGAGGATGCTAATGGTTAACACGAGGGCTTTCTAATGCCCCAATTTGACAGTTTTGCTTGTTTACAAAACTTACAAAAATCGAAAAGAAACACACATGTATATACTTAGATTTAGCTCCGTTAACGCTAGGACATTTTTTGACTGGTGAAGCCTTGCCTGAGCCTGATGTTCGAGAAATGAAGTGTAATAGACTTAATCGATATTAGTATTTAAAACAATTATTGCAGCATTTTTGGGATCTCTGGTATCAAAAATATTTGTGTAATTTTAATAAGCGATCAAAGTGACATAATCAAAAGGACCCTAATACAGGTGGCTGATATATAACTGACTGGTTTGTCTTCTAAATATTCTTAAAATGGAACAAAATATGTCAACTTTTTTTTATCTTAATCTTTTATTTAAGGTGAGATATTATGTGTGAAAAACGATGTCAGACAAATGTCCTCCTCTAGAAGCCGCACAAAACTGGATCCCTTTCAACCATATTTTCCATAATTTTTTGTTGTTCTTCAGCTGATTTACAGTGTTTGGTTTGTAGACATAAAGTTTATTTTTCAGAAAACCTCGTAAAAAATAGTCAGGAGTAGTTAAATCCGGTGACCTTGGGGGCCAGATCATATCGGCAAATCGAGAAATTAACCTCCTTGGAAACATTGTTCGCAAAATATTCAATGTTGTTCCAGCTGTGTGACAAGTTGCCCCGTCTTGCTGAAACCACATGTTTTGGAGGTTTTAGAGGTTTAGTTGTTTGTTGTTGGAGCAAGAAAGTTTCTTATCATATCACGGTAGCGCTTGCCAGTGTACAGTAATAGAATTACCTGCAGAGTCTTTAAAGAAATAAGGTCCGATGACATCTCCACACCAAACACCGCACCAAACTGTGACTCGACGAGGATGAAGAGGATGCTAATGGTTAACACGAGGGCTTTCTAATGCCCAAATTTGACAGTTTTGCTTGTTTACAAAACCATTCATATCGAAGTGGCCCTCATCACTCAAACTGCAATATTGCGTCACTGTATTGTCGGCGACTTTCGTGATCTCTAGGCTGAAGTTCTTGGGTTAACTGAATTTTAAATGGCCGTAAATGCAAGTCCTATTTTAAAAATAATGTCTAATGATGTGCGGCTAATGCCCAGTTCTTGAGAACGACGTCTGATAGAGGTTTCAAGCCGGTCCACTACACTTTCACGAACTCTAATTGACGGATGGCATTGATACTGGACACATAATTTCGAACAAAATATTGTCTCAAATTACGTTTAGTTGCAGTTATTGACATATTATTTAAATAAAACGTTTTAGCAATGCGGACGCTTTGTAGGATCGTTTAACGTTCCATGATGAATTTGCCTAAATGTGCTCTAAACAACTACCATAGAGCCACCTTCGGAAATGCGTGTATGAAAATGGCGCTCTATTTAAACCAGTCAGTTATATACTGGCCACTCAGGGCAAAAACAGAGAATGCGTCCATGCCAATAGATTAAAACATTTTTATGACTAAAACAAAACAAAAAAAAATTTAGTACGCGTTAAAAAGGTTTTCCACGGTAATGATAACGTGTACGTGTGATATTAGTTAAAACCGTAAATGGTTCTGTAAAACGGACTGTGTCCAAGGTTTGTGTCTTACTTTTAATTTAATAAGTAAGGTTTTAGTTTTTCTAGATACTAAATAATTATTAGTTTAGTTATTTGGAAGTACGTTCTTTCAAGGGGGGCGGTATACGTTGCAGTGATTATACGTAATAATTAAATTCCACGTAATCAAACTGAGTACACTCTTTTGGGATGCGATTCGCGGATATTCATATGTCGTCGGCAAGACGAGAGGGCGTGTGCGCGGTTTAGCAATATATACCGAGTGCACTTGAAAGGTCAAGTGGAAGAGTAGTTGAGTAATATAGGTTAGACGCTGCCGTCCGACCTCCGAGATAATGTGGAGGTCTATAATTAAAATAAGTGTTTAACTTTGCATTTAATAATAATATAGGAAATGTAATCATTGTTTGAGTCAATATAAATATACAGTCCACAACGAAGTATTAAGGATCGATCCAATCAGCAATAAAATCGAAGTAAGTAAAATAAGAAAAATGATGCAACACGGGGCAATTAATAAACCAAATAATCTTCCTATTAATTTATTTTAGGAAATGAGCCCAACAAATAAATCAAGTCAATTCCAAATTATTAAATTTTAACAAATGGCAGATGCCGATTGCTAAAACTATTGAAATAACCTGTATAATGTGGTCTTCGAAAACCATATTTTTGCCGATATAAATACTTTACATACACCACAATTCTATCAATTTTATAAATAAAATAGTTAAATCACCCTTTCCCGGTTACTACATTTTCACCTTTAATTAGATATTACATATCTTCTATTTTATACATTAATATATAATATACATTTTCCTATAATAAAAATAAATAATTATCTAGGTTACACGAAATTATCAGTATCAGATCTGCATAAAAATATTTCCTAAATATTCACAGGTAAAGTATATGTTATTAAATCGCATTTCCTTTTAGTAATTAGCATTATTAGTTGGCAAACAAGAGAAAAGTGAAATAAATTCAGGAATCCATAAAATAATAACATGGCAGGTAAATATAAATTTGCACTCATACCCTTAAAATATCACATTACAGATCAATTCTCTGTATACTCTATTTATTTGGGCCAAATTATATTGATTTCTCTTATGATATATTTTGATTTAGTATTATAACAATATATCCCTTTTTTATGCCGCAAAAATTATTGGTCACAGAATTAGAGAAAAAAAAACTGTTGTACTACAAATAGTCAAAAATATCTGCCCCCGTATACAAGATTATTTTACATTTCTCCTTTTCCTCTACTTCCCTATAACCTATACGAACGTCTGACGCCTACTCCGGAACGATCCGCACGTGGTCGGCAGGGCTAAATTTCGAATTTTCCAACCCTCACTGGTGGAACTCACAAAACTTTCTGAACGTGAAACACAACCTAGCTACACAATTACACCCATTTAAGGGTACATTGGAACGATTCGAACAAAAAAAACTTCTTCTGGCTTACGCCACTATTGCTTCGAAGGGTTTCGAGAAGAAAAAGTACGAAATTAGGATTCTACATTTATTTATATCTCTTTCTGAAAAATCACCCCCCTACAGCTATTTCAACCCTGATCGAAAGAGATCAAAAGATAGCAGCCCTTGAGATACGTCATAAACTGAAAGTACTACCAAATACCAAATAGAAAGTCCCAAAGTAAAAGTAATACAATTAATTTTACTAACATGAAGTATTTTATCAGTTTTTTTTTAATTTGTGAAATATTTTTTAGAAATAATTGATCAAAAATATAAGTAATGGTACGAGCGGGGATCGAACCCGCACCTCTGGACCTCTAGCCCACTGATAAGCAATTCGTTAGAACTTCTACATATTCAAACCCGCCAGTATCATAACCATTATTAATCCTACCAAATACTCTAACCTTATGACGCGGCGTTCCTGACTAGACGTCAGATCTAACATCAATATTAGGATCTGTCCATATTTGTAAATCTATTAGTTTTACG
The DNA here is from genome assembly GCA_030620095.1 of Kuschelorhynchus macadamiae. NCBI lineage: Eukaryota > Metazoa > Arthropoda > Insecta > Coleoptera > Curculionidae > Kuschelorhynchus > Kuschelorhynchus macadamiae. Next base: position 135,155 of record JAUTXW010004569.1, read on the forward strand.
TTATGCCCGTATAAGCCAGATTTTTAATAGAGGTATTTTATTAGTTTTTTTTAACGTTGCGCCATAAGGTTAAAATATTTGGCAGGATCAACAGGTTATGATACTGGTGGGTTTAAATATGTACAAGTTCTAACGAATTGCTTATAAGTGGAACGATAGCGCAAATAATTAGGGCAATAGGCTAGAGATCCATTACTTCTACTGTTGATATAATTTTTCAAAAAAAAAATTTCAGTTTTTAAAAAAAACTTATAAAATACTTATATTAAAAATTAGTCTGATACATGTATAACGTAAAAATTATAAATTTACTAATACGGACGGAACCTAATAGCAATGTCAGATTTGACGTCCAGTCAGGACCTCCGCGCTGTAAGGTTAGAATATTTGGCCGGATCAACAATGGTTTTAATACTGGCGGGTTTGAATATGTAAAAGTTCTAACGAATTGCTTATTAGTGGTACGTTAAAGTAGTTGATTAGAGCAATGGGCTAGAGATTTAGAGGTGCGGGTTCGATCTCCGCTCGCACTATAACTTTACCGTTGATAAAATATTTCTATAAAAATACTTCACAGATTTAAAAAAAAATTGATTAAATACTTCTAATAAAAATTTGGCTTATACGAACATAACGTAAATAAAAATTATAATGGGCGGAACCTAATAGCGATGTCAGATTTGACGTCCAATCAGGAACCCCGCGCCATAAGGTTAGAGTATTTGGCAGAGTCAACAATGGTTATGATACTGGTGGCTTTGAATATGTACAAGTTCTAACGAATTGCTTATAAGTGGCACGATAGCGCAATTTATTAGAGCAATGGGCTAGGGATTCAAAGGTGCGGGTTCGATCCCCGCTCGTACCATAACTTTTGACTGTTGATCAAATATTTCTAGCAAAATGATTATTATATATTAGTTGTAAAATCATTAAATAACATCACAATTTGTATACATGTTCATTCGTTTTCTCATTTCACGACCTTGATAATACGAAATGACGGAAATAGGAAGGTTGCCTCTCCGTTGCATAGGGTCGTTACATTGGATACTCATCGGTTGAGAAATTAATGTTTTATCACAACGTACACCGGGCAGCTGATTCAGTGCGTTCACGAGCTGGGCATCTGACGTTGGTCACGGTACGACCAGATCAGGTTCGAATCCTGGTAAGCGCACATAGACTTTGTTAAGTCTGATGATTGACGGCCGATATTAGTGGTGAACATCCAACAGGAATGACTGTAAAAGAAATTCCAGGTTTCATGCTAATTCATAATTCACACCAGTATCCAGGCTGGGGAGAACCAGATGTTCCCATGGTAGCAAGGGGTATTCCCCAGACGTAAATTCCTTCCCTCATCCTTGAAGGGTAATTCTAGTCCGCATTTCCCCCCCCCCTCCTTCGCCTCTATATGTTACGCCCGAACAAAAAAGTGTACCAATTGGATGCTTGGGTAGGGTCACGTTACCTGACTAGTTTCGAGCCTTCGCGTAAAGTTAAAAAACTCTCCAAACTGGAATAAAGTAAAAAGTATAAAACATCTGAAAGGGTAGCCCAGGCTCTGACTAAGCCCCAGACGGAGGGCAATATGTGTAAATCCACAGTAGTTTGCGAGCCCACAACCTTAGCAGGAGCAGCTGCATAAGCCGCTATTACCAAATACGTTTATTTGTATTATTTGCCTTATTAAGACTAATAGACTGCAAGTTTTATAATATTTTATCCTTGTGTACAGAATCCCCGAAATACTATTTGCAAAAATTAAACATTGATGATGCACTTGCTCTTAATGCCAATAAGAAAATTAATTAAGGACCTAAAGTTAAACCAAACGTAGTTTCCATATGCAGACAAATGAACGATATTATAACGAGGCAGGTATTTCACGTTAATAACTATTTACTTAAGTTCAGTGTTTCTGTGACTGAGGAATATTTTTCAACAGTAGGCTGATTTTAATTGATAACCATGTTACATGCTTCTTAGCAAAATATTTATCTAACAAGTACCACCAAATATAAGCCTCGAAGCGTAATAGCCTTTATTGAAAAATTTCTATTCGGAATTCATATTTAGAGACAATAAAACATAAGATATCCACAAAATCTCGGACGGAAAATAGATATGAGGGGTTTATCGACATTTAGAAGAAATATTGCCAACTAGTTTAAGTTAAATGGAAAATATATTCCTGAGAATGGTATAGCTAACTCCTTCTTACGACTGTTTTAATATATGCTGGTGTTATTATCTCATTACTTTCCAGTTTACCTTCCGTAATGCATTTAGGGCTTTATATTTGTTTTATTAGTAGACCCTGGATATCAGACAGAAATCACATTCCATAGTCGTACTGGTTGTATAATGTTCAATATACAATGTGAGAGGGAAATGACTAAAGTGTTTTAATAGGTACAGCGAGTCGGACGATCCGGACATTTGCCCAAGGTGGCAAGTCTAAGGGCGGCATGCATTTGGCTGTGAGTGTGCCAGAATATTGATAAATTAAATACCTAATTAAGCAAAATTTATAATTAACATAGAACGAAAGCTTTCAGGGTTTTAGTCAATTAAGAAGCCATGGTTCTTGGGATTAGACCGTGTTAAATTGGAATTACGTCGGATACGTTTCGCCTTCAATTGCACGAGGCATTTAGGGATCTTTACTCCATGAGACCTGAATACTGAATGAGCCTTGTGCTCGCCGAACCGTTACCTTGTGTGGCCGGTTTCCACGTGTGATGTAGACCGTAACTCGTACCTCTATTGATATTTTTTGTATGTTTAAAAATTTCAATAGATTTCCTAATTTTCCGTTTATAAAATCCTGGAATCGATCCTAAAACCTCAATTTCCTTTATATTTATAATATGGCCAGTAGTATGCTGGTGCAAGCTACAACAGATTGAACAATTTGTTTCTTTAATACATCGTTAATGTTACTTAAGTCTAGTTGATATTGAGCGTCCTGTTTCTCCCACATACACTTCTCCACAGGAGCAAGAAATTTTATATACTCTTCCTGTTTGAAAAGGTAAAATATATTTCGGGGATCGCAAGCATTGTCCAATCTTCTTATGTGTACTGAAAATTGTACGTATGCCAACGTACGTACCGCCGAAGTAATTGGCCTATTTTGTCTGTAGTGCCATGTATGTAGGGAAGAACAACACTACCTAACGGTGGCTCTTTATCATTCTCCTTTCTCGGAATTCGATTACTATATATTTTAATTAAACGAGTAATTTCTTCAGTGCAATATCTAGTCCCTCTCGGAGCTTCGAAAAGTTTCGATGTTAGAGAATATAGATCAGAAATCCAAATAGCTCTAAATACTAGTAAGTTAATAACCGATTTCTCTTGTGCTGGATGGTGGCGGGAATTTGCATTTAAGTATCTCTGTGTATGCGTCGGTTATCTGTACACAGAATGTTCTAATGTACCTTTTCCTTCCTTTGAACACATACATTTAGAAAGGGAATGGTTGCATTAGATTCAATTTCTATTGTGAACTTGATATTATGATGTTGTTGATTAACGTGGTCTAGAAATATTAACAGATTATCCTGTCCATGCGGCCAAACTACAAAAGTATCATCTACATATCTGAACCAGTGTTTTTGTTTTAATGGAGCGGATGTTAGAGCAATATCTTCAAAGGTTTCCATAAAGATATTTGCCACCACAGGCGATAGAGGAGATTGCGTAGCTACCCCTGAAGTTTGTTCATAAAAAGTTTCATGAAAAATGAAATAAGTAGATGTAAGATAAACTTTCGCTAGGTCTATTAGATTCTTATCAAGATTATTATGATTTAATAGGTCTCATATAGCGGAAATTGAGTCGTTGACAGGAACATCCGTGTATAGTGATTCTACACCGAAACTGACCAAAATGTCTTCGGAATCCGACTGGATTGCCTTAAGTTTTTCCACGAAATGTGTGGGGGTTTTTATAAAAGAAACCGTTTTTCCAGTGAATGGACTAAGAAAATTTCAAAGACATTACCTAGTTTGCATGTAGGCGAGTCTATTGCACGAATGATCGGTCGAACTGGTACATTGTTCTTGTGAATCTTGGGAAGACCGTAGAACCTGTGAATCTTGGAGCTGCTTGGTTTTAATGCTCTCCGCTGTTGGTAGACTGGATGCGTTAATCAGATTGGTGATGCGTCTTTCTATTCTACTACTCTGCATAACCTTATAGGTATTGTTGTCCAATAGTTGAGTTATCTTTTCCACGTATTCCATTCTGTCCATAATGACTGCAGAGTGACTTTTGTCTGCTGGAAGGACCAGACTGTTTTCATCTTCATTTAAGGTCTTCATAGCTGTTTTTTCGGTTGCGGAAAGATATGACTTCGGTGGTTTTGAGTTTTTAATGATCTTCGCTGTCTGATATCTGACTTCTTCAGCTTGCTCTACTGGTAATTTTCTGATTACTGCTTCAACGGAGGATACTAATATACTAATTTTGGCCTTTGCAAAGGACAAACTGTCCTGGTTCGGTTAACGGCTTCAATGACAGGTTGATGACTATATTCTGCGGAGGTGTCACTGGATTTTCTCTATTCAGGAGTGCTTCAAACTTCCTTGCTGTTTAAGTGTAACTTCTTGATGGATTCTGCCTGTGCATTGGTGATGTTGTCCAAAGTTGTGAATATGGTTATTTCTAGTTTAAAAGCTAATTTCAGATGAATTTCTAAAAGTTTACAGGCATTTGTATCTAAATCACGACGTATGCCTTAATCCTCTGTCTAACTAATGTATTGCTGTCACGTTTATAAATATTTTTAGCAGTTCTAGAAGTAACATGCTGTCTCACCTGTAGTGATTTCGGTACTACATCCTCATCTCGGCATCTGAGGAGAACTGGCAGAGTAACTTCTTCTTGGTGTTCTGGAGATCGCCAAAAGTGTTGGCATCCTTCTTGGTTTCCTCCCCATAGAGATTAGCTAACATAGAATGGAAGCTTTCACGGCTTTGGTCAATTAAGAAATCATGGCTGTTGGGATTAGACCGTGTCAAAGTGGAATTGCTATCCGACGTTTCGCCTTCGATTGCACGAGGCATCTTCATGTATCTTTACTTCTTGAGATCTGAACACTGAATCAACTCGGAGAGATTCTGGCGGGCTTTTATGCCCGACTTGTGCTCGCCGAACCGTGACCCTGTGTTAAGATCGGTTTCCACGTGTGATGTACACCGTAACTCGTATCTCTATTAAAATTTTTTGTATGTTTAAAAATTTCAAGAGGTTCCTTAATATTTCGGTTATGAAATCCTATAACCGATGCCAGAACCTTGGTTTCCTTTACATTTATAATATGGCCAGTATTATGCTGGTTTTCAGCTACACATTACATGTTCCTTAAGTCCAGTTTATATTAACCATCCCGTTTCTTACACTACTTTACAGGAATAACGGTCTACATCCCACGTGGAAACTGGTCTTAACACAGGGTCGCAGTTCGGCGAGCACAAGTTGGGTATAAAAGCCCACCTAAATCTCTCCGAGCTCAGTTCATTCAGAGCTCAGATCTCGTGGAGTAAAGTTACGTGAATATGTCACGTGCAATTGAAAGCGAAATGTCAGATAGTAATTCCAATTGTCACTAATCCTAAGGACCATGATCTCTTAAAAATTTATAATTGTCAATTTTTTTTATCTCAACTTCAATTCAATATACATGTCGTATTTACTATTTCTGCCTAAAAGCTAAAAAAATATTTGTAATCCATAATTGTAAAAACATAACCATAAAAGAGTCGTAGGTTTAATAAATAAAAAAAGGCTAGGTACATAATTTGTTTACAGATGTATAAGCGTATTGACTAGAATAGAACGGCACGCGGCTCCATGAACGTGAACTTCTTACTTATTTGCAACAGGAATCGGAGAAAAACCACGCTTTGACTTGTTTGTTTCCTTTAATTATTAAAGGGCGATTTTGTTACGCGCTAGCATTATTGTTACTAATACGTTGGTGGTGATCTTATAAGCACTTTGCGTTTATATAAAACTAATTGGTAGTTATACAATTCAATGTGCTTTTTAAAAGGTAAGTACGCCTATAAATATTCTATGCTATTTAGTTTGATAGATAATTTTTTTAATTTATTATAAATTTAATATTAATTACTAAATTCAGCATACTTTTTAACCTATTAGAATTTATAGAACAGAACTAAACAATTTTTTTCCCGAGTGGTTTGTCTAAGACTAGTTTTCTCGTTGTAAAATCACTTTTTTCCTTAAATTTTAAATAAAATTCTTTTGACACAATTAATTGTCTCTGTACTTTATTTATTTTGTCTACGGTTTATCTTATCGAATCAGACATTTTCTATATTTTAGGTAGGGTAAATATTTATTTCTAATTTTACTATTAGTATTTTTTACTACAACAGCTTCAGAATATGATACTTTAACCATTGTACAGAGTGTCCTACTTTATAAAAAAAAGTCTTATGAACATATGTCTCGGTTTTTCGATACACAATGAATGCCACGTTTGGTCTTCGGAACACCATTTTCAACTAAATTTTTATTTAAATACGGACCTGTCTTTTTTTATTTAATTTTTTGATCTTACAAATACAATGATCTATCACACTTGCCCAAAAAATATTGCTAGTTTTTTTTACACACACATGTTCAAAGAGATCGGTATTCTCATCTCTCTCTAACACGTTGCTCCTTATGGGAATGTTCTTTATTACACATTTTTTGGGTGTGTATTTAGGAGATTATAAGCTTCAAAAAAAAAAAGAAACAAAAGCAAAGAATAATCAACAAATTTTTGTATTAGACTTATTTTAATGAAATTACACATTTTTGAGTTCTGTGAGGAAATAGAATTGGGCTATTTTTACAAAATCCCCTGTATATCAAAAACCAAAACTGCAAACTGTTAAAATGTTGTTTGTACCATCGTTCGTTTCACAAAAAAAGTAGCACAGTATTGCGAAACCGCATTCCTCTAGCTTTATTATTAACGAAGTATAAATTGGGCACCCTGTACAAAATTTCTAAAGTGGGCGGTTACAGCATTTCAACTTTTTTTTATTTAGCCTTCGATACCATTGGCACCGTATTGATAACTTAAAGAAATTTTTACACATCGACGAAATGAAACAACCAAAAAAATCGTAATTAGGCAGTTCGCGCTTTTAATATTTTATCACTTCTGTCAGAGAAATTAGATTTATGTTTTAAGTTTATAATAAACAGAATAAATTAAATTATACATTCTAGTTATGTTGCGATACAAGATTAAAAAGTAAAGCCAATATGCCTTTTGAAATTACATTGCGGCCGTAGAAAAAAAATTGTACGAAACTTGTGAATAAAAATCAGTTTTTTGACATTCGTTTGGATTTTTTCGCACATCGCTTCGCTCGACACGAAACTCTTGAACTGATATCAGAAAATCGTTCGTTACACACTTATTAAATAAATAAATACTATTTTACATCGTTTAATTTGAATTATTTCTCTGTTCAGAATGTTTGACGCTGACGGACAAAAAACTGTTTGGTTACCAGTAAAAAGGCGAAGGCAGGAAAAAGAGGCCCAAAGCCGCAAACAAGCTGGAGCTTTGAAAATATATTTTTAGGGTATGTCTACTACTTTTAGTGTAAAAAAAAGACGACTCTGGTGACACCGTCAACTTCGCACACTCCGCCAGAGGAAAGCACCAACCTGGCACTTATGGAAACGGGGAAAGCGCTCCACAAACTTTAAACACAGATCCCGCATTGGGGCCTAACTTAAGGCGATGCTGAAAAACTACAACTAAATCATTGTACAATTATAAATTTCCTTCTGATGACACTGACCGAGAAATTAGCGCAAATTACTACAGAAGAATGTTAAGCAATCGGGAGCAAGTTGTTAAGAGATTGGTTAGTGTGTTCGATTTCAAAAAACAGTGTATACATCTTTTGCTGCAAAATTTCCGACTGTTATCAGTTCTCTTTCAAAAGAGGTTAAAAATTAGAAACACCTTAATAACATTTTAAAAGACCATGAAAGTTCCAAAAATTATAATCAAGCTCACAAATCGTGATTACCAACTTGGCACTTATGGAAACCGATGAAAGCGCTCTACAAACTTTAAACACATATCCTGCATTGTGGCCAACAATTTTAGGAGATGCTGAAAGAAGTTTTTTAATTAAGCAAGGTCCAACTAAATCATTGTACAAATATAAATTTCCTTCTGATTACACTGACCGAGAGTTTAGCGCAAATTACTATAGAAGAATGTTAAGCAATCGAGAGCAAGTTGTTAGGGACCGGTTAGTGGACTTGATTTCAAAAAACAGTGTATACAGCTTTTGCTGCGAAATTTTCGACTGTTATCAGTTCTCTTTTAAAAGAGGGTTTTAAAAATTAGAAACACCTTAATAACATTTTAAAAGACCATGAAAGTTCCAAAAATTATAATCAAGCTCACAAATCGTGATTACCAACTTGGCACTTATGAAAACCGATGAAAGCGCTCTACAAACTTTAAACACATATCCTGCATTGTGGCCAACAATTTTAGGAGATGCTGAAAGAAGTTTTTTAATTAAGCAAGGTCCAACTAAATCATTGTACAAATATAAATTTCCTTCTGATTACACTGACCGAGAGTTTAGCGCAAATTACTATAGAAGAATGTTAAGCAATCGAGAGCAAGTTGTTAGGGACCGGTTAGTGGACTTGATTTCAAAAAACACTGTATACAGCTTTTGCTGCGAAATTTTCGACTGTTATCAGTTCTCTTTTAAAAGAGGGTTTTAAAAATTAGAAACACCTTAATAACATTTTAAAAGACCATGAAAGTTCCAAAAATTATAATCAAGCTCACAAATCGTGATTACCAACTTGGCACTTATGGAAACCGACGAAAGTGCTCTACAAACTTTAAACACAGATCCCGCATTGTGGCCAATAATTTTAGGAGATGCTGAAAAAAGTTTTTTAATTAAGCAAGGTCCCACTAAATCATTATACACTTATAAATCTCCTTCTGATGACACTGACCGAGAATTTAGCGCAAATGAGATGAATGTTAAGCAATCGAGAGCAAGTTGTTAGAGACTGGTTAGCGTACTTGATTTCACAAAACTGTGTATACAGCTTTTGCTGCAAAATTTTCTACTGTTATCAGTTCTCTTTTAAAAGAGGGTTTTAAAAATTAGAAATACCTTAATAACACTTTAAAAATACCATAAAAGTATGCTCCTAACGAAAGCCAGGAGTCAACACTGTAATTCAAATTCGGTCGTGGTATTAGTCAGCCGAGTACCTAGTTGTTTCTGTGATTCCATTTTGTTCCTTTGACCTAGACGGGCCTCCCTAGTCTATGGCGAAATCGCGATTGTCGTTTGACCAAAATGGATAATTGTGTCTACTGCACTATAGAACAAGTTCCAGACAGGGATCAGAGTATCCTTGTTATGACGTTGGTGTACGTGAATTAAAATTATATTAAAATATATCTTTATTGCACTTGATCTTTGGGTAAAATTTGAAGTCAGTTGGATAAGTAGTTTTTTAATACCGACTTTCTAAACAATTTATTGGGCTGTCATTTTTTTTCGCGATATTGGAGTCTTACCGAAATTTTACTATTTTTTAATATTACATTATCCCCAAAAAGGCAAGGATCTGCAAAAATCTCAGAGGATGACGGTTGCAATTCTTCCCTTGTTCGAGGAAAATATTGAAAATATGATTTTTAATAATAATCTAAATGTATAAATAAATGTTAAATACTTTATTAATGGGCAATGAATTCAAATAAAAATGTTAAAAAATAAAGTGGTAATAATAATGTAATAATAGCTGACTATATACATTTCCTGCGATCTTTTGGGCATTTCCATTAAAAAATAAATCAGAAAAGGAGTTGAATAAGCAAATCTCTGTTCCCCTTTTATAGTGGCTTGGTGCACTTTTTTCGAGAGAAATCGATATAACGTAAAACGTTTCTTTTTCAGTCATCTCGTATTTATTTAATTTTGGATCGCCTGTGTCGGAAAGCAATGATATTTGCTTTGAATTAACCTATGAAACTTTCAAACAAGTAAATGCTGCTTTTCGAGATTAAGAGAATACGATTTAATTATAGAGAGAGTGTTAGATTTAGACAGATTACATTTACTTCATCTCCGGTAACTTGACATTATTTTGAAGGTTGATCGGATATTGAACATAAATTTATGACTACAATTACCGATATCAATAAAGGATTAATTTAAATTAGATTCACTTTGGTAAACTGTGCCTATCTGATTACTCGGAAATAGTTTCGATCTTAAAATATAATTTAGTGCGAACTGTCTTGTGATACAACACAACAGGTCAATCATTCCAGGATTAATGTTTTCCGATGTACGAAATAGCCACAGATATAGTACGTGCCGACTCACCCGGTGTCAGCTGGCTAAACATTGGACTGGTTTAATAAATCGTTAGGTTGCAAAAACCGGAAAATATTTGACAAAAATGAAATATAGCTATTTGCCCTTTTTTATGGTTTCATAATATCAAGAACGTCTAGGACGGTGCTGTGGTGTGGCATGGTTAAAAATAAGGAAATAATGGAAGTAATATAAATTCTCAATTTTCATTTCTGAAATATTGAGTTTTAAGTTTAATAGTAAATATTTTTGGTAGGATTATCCTAATACAAACTTTTTAGGCATAAAACACAACTTACATAAAACAAAGGAAACTATAAACTATACACATTGATTAAAATACATATTGTGAATGAATTACAAATCAATAAAAAACAACATATAACTAAAAATTTACATACATACTTAGTCAACCTTTTTTATACGAATTGGATGTCGCTTTTGACTTAATCTGGCCACTTGCACGGGATGAATTAACAAAATGTATAAAATTACATGCCCTATAGTGTAAAATGTTTCCATTAAACTGACAGCTTTCTTACAGCATTAAAGGGTTTATCAGCAAACTCGTCCAGAATTTCCTCCTCTAACTCAGGGATCCTTACTCTTCTTGGACGCCCATCTCCACCACAGTGAGGCAAAAACTTCCTAAAATGGATTAGCAAAAGATTACCTACTTTTAGCATTTTTTTAAAATCCACTTGGTGTTTCACCTGTTTCTCTTAAGCTATGATCAATCTTTTCAAACTTTCTAATGTAAAAGTCGATTTGGAAATATTTCAGAGTAAATACTTCTTCTTTCCACACAATTGTCGAATGCTTGTCTATAAATTAAATGCATATCAGCATATTCGCTGTAGTAATAATGTTCGATTATTAATCAAATAATTAGACAATTTTGATAATTGTCGATAAGACATTGTTAAGAAAAATAAAAACGACTGGTGTTTTATTGCAGCATTCTAAATTATTATTTCTATAACGTGTTAAACAAAAACCTGATTTATTCAAAAACAGCTTATTTTATCGAAACAAATGTAGTGCACCTTTTTCAAAGAGTAATGACCAAAGTATTTAAAAAATCAATTTTCACATTTTTAAAATGATACTTGTCAAAATGTTGGCACAACGATTGTGCAAGCCCTTTCCTGATTTCCCTGACGATGTAAAACATCTACTCCAATATGTTTTATGAGTCTGTATCGTCTATATAAAATATTAAAATTTTTATTTTGTTATTTTTGTCAAGCAGCGCGGAAGAAATTTTTTTCTAGACAACAGGCAAACTAGGATTATTTTAACCTCCTCTATACGCTTCCGAAAGTATGCCATATACTTATCGTACACCCTGTATTATAATCGGATGAAACTGACTTATACTCAAAATAAATACTGGCATTATTTTTCAGAATTAATTCTCGAATTATTGTAAATATCTGCGAAATAAACATGTAGTTGTTAATGTCAAATGTCGAAATAAACATGTAGTTGTTAATGAAAATCTTTCCCAACAGAAATCTTTAAATATTCATTTAGTTTACCAAGTAGCACACTTTATTTGGCTTTAAACTGGTTAGTAAACGGCAAGACGAAGGCTACTTTAAAACTAAAAAATATTCCCGCGGGTATCTAAAGCGTGTTGAAGATTTTCTCGTAAAATCCAATTATACTTTTTAATAAAATGCCCAAAAGCCAAGTAAATTATTTTAATACCAACTTAACAAAGTTGCAAGAAATTAGAGCAAACTTTATACCGATTGTCTTTTTTTATTTGTCTAATACAGGGGGAAATACAAGGCACGCGGTTGGTTTAAGCAAATGCGGACTGAGTTAAACTATCAAAATATTTTCTTCTTTTATACAGTTATAGTGAATGGAAAAAGTCAAGTTTACTTTTTTGATTTATTTTCCTTCTGGACATCCAGATATTTTCGGTATTGAATCTCTGGAAAAAAGTACATTCTAGAATATAAGATTCTACCTTTTTCAATGCTGCAATATATACCCTATTAAGATTTTCTACATAGTTGCTTGCCAGGTGCTTACGGTAAAAATATTTTTATTGTGCCAGCTTTATTGACGCCTTTATTTAAATATTACAATCATATTAGACCTATTTTTAACCGACTTCAAAAAGGGAGGAGGTTCTCAATTGGACCTTTATGTATTTTTTTTTGTCTGTTTTCGCATATTGTTTAAACGGCTTGGCCGATTTTGATAAGTCAAACGCCAAATTATAGAGGACGTTCCTCTGGTGGTCCCATATATTTTGATTTGAAATCCGTTCACCCGTTTTTTTGTAATAATAATATTTAAAAAAAAACAGGTATAATTAAGGGCGATAAATGCAGCTAGTTTTATAATTATATTTTGCATTTTTTTAAATACCATTTTCAAACTGAAGCAATGAGGCGTGTAATAATAACATACAACCCCATTTGCTAAAAGGTTTCTCTTTTACTATTCAGGATATTCCCGGAGTGGTCCCCCCATAGCGAGAATATTAAAAAATGTTAAAAATGGCGGAATGGCACCATTTGGTTCTTCGCGCCAACATAGATTGCAAGAAGTTTTTTAATATTCTACTCTGGCGTCTCGATTCTTCGCGTTCACCATTACATCATGAAAAAAATATTTTGCAGTGGACCATTTGTTAAACCTGATTTATACAATAAAACTCGTATAGATATAAAATGTTTAAAAAAATAGAACCGCCTTCATCAAACAATGGCAAAAAAGTAAAAAATAATATTTTATTTATTCCTTAAATAAGGACATTTTGAAGTAGACGCCCAAAGCAGCCTCACCCAGCCATTACAAAATATAGTTGATGTGTTTTATATTAGATATTAACCAAATATATAGCTATGAATGTCCAAACAGACCAATAACGAATTAGCATTCGAGACATGCGCAGAAATATTTACCGGGCCTTGCAACTCTTGGCTAGGTTAGTACATGAAGATTTTATTAATGCCCGTGTTATAAAAAGTACACCTAGGTAAACTAAATGTAAACTATAAAACAACTCCTACCCCAGCAGCGACCAAATTTACTGGATAGTTTGACTTCAAAATAGTGACGTGAACCTCTCTGAATAACATATTAAAATCTGTATTAGGTTAGTAAGTTTAAGGTTTCTAGGGAGTATAGTATAATTGTATATAACATAATACCAAAAGTGACGAATAAAGAAGCAAATGACACTATTAAAGTTAGATCTTATAATAGATACTTAAGAGAAATAAAAAAATAATTTAAATATCAATATCAGAGCTGTTTACTTTGTTAGTTTTTGTATAGTGCCATTTAATATAAATTACTGTCAGATGTTTCTTTTACCACCAACTGTAAATACATAATAACCAGAGATTTGTCAAATTTTGGCAAATGATTCGTGGTTTGTTTTCTAGCCGTGAAAGCTCGCTACAAATTAGATTTTTTGGCCCTAAAAGTAGCAGTTTTATATGTAGGCTATAGCATAATTACTAAAATAAAAATAAAATATCTTTTATGGGGTAATTAAACCTCCAACTTTTTTTTTTGTAATATTGGATGGCCAAAAAATAGAAATATCTGTCAATTTTGTTGCCACAACGTAACCAGATATATTCTAGTAAGTAATAAAGTTAAATTATAGTAAATGCCAAAATATGACATTTTTAATCAATAGAAATCGAGGTCAGAAGTAGGCATTTTTTGCCAAATGGCAACCAAACACATCTTAGCGAGTATTTAAGTTTAATTATAGTAATAATAGCTATATAAGAATGCCAGATTATGACAATTTAAGACAACAAAAATTGAGAGGAAGAAATAAGGCTATTATTATCATATTTTTGTTTCAAAATTAAACTAAAATTGGGTAGTTTTATTTCGCTTATTTTTGCTATAATATTGCCAAAAAATGACACTTTCTCAAATTTACTTACCTAATCTAAAAAACTATACTTAAACCAAACTCAAGATTTATTCAGAAAAACGAAATATAATTTATTTACCATACAAAATGTCTAATAAAAAGTTTAAATATTCCACCACATATTATAGGAAAAAAAAGGTACCGACTTGAGGTAATCGTAATTTTGTTACGCTGGCTCCTGGGTCTTAAATTAGCCATTTTTTAGTAAATACGAAAGGAAAACCAAGTAGGCATCTTTATCGGTAAAATTTTAGTAAATGTTGCTACATTTTGGCTACATTTGAAAATTATTGCCATTTCATAAACAATTGTTTACAAAGTGGCCAATTTCAAGGAATATTTGCTTAAAAATAGTCCATGATTATGATTCCCCATGATTGAAATTAAAATTAAACGAATTTCCTAGCAGCCATTACTTGGCCACTTTAAGAAAAACATATTCTTTTTACCTATAAAAACGTATTTTCATGCATGCTTTTGACATTATGGACAATTTTCTTAGTAAAATACATTTTCAAACTAAAAAAACTATTTGTAGAAAACGAAATTTTCAAGAAGGGGCGCGTGTTTTACATGCCCTATCTTAGATTCTTTTGACAGTAAAAGTTCCTGTGCAAGTCTTTTTTGTCCCTACCAACCGTCAGGCTAAAAATATTTTACACAATAAGTCATAGTTTATTTCTACGAAGCCATGATTTATTGCCTTTGCTCTTCCTCTTGGCTCCTACATTCGTACCGTCGTTGGCTCTGTTAATACTATTTCTACATAAGTTAATTTATCATATAAACGAAGAAAAGATAAAGAATGACCAATTATTTAGCCAAATTTCGGAAAAAAATGTTACTCAAATTTCGGCTAAAAAACCAGTCAGGATTCAGCTATAAAAGCTCAATGTTAAAGTCAAAAAGTAGCTAAAGAACCCACCAAAAAATCAAAATAGAGCGTCGTATAATTGCTAATTGGCCATTTTTACCCCATTATGGCCAAATTATTATTCCCCACTTTAGCCATATTTCCGTCTTTATACTGTAATAGAACTGTTATTTTGGCTAGTAATTTTAGCTAATTAGCCAGGGATATTAGCCAATATTACAGCATTTTAACCTATATATGATTATATGTGCTAGTTGGGACATACAAATTGTAATGAAGGTAGTTGGTTAATAACGTTTTATTCATACCGGATGTTCATTTTTTGAAAATTTCAAGTAAAATACTAGATTTTGAGGTTGCACATTTTCATGGTCACCCTGTATACATAAAATTACATAACGGCATAGCAAGGTTGTATGTCTATTTCACACCTTAATGCTTTAATTTGAAGAGGGTATTTAAAAAAAATATATTTTAATTACAAAACTGCCTTTATCGCCCTTATACCGGGTGAACGGCTACAATTCGGCGTTCGACTCATGAAAACCGACCAAACCGTTTAGACAAAATGCGCGAACAGTCATAAAAAACCTACTTTTGGTGTGTCAGCGGTTCAATTGATAAAAAAAATTCTAAATGATATATCTTGTGAAAGCTGAAAGAATTCCATTCAGCATGCTGTAAAAGTAGCAGACTTCTATATATTTATATATATATATATATATATATATATATATATATATATATATATATATATATATATATATATATATATATATAGTGTTGTATTATCAGATAAACGTTTAGGAACAGTCGAAAACTGAACAAATTTTTCTTATAATAATAACAATTTTGTATGTAGAAATTTAACATGTATAATATTTTGTTTGAGTGTAGTTAATGCAATTTATTTAAGATCCTGATACATAAAGCTGCTAATCTACTACACAATTTAGGGTGAATATTTTAAACTTAATTTGCCGTGGAATATAAACTCTAGACTCAGTATCTAAGTAAAAAGTCCTCAATGCCTTGAAGGACGTCTAACATAATCCTTTGTGTTGTAAACAGTTCGCCACATTATTTAAGACAATTTGACGAACTTAATATAAATTACAATAAAATGTTGACGCATTTCCCTTATCGAATTGCCTTTTGTTTCCTTTTTATACTACATTTCTGGCTTTACTGTTTATTTTCTTTCTCTTCGGCCCGAGCTCCGATGTGGATAAACAAGCTTAGTTTAATTGGAGTTCATTAAAATCAGCATTACCGTTGTCAAGGCAGCTTGTAAAACTAGAACAAATTATGAAATTATTATTATTATTAGAAGACGTTTTAGTATTCCTAAACACAAAGAGTTTTTGTCTGACACTGCAGTGATTATAAAATTTTTGCAACGTTTAGCACTTTTGGTACAAGAGAAAATTATACCGGACTGTACAAAACCTTTTCCTGTCATATGAAGTAAGAGAAGTAAAAGGAACAATATATCGGCACATTATACTTAGGTGTCCGCCAGTCGCACTTGCATCGTATTAGCTTTGAATGATTCAAAACGTATATTTTTTTATCAAGTGAAAACTAAACGCTGATTCTAAAATAACCACCTTAAGTAAAGACACTTGCAACCGACTGGTCGTCACTATGCTTCGTTTTGATAATTTGCAAAGACTCCAATGGAACAGGAACAACTATACGGGCTTCCCCAACATGGCTTACTTATCGGTGTCAGAGGTCTAGAATATCTCGAAAAATATTTACAAAATGTAGTTTTACCTTGTCGTTGCTGAATAATCTGTAACAAGAGTTTGGACAATTTGCTGGTCAGTGAATTTCTGAAATAATCATAAATGTTTGGCCCGTTGCTTTTTTGCGTATTTGTGATTTTTGCGGTTACCTACTTCTAATTTTTAATGACTTGACTTTGTTTAGAGCAACTAAGCTCTCCTGCAGGAGATCCTGGAGAGACTGTGTATATGTTTCTTCAGGGCAGTAAAGCCAGCCGAAATAATTGTGTTCCTTGCCAAAATTGTATGTCTCTGAAGTGTTGCAGAAAACCATAAAAACTTGTTCTCAAAAAGTTTACGAGGTACAACTAAATGAAAATCTAAAATATTGTTTTTTCTTTTAATAACCATTGTCTCACTATTTATAACAAATCTGTTATGGCGGATATTTGCGACCAAAAAAAAGTTAACAAAAGTATCTATATTTACTCATCATATTATATACTGAAAAAAAAAATAGAAAGCTGACATAGCCTTGGTAGTTAAACTGAAAAAACTTCTTCTGAAGTAGCTTTCGTTTCTCAAAAAGGGCTAAACGATTTAGAAAAATGGTATAGTAAGGCAAATTTCTTAGACGCAATGACAACCGCATCAAAGAAACAGCAGACACAATATTCACTGTATCAAAATAATATTTTGCTCATCGCTTGCATACACGCCCTTAATCTATTTTCAGACGGAGATATCAATCCACTTGACTTATTAATAAAATTTGTGAGCTAAAACTTGAACCTCTGTTTCTATGTGCCGTAGTAGCTCTAATAATACGTTTCACTACTATTCCCGTTACAATCGTCAAATATATTTCGAGCAGCCAATAGATTCGTTTGACAGTCTTAAGGCTGAAAAAAAGCTTTTTAAACTAAGTGTATAAATTAATTTTGTATATCAATAACAAAAACTGGCTTTGTATGGTGTTAATTTTCTTTTTGAATAATAGTACTTGAGGCCCGCTAGATTTGCCAGTACCAGGGGTGGTCTTGGGTTTCCCCATGGCCGATTTTGAAGTTTCTTCATAGAAAGTACCTTATAAAGGAAACGAATCAAGATTTTTATGTCTAAATCTATTCCCAAATAATGTGATGGATATACTTTTTGCATATATATATATATATATATATATATATATATATTATATATAATATATATATATATATATATATATATATATATATATATATATATATATATATATATATATATATATATATATAGGTAAATATATATATATATATATATATATATATATATATATATATATATATATATATATATATATATATATATATATATATATATATATATATATATATATATATATATATATATATATATAATATATATAGAACATATATGATAAAAATATATATATATATATATATATATATATATATATATATATAATTATATATATATATATATAAAATATATTTTGGTTTATGCAATATATCCCGATTTATCATCTTGTAAACCTCATCCGGGGACATACTGTATATGTACTTTTTATTTTATATAATCTTGTGCCCTTTAGTACTCACTTTTTATCTATTGGTTTCTGCACCCGCACACTAACATAAAGAACTCCAATAACACTTATTAGTTTTATTTATTTTCTGCATCAAAGAACAAAAAGTCCATCTCAGCAACCTTCTATAAACAGATGGTCAGAATGTCTTTATTGTCCACTTACAACTCCAAAAGTCAGGATCTTATATTTGGGATGTATTTTGCACACATTTACCTGTGGTAAATATGTGCAAAATACCATTTTCCAATTTCCATCACATTCAATAGATTTAGACATAAAAATCTTGATTCGTTTCCTTTATAAGGTACTTTCTATGAAGAAACTTCAAAATCGGCCATGGGGAAACCCAAGACCACCCCTGGTACTGGCAAATCTAGCGGGCCTCAAGTACTATTATTCAAAAAGAAAATTAACACCATACAAAGCCAGTTTTTGTTACTGATATACAAAATTAATTTATACACTTAGTTTAAAAAGCTTTTTTTCAGCCTTAAGACTGTCAAACGAATCTATTGGCTGCTCGAAATATATTTGACGATTGTAACGGGAATAGTAGTGAAACGTATTATTAGAGCTACTACGGCACATAGAAACAGAGGTTCAAGTTTTAGCTCACAAATTTTATTAATAAGTCAAGTGGATTGATATCTCCGTCTGAAAATAGATTAAGGGCATGTATGCAAGCGATGAGCAAAATATTATTTTGATACAGTGAATATTGTGTCTGCTGTTTCTTTGATGCGGTTGTCATTGCGTCTAAGAAATTTGCCTTACTATACCATTTTTCTAAATCGTTTAGCCCTTTTTGAGAAACGTAAGCTACTTCAGAAGAAGTTTTTTCAGTTTAACTACCAAGGCTATGTCAGCTTTCTATTTTTTTTTTCAGTATATAATATGATGAGTAAATATAGATACTTTTGTTAACTTTTTTTTGGTCGCAAATATCCGCCATAACAGTTTTGTTATAAATAGTGAGACAATGGTTATTAAAAGAAAAAACAATATTTTAGATTTTCATTTAGTTGTACCTCGTAAACTTTTTGAGAACAAGTTTTTATGGTTTTCTGCAACACTTCAGAGACATACAATTTTGGCAAGGAACACAATTATTTCGGCTGGCTTTACTGCCCTGAAGAAACATATACACAGTCTCTCCAGGATCTCCTGCAGGAGAGCTTAGTTGCTCTAAACAAAGTCAAGTCATTAAAAATTAGAAGTAGGTAACCGCAAAAATCACAAATACGCAAAAAAGCAACGGGCCAAACATTTATGATTATTTCAGAAATTCACTGACCAGCAAATTGTCCAAACTCTTGTTTCAGATTATTCAGCAACGACAAGGTAAAACTACATTTTGTAAATATTTTTCGAGATATTCTAGACCTCTGACACCGATAAGTAAGCCATGTTGGGGAAGCCTGTATAGTTGTTCCTGTTCCATTGGAGTCTTTGCAAATTATCAAAACGAAGCATAGTGACGACCAGTCGGTTGCAAGTGTCTTTACTTAAGGTGGTTATTTTAGAATCAGCGTTTAGTTTTCACTTGATAAAAAAATATACGTTTTGAATCATTCAAAGCTAATACGATGCAAGTGCGACTGGCGGACACCTAAGTATAATGTGCCGATATATTGTTCCTTTTACCTCTCTTACTTCATATGACAGGAAAAGGTTTTGTACAGTCCGGTATAATTTTCTCTTGTACCAAAAGTGCTAAACGTTGCAAAAATTTTATAATCACTGCAGTGTCAGACAAAAACTCTTTGTGTTTAGGAATACTAAAACGTCTTCTAATAATAATAATAATTTCATAATTTGTTCTAGTTTTACAAGCTGCCTTGACAACGGTAATGCTGGTTTTAATGAACTCCAATTAAACTAAGCTTGTTTATCCACATCGGAGCTCGGGCCGAAGAGAAAGAAAATAAACAGTAAAGCCAGAAATGTAGTATAAAAAGGAAACAAAAGGCAATTCGATAAGGGAAATGCGTCAACATTTTATTGTAATTTATATTAAGTTCGTCAAATTGTCTTAAATAATGTGGCGAACTGTTTAAAACACAAAGGATTATGTTAGACGTCCTTCAAGGCATTGAGGACTTTTTACTTAGATACTGAGTCTAGAGTTTATATTCCACGGCAAATTAAGTTTAAAATATTCACCCTAAAATGTGTAGTAGATTAGCAGCTTTATGTATCAGGATCTTAAATAAATTGCATTAACTACACTCAAACAAAATATTATACATGTTAAATTTCTACATACAAAATTGTTATTATTATAAGAAAAATTTGTTCAGTTTTCCACTGTTCCTAAACGTTTATCTGATAATACAATACTAAATAGACAATAAGTTTGGAATTTTGGTTCCACAGTAAATTGAGTTTAAAACATTCATCTTAAATGGGTAGTAAATTAACAGCTTTATATAGCAAGTTCCAAATCATTCACTTAATACAATACAATAAATATTGAACTACTACATATAAATCTGTTAATATTGTAAGAAAAATATGTTCAGTTTTCGACCATTCCTCGACGGTTCATCAGATAACACCAACTTGTTATGGGAATACCAAATATATAGTTAGAAAGGCAAGAGTAAGGCCATTTACCATTGCCAGATACTTGCCCATAATCAAGCCAGCTTGAGGATTATTTCTAGTTAAACCTCTCAAATAGTACCGTTCCGATCCTGCAATAAACTGTAAGTTCTATACCTATACGCGTAGGCAACATTTTAAATCTGTTAAAATGTACAAAAGGTGTAAATACAGGTTTTCTTTTTAACATTTTTCATTCTCTCTAAAGTTTTCGTTAGCAAGTAGACATATTGGAATAATTTCTATTCCATAAAAGTTATCCCACAATAAAAGTATACGATTCCAGTAAAATAAATTTTTAGTATTTATTCTCTACTATTCTATGAATAATTTTTTTTTAACTATCCAAAACCAAATACTGATTAATCAGAGCCCTAATCATTACAAAGAGCCGAATTTCGTCGTTCAAAGATAAGATACATGTTGGTGAATTATTGCTTCCAGGCGTATTAAAATTACTCTTATTACAAGCGGATTGATTCCAAATGGGACTTATTTCCTCAATTGCCAAAGGTATTAATTTCCGTTAGTTTGTGTAGGTTATCAATACCATTGTTCTATTTTCCTAATACATTTCCACGAAAATTATATAAGATAATAATGTATAAGTACGGCGTATGTTTGAGGCCGTTGTTAAGTGAATAATATTGTAAAATCAGAAACGCATTATATAACTTTATTATGTCTGCACAGATAAACAAGAAGAGAAGTGGATGGAACGATCTCGAAACAATTTAAATACTTAACTATTTACTAATCTTACTCATTAATAATATTAATAATAATAATAATAATAATAATAGTAATAATAATAACCGCAAGGGGTTATCGCAAGACTGCTTGGGGAGTGACGCCCCCACGGTACGAGTCACCCTGGGCTACCAAGAGTAAATGGAAGCAAACCAATGAAAATGGTGCAAACCCGAAGCCCCGGAAAAAAGCCGCTGCCTGGGGATCACCAGGGCACTCTTGGAGCTACTACTGAGGGTGAGAGCTTGCGAGTTAGTGGTGATAGAATGTTGAACAGGCGGAGTTCTGTCAATAAAAATGCGAAAGCCGAACATACTTCAGGAGCTTTTTAAGATCCAACGTAATTGGAGATGGAAGTTGCTTCTTCAGGTCCGTCAGCCTATATATGTTCGGCCCCCAAGATAATCATAAGGATCTAAGAGAAACAGCGCTTAGATACATAAGACAAGATTGGTCTGAGCTTGGGAATTATGTGTTAAGTGAAGATAAAAAGTTGCGAAATTTCGATAATTACTATGCACCCATGCAAGAATTAACAACATATGGCACCAGTCTTAAGATATTCGCTCTCTCTGAAACTCGAGAAACTTTCACATATACAATAGGCCAAGAAATACAAAAACAAAGAAAGTAAGAATGAAAGGCCAGCCAACAATAATAAATAAACAACAGCACCCTAATACAATATACTTAATTTTAAGTGCCAGACCTGAGGAGGGACATTTTGAATTACTGACACCAGAGAACAGCACCGAACAAGAGAATAATAACCAACCACAAGGGAGTCATCAAAGATCAGAGATTCCACCTGACGAAGGTGCTGCGCAGGAATTTCAGCGAGCCTCACTCAAGCGGGATGACCCAAAATACGCATAAAATGAACAAGTTCTGTTAACGAAACTATAATGCGTTTTTTTTACCGGGTCACACAAATAGAATATGACATGATCGGATATCGGCAAAGATTACCACTAGAACTTTGCCGAGAATACCCACAGCTGCAAGTATCTTAACAGCGAGTAAAAGATCAATATAGAGTTATCCTCAGAAATAAGTTAATCCCTGACATGAATGCAATCAAGAGTGACCTTAAAAAATATTTACAGGACATGAACAATTTAAATGTCACCCTAAATAGTGACACATCAATGGCCGAGACACCAGGACTACAACTTGAAAATAATAGTGAGGATCAACAACAAGAAGATAGCCAGAATAATGGAAGATAAATGTAGTGTAGTAAGGTAAAGTATCACCCTATATAGCGGATTGTTATTATTAGTATATTGCAATTGTTTAATATGTATGTGCGAAATAAGCACGCTGACGAGGCATCGTGCTAATGGCAATCTACTGGATGCAGTCCGATAGACAGAGATTATAACTAGCTATAGACGAGACTGATAGTAAGGGCAAGGATGGACCTCGTTGGTCCGGCCCTGGCTGTACTGTATGTAGTTATAGTAACAGTCAATAGAAGGTGTTCTTAGTACAGCGTCTTTCTTTACGCATCAACCTGGAGAGAAGAGTAAGATGAACAACCCTAATAGATACGTTATTCAACCCCAAATAATAAGTTATTAATTAAATAAAAGGGCAAGAAAAACAACTTTGATAGAGGTGGCTATACCAAATACTCATAATTTACGTCAGAAGTATGCAGAAGAGATTGAAAAATGTCGTGACTTAGAGGAACAGATCAGGAGATAGTGGGGAATGAAGAGCGTCCGAACATTGCCTTTCATTATGTCAACAATAGGAGTTATCCCAAAAAACTTGGTCCAGAACATCAAGGTGCGTGGCCTTAATGAACGTCTTTTTCAGACCGTGCAAAATGCAGTGCTATCACCAAAATGGACCCAATAACAAAGTGCTTAATCCTTTTGATATGGAAATATCTGGGATGAGTAAATGTTCGCCTCTCTTTAGAGAGGAAGTGCGAATGCCATTCGGCATTAAAAAAATAATAATAATAATCCAAGAAGTGCGTATATACGCATAAGTGCATCCAGCAAGACTTTATCCAATTCAAGCAAAACATTCAGTGGTCTGGATCGAATATAGAAAAGCCTCCGGACACAACAACAACAACTACGGCACGTACTAAGAACACTACTACAAAGGACTGAACAACTTATACCTGTTTGGAAATCAATCTTTTCTATAACATCGAGGATACTCTAAGCCCGTTGCTATTCGGCATCTCTCTATTTGATATAGATGACCTCAAGCTTTATACTACTAGTAACCGGAATTTAAAAGTGGTGCAAGGGACATAAGTATGGAATTTGGGCTGGCTAAACGTGGAATGCTTAAGCGTACTAAATATAGATATACAGATCAACCAGAGAAGCACATCTAACGGACATGAGCATTCGTCAGCATTTTGAGTTAGACTAAACCTATACATACCTGGGTTTATATCAAATCCGAATGATCGACACAAGCAATGTCAAATCTACTCTCCATTCGAAGTACAGGCAACGCCTTAGCAAAATGTGGAAATAAGAATTTTTCGAAGCGAATAAGGTCGCTGCTACGAATATGCTTACGATTCCCCTGCTTGTTTATCCTTTCGGCATTCTGAAGTGAAGTCAGAACGAATTACGGGAACGAGACGTAAGCGCACGAAAGAAGATGCATTTAAACTTCTGTGTTACATATCTACCTTCCACGGTACCAGGGAGCTTAGAGTACTTGCGCAATAGGAGATTTGCCTGTAAAGTTGCTAATAGTACAGATCCTGTTACAGCGAGCTTCTGATGACCAAATGGTCGTTATAGGGGTTTTTCTCTTCGAGGACGCAAGCAGAGCTCGGGCGAACTTGGTTTCAAATTTTCTACGGATGCTGTAGATACACACTTTGTTACAAGACTTCAAATTCAATCATTTTAAGAGAGTAGAACCACGGCTGCTCTTAAACGACCATGTCTACGAAAGCCGGCTCTGCATATTCTATAAGAATATCGAGTCGTTGGATTTAGCCTTCTCCACCATAACCAGCAAGCCTGATGTCTTTGTGCTGGACAAGCGGCCAAAGTCGGTATTTGTCATCGAATTTTCAGCCCCATCAGATACCAACATCTGAATAACCGTTCCAATTACCTGGAACTGTTTGGCGAACTTTGCAGGATGCACCTAGAATATCGGGTTTAATACCTTTCAGGAGATATTAAAGACTCCATGCTAACTAAATAATTTACCAGCTTGCAGATGCTCACTCCAATATCTGTGCAGGAAGTTTACATATGTTAAGCTTTCAATTCTTTGGCCATTTAAAGTAATAGACGCTAGTGGAAATTTAAATTACATCACATGGAAAACACAAGGAATTTATGTCACATCATTTCCTGATCTAAATATCCTATACAATAATATACTGCAGTTCTTCTGCATCACCAGACCAGAGAAACATACCGAGAGGAGACCTAGTGGTTTTTAAAAATTATTTTGAGAAACATGTCTCTTATAAAAAACAAACAGGTGACTACTAAAATTAAATTGAAATTCATCCCCCGAGTAAGACTCGAGGAACTGACTTTTTTCTTCGAGGAAGAACCAAATCAGATTTACAAAGCCGTATTAAAATTTTAGCGCTGTATCTGATCCGCTTCTGACTTGAAAGGGCCTTTCTAAGGAATTTTGCACCAAGTTCTCTAAATACAATAATATTATTAGACATTTGTGAAAACGCCATTTCTGTAAAATATTTTTCGGCAGCCTACCGTAGTTTATTTCAGAGGAATATGTCAAATTCGGTATTTTATTAGGAAATGCTTGAAATTATATTATAACTATACTTAATTAATAGTAATCATATTGAGATTGATGTTACTAATAAAATTCGGGAAAATAATAAAGTGAGATTATAAGTCGTCTGGTCATAATTTAACTGTCGACGTTGTAACCATTAGCGTTGATAAATTTTTGACGTTTTAACATCGATATTCTGTTAGAAGAAGAACATTGGTAAAAGTCAAAGTTACTCATTGAACAACAGAATAACCTTTTAAAGTATTTTTACTGACACCGGTTATACCATATGCCAATTGTATGTCTTGTTTATTTTCTTAAAACGCTTAAATTTAAGGTACTAATTATCTCAAAAAGTATTAAAGTTAGAGAACAAATACCATTTTTAAGGTCAACTAAGGTTAAGATTGTGAATCTATTTTATGTTTTGATTATTAGTGAGGTTTCGTAAAGTAAAAAGTACATTCTCATTCTTATTTTAAATCCCAATAGACTAATCACTAAGTTATACCAAATTCAACCAAAAATAATTTTTTTAGGGAATATAAATGGCATATACTTTAATGGTAATTTATTGTTCAACTTGTTTCCTTCCAAAAAATTTATTTCGTTAATTTTCAAATCTATCAAAAACCCTGGAAATTACCGTCAAGTGAAAACAGAGGACGGGTATTTATCAATAGTAACATAAAAGTGTATTGGAAATTATCGATAATATTTATACGCGAGAATTTGTCAAAATTAGTTTATATAACAAACAATATTTTGCGGTATTTATTCACTTTTCTACACTACCACCGATTGTGATGATCTGCGGTATACGGGTAGATTTTGACACCCTGATCACAAATTCGAAGTAATTATTTTTTTGGGTCACTTTGTGTTTTTAAGCTAGATGTCCTTAAAATTCATAGAGACTCTAACCCCAATTTCATATGTTCTTCCTTCTTTTTTATAAAACCTGGTTTTGTTGTGAAACTGTTATAAACAATAAAAAAAAAACACAAAAAGTTCTGTTCCTGTATTTCTTGTGTTATATTAACTACAAAACTTCAAAAAAGGAACACTCAAAACAACTACAATTCGTACTTTTTGGACTAGTAACTTTTCTTTCTTAGTTCTTATGTTGGCACCTTGAAAACAAATGAATAGTGGTAACCTTTCAAAACTAATAGTTGCTCGCAAAAAGGGCTCTGCGATGTTGCCAAGTTTTTTGATGATCACATTTTTTACATCAAAACAAAAGCCCAACTAGCCAAGGAAAGTATCTGAATAAACTAAGTATTGATTATAACTGTGTGTTTACTTGTAAATATACAAAAAAATAAAAAATAGGTGTTGATTATTATCTTTTGTAACTAAAAAAATCAGTAAATTTCCTTTACCCGGAATTCGCGTTATGAATCATTCATTTTATTGGGAATAGCAAACTGTGACCCAACGTAGTTCCGCACATAGTCATTTAGGACACATATATAGTGTCTTTTCAAACATTTTTATTGGGCACCATTTGGTCAACCATATTGGATTCGTACCAGTATTTCACCAATTTTTACCTATGCCCTACACAGCCTACACTTGACTTGGACATAACTTAAAATAAATTGAATATGTGGTTTTTGCCTTACTTAATTTACTAGTTTATCCGTACATCTCGGCTAATTTCTGCAATTTTAAGTTAAATAAATTTTTTTTACAATGATTTTTTAAACATTCTAATTGGCCGCCTTGATTTGAATTTGCACAACAATTTTACCAGTTTATCTCTATATCACACTTAAATCTCTATAATTACGAAATTGTAGTGGCGGATTCATGGTTTAAAACTATTTTTTGGGTTTTTCGTTGCAAACGCAATCTTAATTCAAAAGACTGAACTACCTGATAAGATCAATAAGCAGTCTTAAGTTCTGGGTCTACTATGAGGGTACCCGAAGAACGGCACTGAAAAATATCTGTTTTCTGGACGTTTCGGGGGAAAGTGTACCCCTGTCTTCAGCAAACCTACAAATAAAAAACTAAAAGCAGAATATGTCTTATGTTTATTTTCAGAAATATAACCAGAATGGCTAATTTCTGACATTTTGTCAGAAAACCTAAAAAATAGTTTTAAATCATATTTCACTGAATTGAGAAAACATGTTTTTTTTACATCTAGGGACATTAGAACGTAAAGATTTGTAAATACTTGGGAGTGTGATTTTTTCCGATTACAATCATTTAATTTTGTTCCTCCATCTTTCACGATTTTCACATAATTTTATTCACATTGATTTAAATCAACAACAAAATTTTGTCATTTTATTGTTAGAATGTCAATTGTGACAAATTAATAAAATTTTCGTAGCAAATTTTTGAATAGCGGCACTAATATTTATTTTACGAAGAATTAAAAATATGGATAATTACTAAGTTCAATCAAAGGCATAACATCATTAGCAACGCAATATCGTGTTAAAACAGTGAAGGCGTACAGCCGTTAGCCGCAACCAGGAGGGATGTATTGGCTGCCAGCATTCTATCCTAGTCAGTGAGCTCGTCCATCTTATCGCCAATAACATATTCCTTTATTTGCAGATAGCTTACAGCGGCAGAATTGATTTCTTGTAAATCACTCTCGCCTGACCCTACGCAATAGTACAGTCAAATTTTAACACGAAATATATCGAGAGGAATTTTCTCGGGCTTGGATGATCTCGCCTTAAAGAAAGGCCGGCTTTCCTTTGCTGATTTGTAACCTAATTTTAAAATAACTTTTTATTTTAACAAATATATGTTTTATGTTTAGACTATAGAACCACGAACACATCTTATGGGTTTTTGATGAGCCGTCAAATTTCAAAGAGATGCAAGGTATATACCTTTTATTAGCTCAGTGTTAGATATTTTTATTGAGCAGCAAAAAGCCCGTTATTTTTTAAAAATCGATATATCATTGCCAACTACTACGATTTTTTTATACCCAAAAAAATTAAATGACTGATAATTATCTATTTAAATTAAACCCAAGGTAATTAAAGTTATATTGTTAAACCGCCTGTATATTCGAAACTAGTCATAGGAATGGGTTCTGCCCATAAAAACTTTTAATTAGCAGGTAGGGGTCTATAATATACTAAAATTTCATTTAATATGACAGTTCACCAATGTATCAAATAAATATTTTGATATTTGTTTGATATATTGGATATTTCAAAACTTCGGGAACGCGCAAATATATCAGTATATACTAAACCCAAATGAAATAAAGTTCGCGCAAGGTTGGGGTAATGATGATGATATTGGCAATATTGCCAAGTTTACCAATTTCGCAGAAAATTAGTAAACATAGTTTTAATTATTTGGTTTAAAGAGCCCTCGCGATTTTTTAACCCAAATTCTCTACAATTGGAAACAAAAGAAACTGACCCAAGCTTTAATAGGTAATTGATATTGTACTGAGGATATACAGGGTGTTAGTAAAAAAGTGCGCAAACTTCAGGGAGTGATTCTCCATGAAAAAATAATGACAGTTTACTATATAAACGTATGTCCGCAAATGATTCGTTTTTCGAGATACGAAGTGTTAAAATTTTTGTTAAAATCTGACGATTTATTTATTTCTCTTAAACGGGTAGAGCCAATGAAATTTTTGGTGGGTTTTAAGAGGTAGTTATTGGTCTTTTTTTGACACGCAACTAAGAATTTTATATTCATCATCGTATACGGGTAAAGATCTCAATTTTTTAAAGAAAAAAATGGTGCGCCATTGAGACGTTTCAAATTAAAAATTATATTTGAATTCCTCGTTCAATTTGTAACAAAAAATCTCTTCTGCCTTTCGTATGGGGCGCGGCATAAATAAAACTTTTTAACGCGTATTTTTTATTTCTTTATTACATTATCTAGTAGGCTACTGTCAACATTTATCTGTTAAATGCGAATATTTTAACGAAATGTCAAATTAGCGTTTCTTCATTCTTAAGCTTTTTAGTTTGCAATAACATTATTGTTAATAAGTAATAAATTTTTCTTTTATCGAAAAGAATGGAAAATTTTACAAATGCGGAATTGTCAGATATGCATTTTGTTTATGGTCGATGTAATGGAAATGGTCGGCATATATGCTGAATTGTATCCAGGATGAAGGGTATACCCCGTATCTGGGAAAACGAATCATTTGCGGACATACGTTTATATAGCAAACTGTCATTATTTTTTCACGCAGAATCACCCCCTGAAGTTTGTCGCACTTGTTTACTAACACCCTGTATATTAGAATAGGGATGCAGGATCCCAGTAAACGCCCGGGAGCTAAATCGGAGGTTTGAAGCTACGTTGGGAAAAAAATAAAAAGAACATTTACTTTTATACAACTCGAATTTTTAGTGTTTATACAATTTGCAACTAACAAGGCACTAAAAATTTCCTACTGAAAAAAAAGAGATTCGATTCATTTGATATTGATTATATATTATCAACTCTTTTACTAGGAACTTCGTTATGAATCTTTTCTTTTATTAGAATAAGTGAAGTGTGACCTCTAACATATATACTATATATTTTACAAAATCTTTATTGGGCGCCATTTGGCTATCTACCAATATTTTACCAGTTTCTGCCTATGCCACATTTGATTTTTGAATATAATGTAAAACATTTTAGGTAAATAAGCAACTTTTTACTCCGATTTTTTAAAAATTTAATTCGATTACAATTTTGTTCCGTTATGTTGAATTCTTACTTAAATTTTATCAGTGTGGCAATATATCATATCTATTTCTTGTGCAAACATTAAAGTCCATTGAATAAGAAGTTTTTTTACTTCACCTTTTAAACAGTTTATTTCGCCGCCATTTTAAATCTCCTTTTTTTCGTTCTACAATTTTTATCAGTTTATTTCTATATCACACTTAATTCTTGGACCAAATTTGGAATAAAACTAGTAGTTTTGTCAGGCTGATTTTATTAAATTTATCATTTTATTTTGCTGTCTTCGATTCGTACCAAAATGTTACCAGTTCATTCTAATACTTGGTTTTTGTGCAACATTTTGAGATAAATTGGTTAATTAGGCCACCATTTTGTTCTGTCATATTGGATTTTTACCAAAATATTACCAGGTCATCCCCAATATGGCCTTAACTTTCGATGAAAATTTTAAGGCAGTCGGGTAAGTTTCCAGCTATGTCGGGAATTGAGAGACCGATAGACAGACCGATGCAATTGGGAAACATATCTTTTGACATATAGGGACACTAAAATGTGAAGATACCAGGACTGTGACACAAACATTTTATTTTACCGCCATTTTATTCCGTCATCTTGAATTTGTACCACTCTTGCACAAAAATTGAAATCAATCTAATAAGCAGTTTTTTCAGAGTAAATTTTGATGATTCACCATCGTGGATTCATACTAAAATTATACCAGTTCATTTCTACATAAAAACTTGATTTTTGTGCAAAATTTCAGGTAAATTGTATAAACAGTTTTTAAGTAATATTTTTTTTATCAATTAACTAGGTCGCCATTTTGTTTCGCCGTCTTGAATTGGTACCAAAATTTTGCCATTTTATTACTACGTAATACTTGATTTTTCTGTGAAATGTCAGGTAAATTGCTTAATTAGTTTTTGTAGTAATAATTATTTTAACATTTCACTAGGCCGTCGCAATGGCCCTTTAACAATGTAATAAATTTAAGTTTTTAAAATATCTGGTTTTCCATTACAAAATTAAAATCAATTATACCTGTATGTTTCAAAAAACATGTGCCAAAGCCTAAAGAGAGATTCTTTGTAAGAAAATGAAACGAAAAGTTCATATGAACATGGCTCCGCAGATGTTAAAAATTTTAAACAAATATGACTTTATTTAGTTATACCGAAATTATAAGAACTATTTTATTAAGATTTGGAACAACCTCATAGATTTATAAAGGCCATATTTTTAAAGTATTGAGCAGTTTTTACTTTAACCACGTGTAACCATCCTTGACTTTCTTAAAATAGTACGCCAATTATTTTTTAAGAAACTACTGGCTTTATCGTTTAGGGCAAATAAAAATACACAAAAAATGTCTCTTAGTATGTTATGATCGATTAGTCGTTTTGGATAAAAAAAAAATTCTATTTTGATCCATTTCTCTGATCAAGTTTTAGTCGAAATCAGAACTGCTCAAAACTCTACAAAAGTAATTCTTTAGATCATTTCAAGAAAAAAATGAATAAATGTCCGCAAATTCCTTATTTTTGAGTTACAGGATGATAAATTAATAAAAAATTATTTGTTTCTAAATTTTAACCCCGTGTATCTCAAAAGTACGGCATATGCGCACGGAATGATCTAAGGAATCACTGTTGTAGAGTTTTGAGCAATTCTCACTCCTACTAAAACTGGACCAAAGGTGCCACAGGCGCGCATTAAAATATTTTTTTTCCTCAAAAACGACTTGTCATATCATAAAATACTAATAGGCATTTTTTGTGTATTTTTACTTGCCCTAAACGATAAAACTAGTAGTTTTTTTTAATGAGTGCCATACTATTTTTTTTATTAAGAAAGACAGGAATTTTTTTTATTAAAGAAAAAATATAGCCTTTAAATACCTATGAGGTTATACCAAAATCTTAATCAAATAACTCTTACTATTTCGAAATTACTAAAGAAATGATATTTTTTTGTAAAACTTTAACTTCCTGTATCCCGAAAAACAAACATCTGTATACCCATATTTATATAAACTTGTCGTCTTATTTTCTTAAAAAGAAAAAGTGTTTTGAAGCCCCTATATAATACATTAAAACTTTTAATCTGTAAAAAAAATAAATATAACAATGAAATTTAAAAAATAACCAAGTTCTTATTCTTGAAAATAATATTTATATACGATATTTAAAGGGCGCCAAAATATTTCCGGCACTCGGGCGCCTATAACCCTTGTGGGGGCCCTGTAGGAAGTGTAGTTCTTTCGTTTATAGACGGAACTACAAATAAGATTGCAATGTTACTTCACCAGTCCAACATGGGTACAATCTTCAAAATACACAAGAAAATTGGATAGTGTTTGCGTTCGCTAAAGGACATTATTCCTTTCCAGACGGAAAGCAAGTACATGTATATGTTCGGGTGGTGGTGCCCTTATTCGACAAACTGGACGATCCATATCCACTAGGCTTAAAAGCAACAAGGACGATGTATTAGAAATAAAGAAATTGTACAATCTGCTCTGTCTGAACACCGACGTTCCACTGTAAATGTCATAAATGGAAAAGAAGCCAAAGTTCTTGCATCGGTCTCTAAAAATATTCTATAATCGGAAAATTAGAGAATCTTTTGAAATCTATAAGCATTCTAATAATTTTAGTAGAGATACAGGCTACAGTCTACAACATACGTGGACACCGATCACTACACCAGCTCTAAATATCTCCTAGTTAAAATCGGCACCAATATGCAGGCGTTCTTTAAAAATACGACAAAAAAAATACGGGGTTTGCATTAAAAAACAGTAAGCTATTTTTGTCTCGCCTGTATACATGTACTTTAGTTTATTAAATGCGCAAGGAAAAAATAATATTTCACGCGTCCGAGCGATTTTTATGAAAATCTTAAGTGATAAAACAGAGTTTATTCCGTATCCGATGTTTACGAAGCTGCTGTGCAGCAAAACAAGTCCGGTGTTTTAAAACAATATACTGAAGGTGTTTGTAAAAAAAATATTTTTTATTATTTATATAAATATATAATCATATTAAACGTATAATTATTGATATCGATATTTTTATTTAACTTTCTCAGAGTCTTACGTTTAATTTCTCCTAGTTCGCGACTTTGAGTTCGATAATACGTAATAGCTAGACATACAAGCAATATTTTTTCGTTGGTAAAGCATCACGTGCTTGCTTTTTGAATCACGAAAGAACTATTGCAACGAAAAGCAACGATTGATTTGGATAAGGGAAATCGTTGGATGTGTCAGATGGTCCGCACGATCTCGAAGTAACAGACCGGACCATCTGTGTGCGTGCTTAGCAAAAGCGGAAAGTAAGCTATTATACTGAAAATGCGGTAGTTTAACGGCAATGGAAGGAAAGTACAAAAAGTATCGGCCAATGGAGCAGCGTATGAACAGCAGAGTGCCTCTAACATGGTTCATATTGCTTTTGTCCGAGTATTTAATTTTTCTTTTAAGTGATATACTGCCTGGACGTTGATTCTGGAGGTGCCAAGCTACTGAAAAAGCCAGAAATAAACTTTGACCAGTGGCGTTCTGTTCTTTACAAAAGAAGATATAGTTAGATACTGTATATTACTTATTAAGTGTTATATAGAATGTATGGTATTATTTGTTGCTTGATATTTATGGCCGGTACTACTTTTGAATTATACTTTTTTTCTTTAGTACAAAGGCCCGAGTAGAGATCCTCGCGTTTTAAGGTTCTTAAACCCCGAAAATCATGTTCTCCCATTCCATCAGTCTGTCGGTCTGCTTGTACGTGGCATTGCTCAAAAATTACGTATCCGATTTACTTCAAACTTTACTCAAAAACAAGGGTCATATCGGGATTAAATGTTAACACTTTGATACAAATCCAACACATAGAAACAAATTGGCGGCCAAATAAAATGTTTAGAAATTAAGTGTGATAGGATAAACTAATAACATTTTGGTGTTTAGCCATGATGGGGGAACAAAATGGAGGCATATTTAAAAAATCGATGTAAAAAACTACATATCCAATTGACTTGAAATTTTACATGGAAACCAAGTCTAACAAAGAAATAAACTGGTAAAATGTTAGAACGAATCCTCTACGTAAAAACAAAATAACAAAATTCCGGCCCAATAAACTGTTTAAAAATTCTGTAAAGTCCATTTCCTCCAAAAAAAAACTTTTTTATTTTTTATGGAGGAAAATAGATAATAAACGACATTATGTGATTTTTTTTAAGGCTATGTTAATAATGAAAGTTATGAAAAGTAAAAAATAATAAAAATAATGAATTAAAAAACAATATAAACAAAATAAAATATGGTATACTGGAATATAAATAGTGGTTTTATTTGGGTAGGTATGGTATGTAAATGAATGTGTGTATGTATGTATGTTCGATCGGGTTCTAAGAATTTTTATAACTAAAAGTGAGGAGTTACAAATATATGAATCAAATACATGTATTGTCATTAATTCTTATTTGAGAAGACTGTTTAAGAGAACGGTGACTTTCAGCTTGACAAACAACGTAAAAATGTAGCATATTAAATAACCATACATTCTTATACCTTTCTTTTTTACGCGCCCTCACAATACTCGTAACGCCGGCATTTTTAGAGTACTTTAGCACCGAACAAGTAACTTACATACATATTTTGCTTGTCGAGGTACAATTGTGGAATGGGTTGCCAAACAGTTCAGCTCTTACGCTGAAAAAGTTTTATTCATGTGTCAAGAAAAGTCTTCTTGGGGCGCAGAGTGAAATTTAATTGATAAAATACTTGATACATTGACTGATATTTCCTGGTCACTTAACTATTATTAAAATATTCGAATTGAGCTATTTGGATTTTTATACTTTTTATCAAATAGCAATTATAAAAATTATAAAATTTGTATAATTTCTTGGTAATAGATTCTTTTGACTTTGACTTTTCTTCAGAAAAGGATTCATTATAAGGCAAGTTCCGGGTACTTGAGTAAAAGATAGGTAAAAGACTTAACAAAACTTTCCCCATAATAAAGCTTTTCCTGGGTCCAGCAAATTGAAATATATTGCAAGAACAAGACTGCAAAATATTTTAACGCCGCAAAGTACGGGTCAGTCGAAGCAAAAAAATCCTATATAACCCTGTAATTTAAGAAATATACTAAATATTTTATTCATTTTATTATACAAACCTACTAATTACATTATTTTAAAAAATTATATATTGAATGACCCTTAAGTATTTCAAAACGTAAAATCCGGCTATACGGAATAAATGTTACTTGCTGCACAAATTCGTTTTGCTACTGTAAACTGACAAAATTATTGGGGCGCTGAGATTAGTGTGTGGTGATATGCCTGTGCAAGTAGCTACAACAATTTAAGTGAAAGATTTTTAGATACAAGAACGGTAAAATATTTCTTCTTGACTCTCAATGCGTACGAGAAAGAGAAAACGTAATTCCATTGAACACATTTTCTTAATTTTTTTTCGCCCTGCATGTAGTTTTCCTTAGTGTGTAAAATTAAAAAAATGTAAATGTTTTTAATTTATTTGTTATAATGTATTTATTCAGAAGCATTAGTTTTACAGTTAAATAATTTAGTTTCCACGGCCACAAAAATTTAAGATCTAATACAATAACCTATTTTAACTAGAGTAAAATTGCAATTTTTCCGCCTTTTCAAAAAAACTGGAAATTTTAAAACATCTCTACTCCAAGGCAGCCGTTGAATGTTGACTCCTGTTATATAGAAATTTTTTGGTCTAAATTACTTTTATTTTTTCCTGTTAAAATATTTGCTGTTTTCCCTGTATGTTATGCATATATTTGTTACTAAAAAAGTATATATGCATATCCACAAATCTATGTGTGAAAGAATTCTTTACGAGGGAAGTTCCGGATAAAGGCCTATTTACCGATTTTTTTTTAAATGTAATCAAGTCAAATTATTCAGAAACCCTAAAGAATGAATTGATCTTGGAAGATGGTCTGGGGTTTGGCGTCATCTTAACTTTTTTTTAAGTTGTTCTGGTGAATAAAAACAATATAAAACGTGCTATACAAATAAAAATACGGGAGTATATGGTATATTCTCGGAGGCGTATAGGGAAGGTCCAAATAACTCTACACAATACAGTAGATGTTTTACATCGT
This sequence comes from Kuschelorhynchus macadamiae, assembly GCA_030620095.1. Lineage (NCBI taxonomy): Eukaryota > Metazoa > Arthropoda > Insecta > Coleoptera > Curculionidae > Kuschelorhynchus > Kuschelorhynchus macadamiae. The sequence continues at coordinate 171,647 of JAUTXW010004569.1, forward strand.
CAGGAACAGACTTGCCACCGCTCACGTTGTCCCAAAATATTGACCGATGTCATTTTACACAGTTGAAAATTGATTTTTTAAAATAATTTGGTAATTTCTTTTTAGAAATATCCTTCATTTGTTTCGATAAAATTAGCCATTTTCTAAAAAATCAGGTTTTGTATAATATGTTTAATGACTTTCGAAATTTACTTAATAACCAAGTTTATTAACATAAGATCTTTAAACACTGTAACTAATTGAATAACGTTGTAACTAATAAAATTTGTGATGCTACATGCATCTAACTTATAAACAAGCACTGGGTCGATTTGTAGAGACAAGAAGAATTTATTCTGATAAATTTCCAAATTGTGAAGTGAAGTTTTGAAAGGGTTGATCCTAGCTTAAGAAAAATGAAAGAGTTAAATTATACGAAGTATTTAAAACTGAATCATTTTTGACATTTCGAAAATCAAAACTGAAGAATGTTAAAAATGTGAAATCGTTGCTTTTTGTTGTTTACTTCAGCAGATTTAGGAAATGGGCGCCCTGTACGTATATACATTTTCTTAACCCATAGATATTTTCTCGTTTTATTTGAAACAATAGTGTATTATTCTTTTTATCAGGTCTTCCCGGGAGGAACTTGCATCGAATATACAAGCCTTTTTAAATTTCCCCATAAAAAGAAATCCAATGATGTCATGTCATGCACCATTTAATCTGGCTTCAAAAAGAACGGTCCAATGAGATGAATCCTAACAATCTCCTAGAAAATTAAGCCATATAAATAATATTTTGTGGGTTAACAATAACATGGACTTAAATCAAATTTTTGCTGATGTCCGTATGCTCGTTAAATTTCTTTTGGTCGTGAAAAAAGAGTATTAAAACGGATATGTTTGAACAACTAATGATATCGCTAAGTTACAACAAGTATTTCTCTAACTTGCACAGCTCACAGATAATTTCATTAACCTTCATCAATGCATAATACCGACGGAATGTGTTGTGTTGAGGTTTCAACTGAGTGTAGCAAATCTTTCAAATTACTCTTGTCTGTAAACGAGAGATATGCGACAAATCGCTATACGTAATTTATTAGCCGCTAATGGGAAACCGCGGTAAACAACCAATATATAAATAACGTCAATCAGAAAACTCGAGATTTCATTCAAGCCCAAATTTCCGTCAGGTTTAATTTAAACTATCGACGTGCCAAACAATGAATGTCTTATAACATTCTCATCAGCAATTAATATTTTACAAGCTTTTATGTTAACTCGCTTGTCTGTCTGTTCGACTGTTGAGCTGATTGTTTGGCTATCTGGGTTACATAGTTGAGTTTATGTTGAGCTACTTATACTTACTCAATGGTCATGAAATTTAGAACCTCTGGATAATTCCGATGACCATATTGTAAAGTCCAAAAAAAAAGCAAACTAATGATCTGTTTTATTTAATTACCCTAAAACTCGTTAAATATTGGACTCTCCACCAATTAAATGTTAAATTTCACTATACGTGTGTTTCAAGAACCAGAACCCCTGCTAACTGTATTATGATCTCAACATATCAGGTTTCCATTTCACATGTTTTTCTAGAAATGACAACACACCCGCAATACCCACAGAATATGGAGCACGGGATTAACTGATAATATCCGATAGGGCGATGATATAGGCAATGTTGTCAAGTTGCGAGTGTTGCAAAAAATTAATTAAACTTGTTTTTTTTATAAAGCCTAATAAGCTATACTTTTGCTAATGCATGCCGATTCTCTATATCAACATTAAGGCGAATATCAACTCTCTATTTCACTTCTTTTTAAACATATGCCAATATTGGGAGTGGCGAGACGGTGAAATATTTCGTACTCACTAAACTTAGATATTCTAAATTCTGCACACAAAAGGGCGTGTGGGTCATATCTTATTAGATGATGATATCTGTAATTATACCAAATTTACTGGTTTTGCAGAAACTATTATATTTATTACACTAGATTGGGGAAAACATTGTGTACTTGAAGACTTAGTCCTTAGTACAAAAACCAAATTAATTTATTTTCCACAAAATAAACTTGGCATCATTGCAAATATCATCATCTAATAAGACATGGCCCATAAAACCCCCGTGTACAAAATTTAGTATATCTAAATGTAGCGAATAACGAAATATTTGACCGTTCCGGTTACTTTTTACAAAAATTCTGAAAAAAAGTGAAATAGATAGAAGATAGAATAAAAGATTTCATATTATGGGTTCGTATTAGAGTTGGCAGAGAAATCGACAGGCATATTAATAAGTATAAAGTTATATTAAAAAACAAAGTTTCCTCACTTTTTCCAGATCGGTAAATGTTCCAACATTGCCATCAACGCATCGTGTATCAGATTTGATTTGTTTAAATGTAATAGGCACTGAAATATTTGGCCATCCCGGCATATTTTTCAAACTGTGGTGTGTTTTCGTATCTTGAAAATCAGAAGAAGTAAAAGTGGGGATGGAGTAATACAAAAGTTACTTATTTTGTGCAAAAACGGTAAACTTGGCAATGATTAATAATCCATTTTGACCAAATTTGCAGAATCTAGGTGTAGCAAGTGCTGGGATATGTGACCCTTCATGTTCTTTTAAAATACCTCATATATGAACCTCTTAAAAAACTACTAAGTGTTCTAAGAAGATCTAATACTGGTTCGTATTATTTTTAATCACAAGTATGAGCAACGTTTGAAAACACCGAAGGATGTGCAACTATAAGTTTATAAAAATCCTTCTCACATAAGAATTGGCATATAAGTAAAACTGTATAGTCTGTAAGCAACATGCTCAAGGAACAGCAAAAATGTATCAGTAAGAAAATACATTTTTAGATATACTGTAGTCGTATGCTAACATTAAACTTAACTCGTTCTGTCTGCCATACAATACCCTTTGTTTTATTTCACAATATTTTAAATAATCTCTATGTCCAGTCATCCTAAAGTGTAAACTACAACAAATTCTAAAACTCTTTCTGTCTATGAAAGCTGTTTCTATACACTTTTGGTTTCGCCAATACTCCTTGCTGTCTGTGCAAATTTTTAGCCTGCGCCCACTACATTTAGTGGTGGTTTAAGCAGACACCTATACCTGATTTTGACGTCTCTCCATTTTGTGTGTATTTAATCTCTCCATTTTGTGTGTATTTAAAATGCTCCTTTCGTCTTATGCGCAAAGGGTGTTTTGTCTCTCCAGTGTACGATTCACAATACTCACATTGCATTTTATTCTCAATGTCATGTGGCTGTGTTTTCGATAAAAAGCTTCCTAATGATTTTATATTAAATGGTGCTGTTTTACTGTTAAAATCGTTGCCTATTCTGCGAATCTTTTCAGATATTCCCTTAATATAAAGTATGTGAGAAATACACTGACGAGCACGTGAAACGACTCAAGCAGAATTTAACTCATATTTAGAAAACTATGTTTTCTAAATTAGTCGATGTATTTTAATACTTTTTTTATTAATTTAAAACCTCATTCTTTCTCTATATACGGTGTCTTCGAATTTTTGATGTCCTTTCGGCCTCTGAAATATACCAGGTTGCACATGTAATGGTGGTTTGTGTACAAATGTTCGACCAAATGTCCATAATGGGAAAAACTGATTTCTTGTCGACATTTTACATTTTAGTTTACTTTGATATCTTAAATAATTTCAAAGTTGCAGAGATTTATTGACCATTACATTTTACCAATATGTTTATACGCGTTTTCATAAAATTTTATTGTTATCTACTTCGTTCTTTATATTTATTTTAATATGCCTTAATAAAGTGTACGGTGTCTTTTTGTGATAATACGGGGGCATACTTAAAAATTCTACTTCAAGAAAAAACTGGTAGCTAAATTTACAGTGCATGCGCATTTATCGTAACTTCCTTAACACCAACAGAGTTGTATTTTCGAAGTAAATTGCTAATTATATGTAGCAAAGGTCCAAAGTTAATAAAAGAGTTTAACACATTAGTGTGAGGGCTTAGCAGCGTGTTTTATTTGTCTTATAATTCTTTTAAACACGCTATTTCACTCGGCACTTTTATATTACCAAAACAATCAGTGTAAGTTTAGCCATTACACGTTTGTTGATATAGTTTCTTTGACACCGTACTATAGTAAAAAAAGGACTGAACAATTTATTGAGTCACAAAAAATAATTAAAAAGCAATAACATTGGAAAATGTGGAAACACGCAAAAAATATTGGTAAAATTTAATGCCTCAAATAAAGCTTTGCAACTTTGATATTATTTAAGATATTAAAGTCAACTAAAAACAAAATGTGACAATATCAGCAAATAGTCATTTGGCCGAACAGGACTTTGTTGGAAAAACTAGATAACAGTTTGAAACTTATAAACAACACTTCTCAGATGACATATTCAACCCGGTATAACTTGAAAGCTGCGAGAAAACAAAAAGTTTTTCGCTGAGTATTTGATGGTATAAAGAATGTTATCACTTGAATGGTTGTTGCATCGCCCGGCATAGTGCATAAATCAAATATTCGACTCGCTTCAAATTTGGCACGTATATTTTTTCTTTTAAATATCGGATAAGCTTTAAGAAAATTAAATCTCGGGAGGAGGGCAGACATACCCTCTCCTGCCTCTCACATGTCCATCAGTGGAGTTACATTTCTTCTGTATTCGAACGTGTCGTCTTCTGATGATGATTTTGTAATTTCGCTGCAGTATCAACTTTGCTAACTTATATTGCTTCTTACCACGTGCTAAATTACAGATAGCAAAATTTAGTGGCTTTTACATGGGTAGAAATAACTGCCAATTGAAGCTCTGTGATAAAAATTTATGTAAGACATGGTCAAAAAAATGTTTCAAAATCCGTAGTATTGCCTTTAAAATCCAAACCTATTTACTATACTTAAAGTGGAACAGTATTTTCTATCTATAAAATTGAACATATGTTTCGAAAAGTGAAAAAGAGATAAACACGTAAATGCAGTTTAAAATTTCACTTTGCTTAAAAATTGTTCCGTTTCTCGATGAGGTTTTCCAAGTTTTGAATTGTAAATTGTAGTTGTAAAGCCAATCTTTAAAACTTTCTTGTTTCTGTATCATTAGTTAAATAAAACTTCATTTATTTTATGGAAGGCGGGAATTTAAGTATCCTTTTTATGTTGCAACAATTATTTTTATTAGCTAATTTGTAAACAATTTCAAGTTTGCTTTAACTTTAGATTTGTAGATTTAGTGGTAGATTATTAATTTGCTGCTTTAGAACAATTTTGGAGTTCATTAAGCTGTTTAAGTATTTGAAGGAAATATAGGAAACACGTTCAGTAATATAAAAAATCTTGAATAAGTATATTGTGTTTAAAAACCCTTCTTTGGGAGCATGGTAACTTTTTTCAGGTAGACAGAAAATCTGCTTCTAATGCCAAATCCAAACAACGAATGATAGTTAATATTAATTACTTTTTATAATATTAATCTGAAATGTGAGAGCCAGCAGCACACAGTTGTTTTTATTGCTAACTGCAGGAATTCGCCGATCATGCGGCACAGCGTTGTAATGATAATTTCACGATACTTTTTAAAATATGTTAAGGAAAAATTGATTTTCATATTCATTTATTTGTCTAATCCGAAAGCTTACCTCTAAAACAAATGAAGCAATGACTTTCATTGATCATTATTGTATATAAAATTCATTAGCGAACTGTTGTTTCCAGCAGCAACTAAAAGATATTGCACCTGCAGATTTCTCCACAAACTTGACTATGTAAAATTAAACCATGCTATAACAAATTAAAATTGGAATTTTGTATAGGGGTAGGATATTGATATCTGTAGTCAGGAAGGAAAATTATTGAAAATTTCATTAAACTAATTAAAATAAAAAAAGTAATCGAATACTGTTGGGATCAGTACTTCTATAAAAAACTAGGGATAAGTTAAAAAATGCGGATAAACCTCCAGATAATGAGGCAACGAATAAATTAGATAGGTACAGAAATTTGGTTGCAAATGCAATGAAAGGTCGAAATTTAATTTTAAGAATACAATATGAATGTCAAAATTAAATAAAAAAACTTGAAAAGCAATTATACTGTCAATTAATAAACCAAAAAACTGTAATGGATATGCCAAAAATTAGGGAAAATAATGAAATTATCTAGGATGATCTTAAAATTAAACATATTTAAGAAATCATGGTTCTTGAAATTAGACCATGTCAAATTGGAATTACTATCAGACGTTTCGCCTTCGATTGCACGAGGCATCTTCTGGGATCTTTACTCCACGGGATCTGAACAATGAATGAGCTCGGAGAGATTCAGGCGGTCTTTTATACCCGACTTGTGTTCGCCGAACCGTGACCCTGTGTTAAGATCGGTTTCCTATCTCTATTGAAATTTTTTGTATGTTTAAACATTTCAATAGATTCCCTAATTTTTCATTTATAAAATCCTGAAACCGATGCTTTACATTTATAATATGGCCAGTGGTATGCTGGTGTTCAGCTACAGCAGATTTAACAATTTGTTTCTTTTTAATACATCGTTCATGTTACTTAAGTCTAGTTGATATTGAGCGTCCTGTTTCTCCCACAAGAGCAAGGAATTTTATATACTCCTGTTTGAAAAGGTACAATATCTTTCGGGGGTCGCAAGCGTTGTCCAATCTTCTTATGTGTATTGAAGATTGGAGTTGGATTACTATATTTTGTAATTGAACGCGTAATATCTGCAGTGCAATAGCAACTCCCTCTCAGAACTTCGGTCAGTTTCGATGTCTCTGATGTTAGAGAATCTTGATTAGAAATCGAAGTGGCTCTAAATACTAGTGAGTTAATAACCAATTTCTTTTGTGTTGGATGGTGGTGGGAATTTGCATTTAAGTATCTATTTGTATGCGTCGGTTTTCTGTACACAGAATGACCTAATGTACTATGTTCCTTTCTTTGAACATATATATCTAAAAAGGGAATTGTCCCTTTAGATTCAATTTCCATTGTGAACTTCTTCGGTGGTTTTGAGTTTTTAATGATCTTCGCTGTCTGATATCTGAATTCATCAGCTTGCTCTACTGGTAATCTTATGATTGCTGCTTCAACGGAGGATACTATGTCTTCTACGGGAATGCTTCTTGGTGCTATTGCGAAATTTTGGCCTTTGGAAAGGACGGACTGTTCTGCTTCGGTTAACGGCTTCGATAACAAATTGATAACTGTATTCTGCAGACGTTTCACTGGATTTTTTCTGTTCAGGAGTGCTTCAAACTTCTTTTGTTGCTTAAGTGTAACTTCTTGATGGATTTCTTCTGCTTGTGCATTGGTGATGTTATCCAAAGTTGTGAATATGCTTCCTTCAAGTCTAAACATATTTGCAGATTACTACGTGACTGTAGGAGAGAGCTTGAACAATAAGAAAAAAATATTTTATCTTTTTTAATAAGCGCATTTATAGTTCTATATTTCTTGATCATATATTTGAAAATGAGTTACCTAGTATTGTTCTGGGGACGCTATCTCAGCAAAAATAGTCGAAGATAACCATAAATGCTCGAATGGTCTTTTAATGCAATGAATTAACTTAATGTTCCAACAGGGAACTTATCCTGAGATATTTAAGAAAGCAATAATTATCCGGGTTCATAAAGCTGGTGATAAATTAAGTAAATAAATTATTACTAGCCCAATAAATAAATAAATAAAATATTTGAAAAAATGTATAAAACTAAGATTGGATAGTTATTTTGATAATAACCAAATTTAGTCAAGCTAGCAATTTGGATTTCGTTTTGGTGTGGGGGCAGAAAATGCCATGAGACATATTACAGAGTACATAATAGGAAACAACTAACGTAAAACAATGGTATCTTGATAGATTTGGCTCGTGCATTTAATACTGTTCTACATCGGGAGCTTCTCCTTAAACTTAATGTTGGCTTAAGGGGTATTGCTTATAACCTGCTCGAGTCTTGCTTAAAACACAGAACCTAAAGGATGAAAGTTAAGTAATGGTAAGTAAAGAGAGTGAGATTGTGACTGGATTGACGTAGGGTACTGTTCTGGAGACTATGTTGTTCCCAGGGTACGCGATTCATCTTTTTTCTGCTATGATTGAGAGTGGTGGTGTTTTGTGCCTGTTACTCGGATGATACGGTGATTTTGGTTTCTGACAAAACATGGCAGAGAGATTGTCAAAAAGCAGCAAGCTAGGTTCGTCTAAAAATGCACTTAACTAAAAAAAAACGTTTTGCTTAGTATTTTCTATGAATGATTGAGGCAACACTGATCGCGGAATAACGATCGTTGTTTTATTGAATTGGATCATTCCTTGTGTCATTGCTGAACATGTTCCAGACTGGGAGTAAGATATTCTTGTTGTGACGTTGGTGTAACGGGAAATAAAAATATATTAACATTATTTTTCCTATCGTAAGTCAGGATTCAACAATTTTATTCAATGCCGGTCGTGGTATTAGCCAGCCAAGTATTTGTTTCTGTGATTCCATTTTATATATGTTTTCTTAAACATTCCGCATTATTCTTTTAAATTTAGTCTTGTGTGTCTGTGATATGGAAATGAATTGTTAAAATTGTGCTACAAATATAAGATAGCGGAGCAAAACTGCAGCCTAACAAAATGTTAAAGAAATCAGGTAAAAAACAAATTCATCGATTGTTATCAAAATTCGCCCAAAAATCAAGTGCAATATAAGGATAACTGGTAAAGTTTAGTGAGGAGCTCTTGTGGTTGAACAAAATGGCGGTCTAATGAAATGTTTAAAATCAGTATAAAAAAAAGTTGATTCAATTCAGTCAGTCTGAAAGGAATTAGGTGTGATGTAGAAATATGAGTTGGTAACATTTTGGTAAGAATACAAGATGGCTAAATAAAATGGGAGCCAAATAACATGTAATCGTGAAAAATCACCCTCCTAGATTTTTTGGCGCTTTAATGAAATTTTTAAAAAAATCTGTGTATAAACTACTTATGGCGGCTTACTAAAATGTCAATAAATTCGCCTTTACCCACTTCTAACAAATTTTATGAATCCATGTAGTTGTTTGCTAATAACTTGGAAGAAATTAAGTAAATTAGTTTGCAAGATTTGTATAAAGTTTTTACAAAATAAATATATGCACATGTGAACTGTGTTATCTGTACATGTTATATGAGGAGAGTTCTGTGTAAAGGCGAATGAACCGATTTTTTCTTTATATATATTTTTTCAAATTATAATATATTTTGATAATGGAAGTAACACACAAGACTCTAAACGAGCTACTTGTAACTCATGGAGTGGTTTTCTTTATGTAAGAATATATAATAATATAATTATTTAAAATTTAATCACTTATATGTAGTATAATATTATTTAAATAAGCACATACATACATTAGAAAGAAAAACATTTAACTTAACCGTAGTCCAGCTACCCGCGGTAGCAGTGATACAGGGAGTATGGCTCGGTACCCCTGTAAAACCAAATTCTCTTCCAACGGCTGCTGCCCAAACATTAATTATTATTCCCCAGCCATGAACGTTTTCCGTTTTATCTCGAGTGAACACATTTTTCGAATCCGCGACGAGAGGTTCTATTATTCTTTACACAGACCGTTGTTTCTAAATAAATTTCTTTTGAACGAGGGCGATTCTTCAACATAAGGGTCAGCTAACATCAAACAAAATCGGTAAATTCACCTTTAGCATAACTTCCTTCGTACAGAATTTTACTACTTACAGTAAACAGTCTGTATATGCATATAATTAATTGATAATAACTTTATACAAATTGCATAAAAATCATGGTTCTTGAAATTAGACCGTTTTAAATTGTAATTGCCATCCGACGTTTCGATTGCACGAGGCTTCTTCAGGGATCTGAACACTGAATGAGCTTGGGAGATTTAGGCGAGCTTTTATACTCGACTTGTGCTCACCGAACCGTGACCCTGTGTAAAGATCGATTTCCACGTGTGATGTAGATCATAACCCGTATCTATATTTGACGTTTTTTGTATGTTTAAGAATTTTTATAGATTCTCCAATTTTTGGTTTATAAAATCCTGGAACCGATGCTAGAACCTTGGTTTTTTTACATTTATAATATGACCAGTGGCATGCTGGTGTTCAGCTACAGATTGAGCAATTTGGTTCTTTTTAATACATCGTTCATGTTCCTTAAGTCTAGTTGATATTGAGCGTCCTGCTTCTCCCACATACATTTCTCCACAGATGCAGGGAATTTTATATACTCCTTCTGTTTGAAAAGGTATAATATCTTTCGGTGATAGCAAGCATTGTTCAATCTTCTTATGTGCATTGAATATTGTACGTATGTTGGACTGCCAAAGTAATCATTTTATTTTGTCTGTAGTGCCATGTGTGTAGGGAAGAACAACACTATCTAACAGTGGTTCCTCTCTGCACATTTCGTGGAAATCCAGTTGGATCCCAAAGATATTTTGGTCAGTTTCGATGTAGAATCACTAAACACAAATGCTCTTGTCAACGACACAATTTCCATTATATCAGATATATTAGGTCATAATAATTTTGATAATAACTTAATAGACCAGCTCAGCTGTGGTAGCGAGTATCTTTATGAAGGGCCTCCTCATATTTCTGGATCACCTTAACAACAACATCATAATATTGCATTTAGAGTGGAAATTGATATTATTGGAATGATTCCCTCTCTGTATAGAAAACCGACGCATACAAATAGGTACTTAAATGCAAATTCCTACCACCATTCAACCCAAAAGAAATTTTTTATTAACTCCGAAGTATTTAGAGCCATTTCGATTTCTGATCAAGATTCTCTAACATCGGAAATATCGAAACTGACTGAAGCTCTGAGAGGGAGTGGCTATTGCACTGAAGATATTGCGCGTTCAATTAATGGATATAGTAATCCCACTCCGCGAAAGGAGAATGATAAGAAGCCACTGTTAGGTAGTGTTGTTCTCCCCTACATACATGGCACTACAGGCAAAGTAGGAGATTCACCTACCATACAATCTTCAATGCACATAAGGAGATTTGACAATGCTTGCGATCCCCGAAAGATATTGTACCTTTTCAAAAAGAAGGAGTAAATAAAGTTCCTTGCTCCTGTGGAGAAGTGTATGTGGAAGAGACAGGATGCTCAATATCAACTAGACTAAAGGAACGTGAACGATGTATTAAAAAGAAACAAATTGTTCAAGTTGCAGTTGAACACCAGAATACGACTGGTCATATTATAAATGTAAAAGAAACCAACATTCTAGCATCGATTCCAGGATTTTATAAACAAAAAATTAGAGAAGTTTTTTAAATTTTTAAACATACAAAAAACGTCAACAGAAATACGTTTTACGGTCTACATCACACGTGGAAACTGATCTTAACACAGGGTCACAATTTGGCGACCACAAGTTGTATATAAAGCCCGCCTGAATTTCTCCGAGCTCATGCATGTGCAGATTTCGTGGAGTAAAAATCCCTGAAGATGCCTCGTGCAATCGAAGGCGAAATGTCGGATAGTAATTCCAATTTGACACGGTCTAATCCCAAGAAACATGATTTCTATAAAGTGAAACTTGTTCTACAAAAAATAAATTATGCCCTTTATTATTTTCCTTAATAAAGAAGGGGTTTTATACCAGGAAATGAAATTTGATTGAATATTTATTATGCCGCCATTTTGTTCCACCATATTGGATATTTACCAAAACGTAACTATTTCATCCTCTTATAAATGTTGATTCTTTACCAAAATTTAAAGACAATCAGAGTAGTACTTTTTGAGCTATGCCACGTACAAACAGACCGATAGACTGATGGAAATGCGAGAACATGTTTTTCAGGTCCAGGGACTCGAAAACCCAAAGATCTGCAAAAATCTTAGAAAATGATTTTTTACGATCACAATACTACCCTTTATGAGGGACGTAAAAATAGTTATTTTTTAGTACTTTCAACGTTTTGCGCCGTGTCCTATCTTATAGTTAGCAAATTATTAATTATTATTTATTATTAATTAGTTAATTCTAAAATTATGAGCTTATATAAAGTATAAGGTATTTCAGAACAGATAAAAGTGAAGAAGACTAAAAAAGCTAATGTATCTCATATGAGCAGTGCTGCAGGCTCATAAGAATGACCTAGGGAATAAAACCAGAAATCATCATGATGTACAGGGTGCCTAAAATAAGATAACCGATTTCAACAATATGGGACTATGACTCACCGTTTTAAATTTACTGAGGATCACCTTACTTATTGTTTACAATAAATCTTTCAAAGAGTGTAATTTAGAAAAATAAATATTTGCCTACTAATTGTTATTACATACAATATTTTATTCACCCTTTTGGTTTTCTTGGTCATTATGTCAATTAAAGTTTTATTCACTGGAATTAGTAATTTAAATACTATACTAATAATACTAGGGTTGGGCAATATAATCGATTAATCGCAATTATTCGCTTAATCGAATTTTGATTAAATAATCGATGATTCTTGGAATAATCGATTTTTCGATTATTCGATTTTTGGTTAATTAATGTTTCGATTAATTAATATTTTGATTATTCGATAAATGGGTAAGTTTATTAGAGGTTAAATGTATCTAAGTGATAGATCATAAATATATACAGATTGATAAATAAATACGTTGATTTGATAAATCGCAAAATCAAGTAAGACATTCATAAAATATTCATTAAACCAATTACGTAAAATATTTTATTAAACCAATTAAGTAATTGATATACGAAATAATCGATATTAATTTCCTCAAAAATCGATTTGTTTGGCTTAATTAATCAATATAAGTCGTTCAATGAAGTAAGAAACTCCGTATGTATAACGTCTATAGTATCCAAAGAGAAGACCAAAATCACGTTCATTTTTTTAAGGGTCTAAAACAGCTGTCTCCTATAGGGGAATGATGGAGCAGGCTACAGCTACATTCTGTATATGTTTACTAGTACGTGTAATAGCCTCTGATCAAAATGTTCTAAGCAACTTATTAATTTGATCCTATATTTATTATAAAAAAAGAAATTAAAGAATTTTGACTTAAGTATGGAAAATACAAAATTCCAACTTTGACTTCTATGTTAAAAATTAGTGGCTGGATTCAGCTAGCTTATAAAACCATTTCATGAATCGGTGGACATATCAAATTTTTAGAAAAATTAACTCGAACCCATTTACCATAAGGATTGTGCGGGGTCCTTTGCCGTCGTAGAAATATTGTATTCATCCTTTTTGAAGATTAATTAATTATAAGATAAGAATAAATAACGTAACGACTATCAATTTTAAAGATTTTATAATAAAAGGCCTGAATTATTTATTTATTTCCTAAAATAGAATCACATTTTTATAACGCTTTAAAATTCTCCCCCACCTTTATCCCACTATCATTTGCGGCTTGCGTGCCGCTGACAGCCATCATTTTCGAAGTGCTAATAAAGAGTTTTTTGAATATCGGGGCCCATAGTTCAGAGACAACAAGCAGAAATGGGTCTAGCCTCATCAGATAGTACACATTATTGGTGTTGACAGCATCACTGCGGTCATTTATAAGCGCAAGGTCAATTAGATGTACATGCCTTGCTCTGTGGCTGATGGCTGATGCAAAGTGACAGTTTTGAGTTTTGTCGAGAGCCTTAGTGCTCTCAACGGGGCGGGATGAATAATTTCCTGCAGAACGTGGGGGAATTTTTTATTTATTCATTTTTATGGCGCGGTATAGAGTCGTCTAATCATTTAATGGACATCTCCTAATTTAAGTTACGAAGGGAACACATAAAGGTTTTGAGGCAAATCAGATTTTGTATTACTATATTAATAGTAGAGTTAATTTACCAGACATTTTCGTGAAAAAGGAACTGCTCTGCCCCTCGAATATTTTTAAAGACGTATTGGTGGGAACACAAAAGAAGGAAATCCTGAGTTTTTGCTTTACACAACGTCCGGAAACCATACAATTTGGTTTTATTTTTTTAATCCAGGTTTATTATTATCTTTAGATTGGCGCTATAATTTAAATTCTATTTAATTCCTTAATTTAAAAAATCGGTAAATTTCCTTGGCTCCGAACTGCTCTCTTTATGATTTTGTTTCCATTTGTTAGGAATAGTGATGTGTGACCTAATTTAGTTCATTACATATTCACAGTAAATATGTGTTACATATAACGTTTTTAAAAAATTTTATTGGACACCATTTTGTTCCATCATATTAGATTCCCACCAGTATTTTACCAGTTTCTTTCTACCTATGCCACACTTGACTTTTGGGCATAATTTAAAATAAATTCAATAAGTGCAGTTGCAATTTGTATTGACACATACCGCCATTTTGTTACGTCATGTGACCGCTATTTTATTTCCCAATCTTAAATTCGTACCACAACTTTACCAGTTTATCTCTATATCACATTTAATTTTTGCACAAAAATTGAAATTAATTTAATAAGTGGTATTTTCAGGCTGATTGGATTCATATTACATTGGATTCATAAATGTTACCAATTCATTTCTATGTAACACTTAATTTTTGGATTTTTGCTAAATTATTACCATGTTATGTGGATGACCCTTAATTTTTGACTAAAATTTGAAGTCAATCTGGAAAGTAGTTTTTAAGTTATGCTGCAAATTGACAGACATATTTTTTGGCATCTAGGGACGCCAAAACGTGAAGATATGTAAAACATGAGTTTACCTTTATACCACAATTAGTTATAGCACACAGTTTGAAATCAATCCATTAAGTAGTTTTTTCAGGCTGAATTTTTAAATATTTTATTAACCCGCCACTTTGTTGCGCCATCTTGGATTCGTACCAAATTTTTACCAGTTGATTCAAATATAATTCTTTGATGTTTGTGCAAAATTTAAGATCAATTGGATAATTAGTTTTTTAATAATAATTTTTTTAACAGTTCACTAGGCCGCCATTTTGTTTCGCCATATTGGATTTTTACCAAAATATTACCAGGTCTTCCTCATATGGCCCTTAATGTTTGATAAATAAAATTTGAAGTCAATTGTAGTAGTTTTTGAGTTATGCCGCGAATTGAAAGACAGGCAGAGAGACAGACGGACACAAACTGTCTTTTGTGGCATAGCTAAAAAACTACTTACCGGGTTGATTAATAAAATATTTAAAAATTCAGCCTGAAAAACACAGACCAACGGAATCGAGAAAACCTATTTGTCGGCATTCGGAAGGTGTTTTTTTCACGATTACAATATTTCTTTTTATGAGGGAAGTAAACTTGACGAAAATTGGTTTTGTGTTTCAAATATTTATGTTTATAATTAATTGTAAAGAAAAAAACTTAAATAGTTAAAAGAAAAGCTAAGAAGTTACAAAAGATTATTTAAAAAAAAAAATCTGTAAATTTCCTTTACCCGGGACTTCCCCATTTTTCTTTTTATTAGGAATAGTAAAGTGTGACCCAGTTTAGTTCCGAAAAGTCCTGTTACAATGGAATATTAAGTGTGTATAAGACGTTAAGAAATCATGGTTGTTGGAATTAGACCGTTTTAAATTGGAATTACTATTCAACGTTTCGTTTTCGATTGTACGAGGCTTCTTCAGGGATCTTTACTCCACGAGATCTGAACATTGAATAAGTTCGGAGAGATTCAGGAGAGTTTTATACCCGACTTGTGCTCGCCGAACCGTGACCCTGTGTTAAGGTCGGTTTCCACGTGTGATGTAGACCATAACCCGTATCTCTATTGAAGTTTAATCAACAACACCGTGATATTAAGTTCACAATGGAAATCGAATGGGTATAATGGAACGGTTCACTCTCTGGATGTATTTGTTCAAAGGAAAGAAAATGGTTCATTCTGTGTATAGAAAACCGACGCATAGAAATAGATACTTAAATGGAAATTCTACCACCATCCAGCACAAAAGAAATCGATTGTTAACTTACTAGTATTGAGAGCAATTTCGATTTCTGATCAAGATTCTTTAACATCGGACACATCGAAACTGACCGAAGCTCGGAGAGGGAATGGCTATAGCACTGAAGATATTATGCGTTCAATTAAAATATATATTAATCCGACTCCGCAAAAGGAAAATGATGATCATTCCGTTTATAGCATATAAAATTCTATGTTGAAAAATGTATGGGCGTCTCTTAAAGTTCTAGAGCATGTAGATAATTCTGAACAAGTGACCATATTTGACAACAGTTTGTAAACAAAATTTTTATCAAAGTTCCCCCTCCTCTCTAAAAGAATAAGAAACCCCAGTTGAAAACTAAGCAAATCATAGTCAATATCATCCTTTGGAATTATCATTTTGAATGCAATTTATTTGAGAAATCTGTTCCGTTTCCATTTTATTGATATTTTAAATAATATGGGGACCAAACACCAAACACTACGAACTAAGCTAACCTATGGAATTTCTAAGGCAAATATATTTACGTTCTTAGTAAACCGAATATACTTGAATGTTTTGTGTTTAAGCGCTTTCTATTCTCTGACAGTTGACTACATAATTAATAGATAAATTAAAGAAAAGTGGAGGAAGATGTACCCCTTGTGGCAACCCACATAATGCAATACATTTTTTTCATTCTGATAAAGAAAGAAAAAAAAATCGGTAAATTTCCTTTATCCGGAACTTCCCTCGTTATAAATATTTCCTTTTATTAGAAACAGTGAAGTGTTGCCCATACATATTTATTTAGGAACACAGATATACTGTCTTCTCAAACATTTTTATTGGGCGCCATTTTGTACAATCATATTGGATTCCTACCGCTATTTTACTAGTTTCTACCTATGCCTCACTTGATTTTTGGGCATAATTTAAAGTAAATTCAATAAGTAGATGTTACATTGTCACACACCGCGATTTTGTTACGTTATATTGTTACCAGTTTATCTCTATATCACATTTAATTTTTCTGCAAAATTTAAAGTTAATTGAATAAGATTATTTCAGGTTGATTTTTTTGGGCCTCCATTTTATTCCGCCATCTTAAATTCCTAACACAACTTTACCAGTTTATCTGTATATCACACTTAATGCTTGCACAAAATTTGAGATTTATCTAATAAGTAGTTTTTTAGGCTGATTTTTTACTATTTGATTGGGCCGCCATTTTGTATTATTATCCTATAATCATACCAAAATGACCAGTCAATTTGATGAGTTTTTAAGCTATGTCGCGAATTGACAGACAGACGGACCGACAGAATTGATAAAACATATTTTTTGCCATTTAGACGTAAAGATATGTAAAACCTGGGACAGTATACAGGATGTCTCAAAAATGTGCAGAATACCAACATACATTTTTGTAAATGGAACACCCAGTGTATTATATTCTATCCTAGGGGTTTCTTCTTGCAGATTTTAAATATTCGAAGTTTGGTATCTTTATCTTGAAAGGTATCGGTTAATTTTAAAAAAACCTGCTATAAGAGGGAATATGTTAGAGAGAGAGGGAGAACGGTGTATTGCACAGTTGATTCAATGGAAATATATTCCTTGTTATGGCAGGGTTTTTCTCAAATTTGTTTCGTCAGAGATAAAGGTATTAAATACAATATGTTTATAATCAGCCAAAAGAGACCCATTTGATGAACATTTAATATACAGGGTGTTCCAATAAAAATGATTGTTAGGTCTGCTAAATATTTGTAAAATATTCTGTATACATAATTTTTGATTTATATAATTTATATAAACTACGCAATATGCCCTACAAAAATGATGACTTAACATGGAGTAATATATCTGGCTAATCGTAAGTTGACTCTTTTCTGTTATCAAGTGTGCTCTCTATTTCCTTCATAGTAAAATTCTGGGGATTTGTTTAGCCAACCAAAAAGATTTGTTTAAACCAACCAACTGGTAGTAAAACAGTTTCAAATTATTTGAGCATTCCTCTCAACACAGAGTTAATTATTTATTATTGTTTTTAAGACTCGTTGTCTCATAGTATTCCTGTGGTTGTATTTTATACTGACGGGATTATACCAAGTCAGTACAAAAATAAAAATAAAAAAAGGAAATGAAAAAAAAACAACTATTATGTATTAAGAAATGATCTAACTAAGCATAGTTAGATCATTTCTTAATACACAATAGTTGTTTTTTTTTTTTTCATTTCTTTTTTTTATTTTTAATAATAGTTTAATAGTGTTAATAGCTTTCGTTAGATTTCTGGAATTCAGCTTTGTTTTTAGTAGCTTTGTGAGTCTGGTTTTAAATTCCGTCTTGAGCTCTGATGTGATATGAGTGTGGATAATTTTGGTGCTTTGATGGAAGCCTAGGTATCTGTACGTTTCTTCTTTGAGCATGTTATCTATAGTTTCATTGTTGATTGTTTCCCCCGTAGGGTGGTCTTTCCACTGTCCCTTGTTGAAGTAGCTTGCATTTACTTATACCAAATTCCATCTTGATGTCCAGGGTAAACGTTTTTGATGAATGAATGATTTTAAGTAGTTCCTTTAGCTGTGCCTTTGTGTTTGCATATAATTCTATGTCATCCATGTATGAGAGATGGTTTATTTTGTGTAGGTTATTTTTTTGGTGTTTAATTTGGAATCCGAAGTTTGTGTTATTCAGTGTGTTGGAGAGTGGATTGAGACAGAGGCAGAACCACAAAGCGCTGAGTGAATCTCCCTGGAACATACCTCGTCTCATGTAGATCTCTTCTGTTTCGATGTGCTCTTTTTGTGTTCTCAGGTTGATTTTAGTTTTCCACGTACTCATGATTTGCGTAAGAAATTGCCTGATGTTTTTATTGACTTTATATAATTCTAGTACTCTGATCAGTCAACTGTGGGGTATCGAATCAAAGGCTTTTTTATAAACTACGTAACTAGTATGAAGGTTTCTATAATTTGTCCTGGTTTGTTCCATGATAACGCTGTCTATAATGAGCTGCTCCTTGCATCCTCGGCTGTTTTTCCTGCACCCTTTTTGCTCTTCCGTTAGAATGTTTTTGTGTGCTAGATGTTGTTCTGTCCTGTTAATTGTGGCTGTGATGATCTTATATAGGGTTGGAAGGCACGTTATAGGTCGGTAATTTGACGGGTTCTTATTGTCTGAATTTTTGGATTTAAGGTATGTTATTCCTTGGGTGAGAAAACTGGGGAGTGTGCTAGGTTTTAAAATAATTTCATTAATTTGGCGACTGAGAGCTTCATGTGTGGAGGTAAACTGTTTGTACCAGAAGTTATGAATGTTATCTATTCCGGGATATCTCCAGTTATGTTATTTGATTGTTTCTGCAACTTCTTGTGTTGTCATTGCAAAGTCCTCTTGTTCCTCTAAGCACTTGTGTCTGTCTTCTTCCTCTTTAATCCATGAAGCGTTATTATTGTGTAGTTCAGTTCTGACCAAATACTTTTCCAGTATTCTGTGATCTCTTGTTTGGTCGGTGGTTCTATTACTCGTGCCTCCTCATTGCTCATGATTTTTTGGTAGAATTGTTTTTCGCTTCTTCCAAACAGGTTGTTAGCGTCCTTTCTTTCATTTGATTCTTTGTATCTTCGAAGTCTTGCGGCATACACAGATAATTTTTGCTTCAGAGTGTGACGTTTTGACTTGTTGCCGTTCACGGATTGGGTAAGATGTCCCAATTCTTTTGTAATTTTGTTAATTTTGTTTTCGATCGTTATCTGCCATTTGAATTTTGGTTTTATGTTGTTGGTGTTTCTGTGTCGTGGTGGGAGTTTCTGCTTGTTCTGTGTTATCGTGGTTATAGCTGCTGCGTAGATCACTGTATGAATGCCCTCAATTGTGCTCGCATTCGTTATGTACTCGGGAATTATGTGTTCGTTGATGGTCTTTAGGATTTTATGTGTTTCCCGTTTGAAGATTACACGAGGAATAGGATCTCTTGTTGTAGGATCGGAGTCTGACCATTTGTTTAGATGTGACTTCATTTCTACTTTAATTGCTTGTGTGAAAGATGGTCCGAGGTGTAGCTGTGTGTATGGTGCTTTGGGCGAATGATTCACTGGTCCTGTGTGCTGTATGGTGCTTGTCATGGGTTGTTGCTGGGTGCTTCGCCCCTACTGACCATTGAGTGAGGTTGCAGATCCTCTTGCACAAAGTTGGGCTGGTTTATATGTGGGATCGGTTCGTCATCTGCGTTTGGTAGCGGTGTAGTAGGAATGCATCACCGTTCGATTCATTTCATCTGTCCATTTTAACCTTCCTTGGTTTACCTGCCTTGGTAGTTGCAGGTAGTCGTTGCGATATATCCGCTGTTGTAATGGGCTCAAGTTGTTGTGTTTGGTTAGCATCTGTGTCAGATTTATTTGTGTATCCATTTGGGCAGCGCATGATTGGTTCCCTCGTTTCTGTAATGCGGCTCATGCGTTGCCCTGCCTTTCCCGCCTTGGTGGGTGCCAGCTTAGCCGGCAAAACACTTTCGGTGGGGCTATTTTCCTTTGCCTGGTCGTGATCGTTTCGGTCGAGCTGTCCTTTCCCGCAGCGTCCTCGACCGTTACGCTGCTCGCCCGATGCTTTGTTGTTTGGATTGATGTTTTGTGGTGTTAGAAGCCCAAAGTGTCTTGACATTGGATCGCTTGTTAGTAGAAGGTAGATCATTTTATTGTGTGTTTATTTGCCTATTATTGTTGGTCTCTCTTCAATGCACATCTGTTTTGTTCTTGTTGCTCTTGGTTTTGAGAAAATATGGAAGATGTGCTTCTGGGTTTCCGAGAGAGCAAAAAGCTCGTTCCGTATGTGATGGTTTTGCTCATGAACTTATAATAGTTGTCGAAATCCTTCATGTCGTCGTCGTGAAATAACGAAAATATCTAAAGTTCCGACCAATTTTGTCGTAGGTATTTCAAAGCGTCTTCTCGAAGTTTGGTATGATTGTTTTGATCGCCGTATATGTGCAAGCTGACTGATCGGAACAGACAACTTCCGTCTCCAACAATGTCGGCTCTGATGAAATTTTCGGGAATAGGTTCGGCTGTAGCAGTTTTTTCGGCAAACGCCCGCCTGTTCAGCCTTTCGCCGCCACCGTCCCGCATGCTGTCACCTTTAGCAGTGGCTCCAAAGGTGCCCTGGCGATCCCCAGGCAGCGGCTCTTTTCCGAGACGATGCTTTCTACATTTTCATGGGTGTGCCACCATTTGACCCTGATGGTCCAGGTAACTCGTGTCCGTGGAGGCGTCATTCGCAAAGCAACTTAACCAAGGTTAGTTGCTCCGTGCGATTTCAAAGATTAGGAGGGATTTATAGGGGCATGGATATTGGGTATTTAGGATAGCGGACAGCTGGACGTCGCTGACAGTACGGACTACGAAATTACCGTAGCGTTCTCAATACTGCTGGATGCAGTACCCAGACGGTCAGACTTATGACATGACTTATTATTATTATTATTATTATTATTATTAATATTATTATTATTATTATTATTATTATTATTATTTTGGAATAAGGAATACAGTGCTCAGTTGTATCATTTACAATGGTTTTGTGCTTCAGAGACAATAGAATTTTGCAATCATCCTTCTGCAAGCTGTTTTTCTTTAACAATTCTTTCTTTATTTTAAGTTATGAATTTATTTTCATTTTCTACTTCAATAATAATTAAGTGCCTAAATTAACAAAATCTTCAAATTTAGTGGTAAAGTAGTAAAGCAGCTTTTATGTTAAATAAATTCTAATTCAATTCCTATTCGTTAAGTGTGGAAAATGTATTCTCCCTTTGAATAGTTTTACCGGGGTATAATTGAATTGAAATGTTAATAACGGTTTATATCGAAACTGGTAACAAAGCCTGATATTAATTTTGGCAATCGACGATTTTGCGCTAATAAAACAGTACCACATCACTCACGTTGTTTAGGAGTTATCTTGCTTAGAACATACTCAAATAATATTGTAAATGCAATTATAACGAAATAAGGAACATTTATCGTCGTGTTGTGGTTTATTTTAAAAATCGGTAAATTGGCGTTTACCCGTAACGTAACGAATTTCTCTACATACAGATAACACAGTTTGTGTATGCGTATAGCTATTTAGTAATAACTTTATGCATAATATGCAGGGTTAACGCGAAATTACTGCAAATATTTGAACAGGTAAAGCTCAACACTCAAGAGTCAAGGGCTGTCTGGCATTAAAATTTACACATTTTCGGAAACGCAAAAACAATGCATCTATACTTTTTGAATTTCGCACAAACAGTCGTTTAAAACGCTAGTCAGATTAGGTTATTGTATTAAGATTTTAAATTTTTGTCTTCTAATTATTTCAAAAAACGTATGCTTTGGATAAATAAAAATGTTTCACCATTCAAAACAAAGTTTTTTTACAAACCACAAGATACACTAATGTCTTTCATGATGGCAAAAAGAGAAGATTAACACAATTAGTTCACTGAAATTACGTTTCTATGCGTTGATACTGACACAAATAATATTTTTACGGTCATGTTTAAAAATCTTGCATATATTATATTTAGCACAAAATCTCAATGTTTGTCAACGAACGATGTTATGTTTTTACCTATTTATAGAAAACTTTTGCGGAAAAAAAGATTAATCCGTGTTGCCGGATTGTTCTGATATGTGTCATTCAATGTTTGATTTTTTTTTAATTTTGCGACTATTTTAAACGAGAATCTTAATTACTGAATTAATATTGATGTAACTAACCGTTTTGAATAATGAATGAAAAGAGTTTTACCTTTCTTTTACTCAAGTACTCAGAACTACCTCATAATAAATTGTTTTATGAAGCAAAGTGAACATGTACTATAATGTATATAATATGTGTAAAGACATTTCCATTTAACAATATGCATATATAAACTGTGTCACTTGTGTTGTTGGAACTCGCTAGGCTAAAGATCGATTTTTTATATTCTTTTTTATTGGTAAGTGCATACTTTGCATATATTTTTTACCGTTCTTGCTATATTATTTTGTTGTTTGTAAAGTGGAAAGGCACTGTTCTTTTAAATAGTCTTCTTCCGCATGCGCAAATAGAAATGTATGGATTTATGTATGAGAATCTTATACATCAATTTCATTCATATACGTGCCAATCGTTTAGATTATGATGAATACAATTTTTCTATCTCAGCCCCTTTTATCTCTAAAGATATTTAAATTCAGATTTAACATACATACAAACACACATTGATTGATTTACTTACTATACCTTCTCAAATAAAACTACTGATTTAATATTTTAGTATACAATTTTATATTTCGTTTAATTCCTTTTCTAAAAATTCTTGCAGATATTTTTCTATAAAATCTAAAAATTTCAGTTGTTATAAGATAAGCTTCTCAAAAATCTATAATAATGCGTATCTGTTTACAAAATTCAATAAGATATTTATTTCTAAAATGACATATATAACGACTCGAATTGGCCACGTGTGACAACAATCTTCATTTAACACTAAAAAAATTAAATGTCTAAGTTATATTTTGTAACATACCTACATTAAGTTTAATAGGCATACTAATAAATCAAATGAACAAAACACCTTGCTTGTTACATTGCCAGAATGCATTTTTGATATGCTTTTGTTACACCATTTTCCGTAGTGCCGGTTCACGCAAAAATGTTTGTGTTTTTGTCTCCAAAATGAGGTATAATTCAACCTCCTCTCGCTCTCCTCTGAAGGGGTGAAAAAAGGGTAAACAACCAAAAAAGCTGATTTGGTTCTACAAATGCAACTTCCAAATTTTTATAGTTTTTTCTTTACTAGTGCTCGACATATTAGCCCATACTGATACTTTTCGAGAACGCTGTATATGATCTACAACTCTCTACATTTCTGAAACTTACTTTAGGCTCAATAATGTTTCTTTATTTTGATTTCATGCCATGTTCAATATGATATGTTATTTCCACGATGCTGTCAGCGATTGAATTACTAATTTAAATTTAATTTTAGTAAATATGCAGATTTGAAGTCGAAATCGTGGTCCAAAACAATATATAATTTGGCTTTAGCAAATGTTCGTATTACAGCGGACAGTATTGAATATTTCAGCCTGAACCACGTCAGTAGAACTGTTGAGTATCTATTAAAATATATATTCTGCAATTGTCTGCCTTGTGATGTTAGTTACAGAGATTCAATTTACCACAGAACTGAATGTTTCAATACTACGCTAAACCTGATATCTTAAAATACTTCAGTGATGTGAGCAGAAACATATTAACTTTTTAAAACCACCCAAAGGCTTTCATTTGGCTGAAATGTCACGACGAAGTATAATATGTTCTATCTCCTTATCTCAGGAAATATAAGAGCGAAGATATTAAAACATGGAAGTTCCTCGCTTTCATCAGCGTTAGGAGAAATTGCCATAACTGTCAATTATTTCAAAAGATACAGGAGTTATCTAAAAATGTCTTATACAAAAGTTGTAAGGCTTTTAAAAATCTGCATATCTGTACGTATACAGGTTCGCCTACAAAGTTGTAGAGAATTAAAGTTATATTTTTTTAAACGGAACACCCGGTATATTATTACTTATTTTGATCTCCCAGTCAATTTGGAACATTTTTTATTGACCGCACCTTATGCCAAAATTCATTGGTTTTCTAGACACCGGCGTTTCAAATAATAACGGATAACAATGGTATATTCGAACGGGGCATCTTAAAGTCAAGTTCTGGCAGAATTAAGTAAAGCATGGTGTTTTTACTTACTGAAACGGAGAGAATTGATATTTTAATTTTCAAGTGGATGGCGATAAACAGAGACCATATCAGGAGGTATGTGATATTTATAACAATTTGCACCTAGGCAGGCAAACTAAAAAATGATGTTTTTTTAATTAGCTGTAGAACGTTACAGAATGACTGAAATGGTAAAAAACAACGACCAAGATCTGGAAGACCGCTACTGCCGATGGTAAAAAATTAGACATTCTGGTTTCGATACAAGAAAATCCTAGACAATCCACCAATCAGCTTGCTTTGGATCATGAAGTTGATTAAAAATCCGTAAGAACCATTTTTCACGCTGAGAAAATGCATCCATACAAAGTTCGTGTTGGACAAGAACTTTGTTACGTTGACTACGATATTTTCGACTTGGTCATAAAAATTAACGTGAAATCGCTAAATTTATAAATTTTAATGGAGGTTTTGACGTCAAGAACTTTGAAGCTGCCTCTATAAAACTTCTTATATAAAGAATCCAAAAAAGTGATATATTTAAAAAATAATAAAACCATCTTAAAGAAACACTGTAGCAAATAAGTAAGCGAGTAAAATATAATAGCCTATTCCTTTTTAAAAATTTGACTTTACGAAGTCCGCGTCAAATAAACAATCACTTAAGTTTATTGAGTAATATACTCGTATCTTTTATTTTTAGGTTATTTTAGAAGTCGGGTTTGTTTTTATTTCCTTCGTAGAAGGTATTGTAATCGTGAAAAAATCACCTTCCGAGATTTTCCATAGAAGTCGAAAAACATGTCTTCTCAATTCCGTCGGTCTGTCTATTTGCCTATTTGTCTGTCTGTCTTCGCGGCATAACTAAAAAACTAATTACCTGATTGACTTCAAATTTTGGTCATAAATAAGGGGTCATATGGAGATGACCTGATCACATTTTGGTAAAAATCTATTATGGCGAAACAAAATGGCGGCCAAGTGAAACCTTAAAAAAATTATTATTAAAAAAACTACTTCTCCAATTTATCTCATAGCATCGGCATAGCTTAAAAACTACTTACAGATTGACTTCAAATTTTAGTCAAAAATTAAGGGTCATATGGGGATGACCTGGCAAGATTTTTCGTAGAAATCCAATATGCTGGAACAAGAGGACCGCCTAATGACACGTTAAAAAAATTATTGCTAAAAAACTAATTATCCAGTTTACCTCAAATTTTGCGCAAAAATCAAGTGTTACATAGGAATGAACTGGTAACATTTTAGTATGAATCCAATATAGCAAAACAAAATGGCCGCCTAATAAAATATTTAAAAAATCAGCCTGAAAAAACTACTTATTAAATTATTTTCAAATTTTGTACAAGTATTATGTGAGATATAGAGATAAACTGGTTGTGGTACGAATTTAAGACGGCGTAACAAAATGGCGGTGAAATAAAATTTTTAAAAAATCAACGTAAAAAAGATGTTATTTAATTGACTTTTGCAGAAAAATTAAATGTGATAATGGGATAAACTAGTATGAATTCAACATGACGTAGCAAAATGGCAATGTATGTCAGTATAAAAACTGCTTATTAAATTTATTACTTCCCTCGTAAAAGGAAAGTATTATTGTAATCGTGAAAAAAATCACCCTCCGAGATTTTTCAGATCTTTACGTTTCAGGGTACCTAGATGCCGAAAAAACATGTTTTCTCAATTCCATCGCCGTCGGTCTGTCTGTGTGTCTGTATGTCGGTCTGTCTCTTCGCTGCATTTTGGTAAAAATCCAGTATGGCGAAACAAAATGGCGGCCCAGGGAAATTTTAAAAAATTATTATTAAAAAACTACTTACCCAGTTTATCTCAAACATTATGTTGGAATCAACTCGTCAAATTTTGGTAGAATGGAAAATGGCGGAAAAATATAACGACTTGAAATATTTAAAAATTCAGCCTGAAAATACTACTTGATTGATTTCAAATTGTGTGCCATAACTAATTGTGGTATAGAGATGAACTAGTAAAATTGTGGTACCAATTCAAGATGGCGCAACAAAATAGCGGCCAAATAAAATGTTTGTAATCGTGAAAAAATCACCCTCTCAGACTTTACATATCTTTTCGTTTTAGCGTCTCTAGATGCCAAAAAAAAATGTTTTATCAATTCTCTCGGTCCGTCTGTCGGTCTGTTTGTCTGTCGGTCAGTTCGCGGTATAGCTAAAAACTACCTACCATATTGGCTTCAAATCTTAGTCAAAAATTAAGGGTCACATGGGAATGACTTGGTAATAATTTGGTAAAAATCCAATATGCTGAAAAATATGGCAGCCTAGCGAAATGTTAAAAAGGTATTACTAAAAAACTAATTATCCAATTTACCTCAAATTTTGCACAAAGATCAAGGGTTGCATAAGAATGAACTCCTAACATTTTAGTATGAATTATGAATCCAAGATAGCAAAACAAAATGGCGGTCTAATAAAATATTTAAAAAATCAGCCTGCAATAAGTGTGATATAAAGATAAATTGGTAAATGTGATAATGAGAAATATAAAGATAAATTGGTTAAATGTGATAATGAGATAAATTGGTACGAATTCAACATGACGTAAGAAAATGGCGGTGGATGTAAAAGAAAAAAATTTTAACATTAAAACGTAGTATTTGTAGCATATTCTTACTCCTGTTTTATTAGCTAAAAATGTTTTCTTATATTTAATGAAACCAAATTTTGAGCAGATAAGTCCTTTTGTTTTAACCTTGTAGAAGAGGGTATGATGATTTTGAACCGACTTTAAAAAAGGAGGAGGTTATCAATTCAACCTTATGTATTTTATATGCATGTATATCGATTACTCCGCGATGATTTGACCAAATCGGATGACATTTTCAGGAAATATTCAGGATATTTACGGAGTGTCCTCATTTAGAACATCAAACACAAATATGTCCTTAATTGCTTCACTTTTTTCAAATATATATTTAATCGAGGTTTGTGGAATAAGGGATGTTGAGATATCGGACCATATGCTCATTTATTGTGACATACATTTTGAAAACCCTAAACCTAATACCCATAACTTCACACCCAGAAATTTACAAAGTGTTGACAATGAGCGATTTCAATCTGATATCGAACTAATACCTTGGCACATAATGTATCATATGACGGACATAAATAGCAACGTTGGTTTTTTTAACCAAACATTATTTGACGTTATAAACCTGCATGCCCCCTTAAAAAATATCGAAGCTAAAAATAAACCAGGCAGTTCATGGATTAATTATAAATAATATCAGATTAATGCAGAGGTTTTGTAATAGTTTCGCCAGGTCTATTATTCAAATAAGTTTAAAAACACCAAAAATCGGGAGGACTCGAACGCGTACAAACGGTATAGAAATCTTACTACTAACGCAATCAGTTCGCAAAAAAAGGCTTTTTTAAAATATAGGTTTGGAGTTTGTAGTAATAAAGAAGCATGACAAGAATTTAAAAAAAAAATAAAAAAGAAAATATATATCTTTCCAATGCCTTGTAAAATTTAAATGAGCTTAATACTTATTTTACTAATATAAATAAAAATACCGGCAAGCCTGATAAAGAATTCAAAGTATTTTAAGGAAGATAAAATTACACAAATTGAATTTAAATTTAGGCAGGTAATGCAAATAATGCGTTTCCATTCTATAAACAAACAAACAAAGCTTTTGGAGCTAATAATTAAAATATTACACTTATTTGATTTTGTTGTCCTGCCATAATTAATCTACTAACTCACATTATAAATGTTTGTTTAGAAACAAATTATTTTCCAGATCAATGGAAGGAATCTAATGTTATTCTCTTGCCTAAAGTTAAAAATTCTACTGAATTTAAACAAATCCGTTCAATATAGATTCTTCCAGTTATCTCTAGATTATTAGAAAAAATTGTTGAACAGTAAATAATTGAGTATTTAAATATTAGTAATATTTGATTTCTGAATATCGGTCTGGCTTCCGTAGAGATTATGGTCGATTCTTTATCTTGATAATGTCGACGCAAATAGAAAACTCCAAAATTCTTGTCTAAAGCTTATTTATGGTAAAAAAAGACGTGAACATATTTCTCATAAGTTAAAAGAAGCAAATTGGTTAAATATGCACAATAGATGAGTCATACATGCGCTTGTTCTTTTTTATAAAATCCCCAAGTTTAAGACTCCACGATATTTACAAAAAAAATAACTTATCGTACTGATGTGCACAATTTTAATTTAAGATGGAAATATCTTATACCATCATACAACAAAGAATGTTTTAAAAGGTCGATTTCCTATTTAATTGGACACTTAATAAACAAATTTAAAATATATGAGTTTACTTCAGATTTACAGAAGAAGTTTTCAAGAGAAAGTTCAAACTTCTTCTAAACCAAATTTAATTGATTGCCTATGCCACAAAATGCTAAAGTTGAAACTTAATACCTTTCACTTCCCCTATCCTTATCCATCTTTCTTTTTTCTTTAATTTTGTTCTTTTTTGCTTTTATCAATTTTTTTTATTTAATTGCTACTAACTGCTTATTAAACTTTTAAATATATTTTGCCTCAGCAGAATCCGGGGAATGAATCCCCTGATTATTATTATTTAAGTAACTTTTTGACTTTGACTTTATTTATTGGTAACTAATAAACGTCTTATTATTATTATCGAAATTGACAGTCAATTTCTTAACAAATGTTGGGTTCCAGGCTCATCCCGGATGCATGCATTAGAAAGAATCCTGTAAGAATTTTCTCACTATGTGGGAAGTTCTCTTCTAGCGCTTTTGGAACTAGTCCAGTTGATAATACGATTATCGGTATCACATGATCCTTATTCGCCGCATCTGCTGTATCTCGATGGCCAGCTCAGCATATTTGGCCTATAGCGACATCGACCAAATAAGCTGTCTTTGTTTCCTTATTTAACAGTTCCACATCGGCCGATTGTTCGCCACCCATCTGTCGGTGATAAGTGCCTGGTCGTAGTACAGTTTGAAGGCATTATTTTCAAGCACTTCAGGAGCCCGTATTTATTGGCAAGCTTCTGGTGTTTGATGTTACACACCTGGTTATGTCGCTGAAGGTAGTCGGTTATTATTATTATAGCAAGCATTTTGAAAAAAAATGGCGGAATGGCGCAATTTCGAATAATTTGTGCGACGCTACATTGCACAATATATGCGTTCATATATACGTTCATCATTCTATCAGGAAAATATGTGTATGCTACTTATTGTATAAGACAGCTTATTATACAATGATGTTACATATGCAGTAGACATAGTGGTTATTTGTTAAACCTGACTTTTACAATAAAACTAAATAGAAAATAAATAAAACTAAAAAAGACGAAATAAAATTTTTTATAAACTAAATAAAACCGAATTCAAAAAGTGTACTAAAAAGTGAAAAATAATATTTCATTCCATCTTGAAACATTTACTCTATGAAGTTGGCGACAAATTAATAAATACAGTAAGATAATATACTCGTGGTATTAGACATCAAAATACTTAACATATACATATATTTTTGTGACTAAATAAACAAGAATAAGTTTGGCGCCGACTTCACAGAGAAAATGTTTCGGTTTTATTTTTTTATACACCTTTTACTTCCCTCGTAAAAGGGAACTCGCATAATTTAGTCTTCCCCTTCTTCTGTCTATCTGTGGCAATATTTTAATTAATGGAATAAAAGTGATTTTTAATATAATTTTTTATTTAAATATTTATTACTAAAGTGTCCTAATCAAATAAAAATTTGATCCACAAATCATTTTTTTATATAAAAAAAAAACATTTTGACAGTTTAGTCTTTTAGAAACACATTATTTAACCCCCATCTTCAAGAGGAACTCATATATTAATGACGGCTTCATTACCCGTTAATAAACAAACGTATAATGTCTAACTCCATGTTGGTTTGATCTCACTTCCAATTTCCGTTCAATATTAAATTTAACTCAACATGTACTGGATAAAATTTAGTGTCACTTTATTCCAAAGTTTTAAGTCGTTCTTCTAAATTGTAGGTCTATTTTTATGGTTAATAAAATCGAAAACTATCGGTACGATCTTCGAAAACTTTATTTGTAGCAAAGCCCTCGGCGTCAAATTTATTTAAGCGAATTATAGGTATAAGAATTTCTTTTTATTGCGAGGATTGTCTAGCACAAGGAAGTTAGAGTTCCTTTTACCGATACACATGCCTAATTTATGTAGTTTGTGTACGGAGTTTGCCAACGAATGTAGTTTGCCGTACATCTTTGGAAGATTCTTTTAGTTTCATTAGCCATGTAAATATTACATTATCTATTTTGGTAAATTACCGTTCTGACGAACATATCCGCAACGTATATGTGTAAATGAGCAGGTTGTGACTATGATAAATAGTAAAATTTGGTGTAATTTTCCTGACTCTCTTGGTCAAAAACGACTAAATATGTAGAAATAGATAGACTTTTTGTATTTATTCAAAAATGTTATTTACATATTATTTAGCAAAGCGCTTTCGGCTTTCCCCATCAAAAGTGTGCACTATCCTGCCTTATATGAATAAATGTGTGAACTTTTAAATGTGAACTTTGATGTTTTATGTGTGTCTCGGTATAATCCTTTTTTGATGATTTTAACCATTTAATAGCACTGATGATGGCGAAAGCCGAAAGCGCCTCGTTATAAAATTTATTGAAATAGATATTTGTTCGCAATGCAAAAGCCTCTTCATTCTAGCCTAATTATTTCTACGTGCAGACGGCCACGACCCCCTTTTTCATTCAGAAAACGACAAAAACTAATTAATAGTTTACGTTTAATTAATAATATAATATGACGAGTTTTCCGATTACGGTGTTCGTTCATATATCCCGACTCTTTTATAAAATAACGTAAGTAGTAACCTGAGAGGGTACTAAAATAATATCAAAATGTAAATACGATTTATTTACTTTTAAGTATAAGGCATTGGTGGTTTAGATTATCACCATCAAGATCGGCACTTTGTTTTTCGTGAGGTGCCTCATTTTTTGTTTTTCTTCCTTGAGTTAATTATGCTAACAATTTAATTTCTATGTTTAACATATTAAAAAAAAAATCGGTAAATTTCCTTTACCAGGAACTAATAATAATCCTAATAAAAGGAAACGAATTTTTCCTTTTATTAGGAATAGTGAGATCTGACCTTTATTTTAGTTTAGTACATAGTCATTTAGTAGCACATATGTACTGTCTTTTTAATTATTTTTATTGGGCGTCATTTTGTTCGATCGTATTCCAATATTTTAACAGTTGCTACCTATTACACACTTGATTTTAGGGTATAATTTAAAAATCAAAAATCAAAATCGTTTTTTTTCTTGAATTTAAAAGTGTTAAAAATAAATTCAATAAGTAGTTTTTACATTAACATTCACACCGCCATTTTGTTACGTCCTGTTGAATTCGTTCCAGTTTAGCCCTAAATTAATTTTTTTAAACTTTCATTTCGCCGCCATTTTGTTTTGCTATCTTGGATTCGTACAAAAATGTTACCAGTTCATTCCTATTTTGTGCAAAATTTGAGGTAATTGGATAAATGGTTTTCTAGTAAAAACCTTTTTAAAGTTTCACTAGACCGCCATCCATCTTGTTCCGGCATTTTAGATTTTTACTAAAATTTGAGGTCAATCTGGTGATAGTTTTTAAGCAATGCCGCGAAATGACTCACAGACAGGCCGACAGACCGGCGGAATTGATAAAACATATTTTTTTGGCATCTAGGGACGGATATGTAAAACCACTGTTGGCCGCCATTTTGTTCCGCCATCTTAAAATAATACCGCATTAGTTATGACAAACAATTTGAAATCAATCCACTTTTAATCATTTTATTAAGCCGCCATTTTGCTCCGCAGTCTTGGATTCTACCAAAATTGGTTGTTTCCTGCATAGTACTTGATTTTTGTGCCAAAATCTGAGAAAAATTGGGTAAGCAGTTTTTTAGTAATACTTTTTTTAACATTTCTCTAGGCCGCCATTTTGTTTTTCAATATTGGATTTTTACCACAGTGTTATCAGATTATCCCCATATAACCTTTAATTTTTAACGAAAATTTGAAGTCAATCTGGTAAATAGTTTTTAAGCTATGCCGCGAATTGATAAACCGACAGACAGAACGACAGACAGACCGACGGAATTGATAAAACATATTTTTTGGCATCTAGGGACACTAAAACATGGAGATATGTAAAACCTGAGAAGTTTAATCCTTTACTATTAAAAACATTTTATTTGGCCGCCATTTTGTTCCGCCATCTTGAATTAATACCCCAATTTTACTAGTTCGCTTCTATGCCACAATTAGTTTTGACATACAATTTGAAATCAATCCACTAAGTAGTTTTTCAGGCTGAATTTTTAATAATTTTATTAAGCCGCCGTTTTGTTCCGCTATATTGGATTCGTACCAAAATTGTTGTTTGCTACATAATTGCTATGCCGCGAACAGTCAGACCGACAGAATTAAGAAAACATGTTTTTCGGCATCTAGGGACCCTGAAACGTAAAGATTTGAAAAAATCTAGGTGATTGATTTTTGCACGATTACAATATTTCCATTTTATGAGGGATGTAAAAATTAGGACACATTTAAGTTTTTAATACAAAGTAAGCATTATTGGCTTTTGATGCAGTTTTTTTTGTTGTATAGGTGGATTACTACTAGTTTAGGACTGTGGCTTACTTATTCGCACACTAAACATACACATCAAGAGTTTATATAAAGATATATAAATATATATATATATATATATATATATATATATATATATATATATATATATATATATATATATATATATATATATATATATATATATATATATATATATATATATATATATATATATATATATATATATATATATATATATATATATATATATATATATATATATATATATATATATATATATATATATATATATATATATATATATATATATATATATATATATATATATATATATATTATATATATATATATATATATATATATATATATATATATATATATATATATATATATATATATATATATATATATATATATATATATATATATATATATATATATATATATATATATATATATATATATATATATATATATATATATATATATATATATAAATAAGGAATCTAATATCGGGTATGCGGTCTGTAGGTCAAATAAATAACTAATTTACTTCTGACATCCTCTATATTTCGTCATTTATTTATGACTTCATCAGGAGGAAACGCTAAAATACACCACAGATCAAAATGATATCAAACTAAAAAAAAAACAGTTAAGACTTACAAGTGAAGTTACATAAACATGGCTATATGCATTTCAACACACAGTAGAACGTTAAATTAGGACGAATACAACCACATGAATATTAAAATGTTAATAACAGGTAGAACTTAACAACAAGCAAGACATTTATATATAAATTTATTTATTTATTTATTTTTTTTTTTTTTTTAATAATAACTATTTTATTTTTTTGTGGTAAAAGAAACATTGATAAACAGTTTTATGTACATATTGAAGTTCGTGGAATATTTATATTATGGAATTTAAGTTATTTGTTTTTTGTTGAACAAGGCAAAGAATTCATTTGTTCAACAGATTGCAATAAATGGTGCTCAGCTGTTGGATGTCAGATCTAGAATTAACTGAATTATTTTCGTTGTTAATATGTACCATTTCCAGAAATATATATATATATATATATATATATATATATATATATATATATATATATATATATATATATATATATATATATATATATATATATATATATATATATATATATATATATATATATATATATATATATATATATATATATATATATATATAGTCGAACGCAGAACATTAACTCGCAACTACCAACAAAAATATCTGCCGGTCATTTTGTTTATTCCGTGCCCAAAACTCTCTTTTTTACTTCTCTCTTAAAAGCGAAATATTGAAAAAACTGAAAAAATAACCCTCCTAGATTTTTTCAGATCATTCCGTTTCAGGGTCCCTAGATGCCGAAAAACATATTTGCTCAATTCCGTCGGTCTGTCTGTCCATCGGTGTATCTTGTCGCGGCATAGCTAAAAAACTACTACAAACGAAGCTTTAGGACAATATTACTATAAATAAGTTGTTCAAAACTGTGTAATACTCTCTCATTTTGGAATTAGTCAGAAAATCACTGTAACACTTGAGACAGTTTTACTCAGGTCTTAAACCCAGTGCAGTTCTTTAAGTGTTTTGATGTCGTGCAGTGAAGATCCCTGAAGATATTTTATGTAATTGAAGACGAAACGTCCGTAAGTATTTTCAATTTCTCAAATCCAAAAAAGTATCATTTATTAGAGTCCATTACATCGTAATAAAAAATTTTCAGGCGGAGAGACAGATTCAGTTAACTGAGGAAGCCGGCCGTACATCCGAAGTGCAATAACAATACGAAACGAAGCTGCCAACGTAATGAATCAATTTAGCAAAAAGAAGTACACTTCCCATCTCCAGTTTTGTCGGACGCACAGTGTCGCGTACTCCCCGTTCGTACATACATCGGAAAACCCTGATAAATGTCCGGAATTAATACCAGCTATGATGAATGAACGGGACGGCCGATCAGGAACTGGTGCAGTTATAGATTACCATACCGTATACACATTTACTTCGCAAACGATGCTCACTTTTTATTTGTCACAACGCGAATTCAACGATTCACTTATTGTTTCCATCATATCATACAACGGCGAAAAATCGTTTATTATACCAGATCCAATTTCTGTTTTGTTGTCGGCTATTCGTTGACCCACGATTTTAAATATTACCAGCTCGACTCGCCAGTGGCATATGCAAACTGGATAGAGGGTTCAGAGTCGTTTTGGAGACGACATATTTTTCTTCGCAGCTCATAAATATGTATTAACTATATTATGCACAATCAATTAGCCTTTGGCAATTGTTTTGTTTTTTATCGGCTACAACACTTCCAGTGCAGAAAATTTTTCCTTCAATATGAGACCATATAACAAAATAGACACCAAATAGTATTAAACAATAAACAATCGGTAAATTGGCTACTCTTTTTGCTACATTTTTATATCGTATAATTTTTATATTTTTTTATAACCAATACCATTTTATTAGGATGTCATTTTGTTCCGCCATCTTGAATTTATACTAAAATTTTACCAGTTGATCCCCAAATGCAAGGTAATATTTCTGCAGGATTTGGGGCAAATTAGATAGTTATTTTGTAATATTTTTTTTAACACTTTAGTATGCCGCCATTTTGATCCGCCATATTGGATTTTTACCAAAATATTACCATGTCATCCCTATATGGCCCTTAATTATTGAACAACATTTGAAGTAAGGATAAGTAGTTTTTTAGCTATTCTGGGAAAATATAGACATCTAGGGACCCTGAAACATAAAAAATCTAAAAAAATATCGGAGGTTGATTTTTTTACGATTACAAGGAAAGTAAAAATGTATTTTGGAAAACCTAGTACTTCTCCGTATATGAATGTATATGGGTGGCTCTTTATGTGTCTCAGACAAAAAAAATCCAAAGATGTTAAGTCTGGGGTACGAGGTGACCATGGAACAGGACTTTCTCCGCCTATCCATCACCCAGGGTAGGTTTCATCTAAATAGCGCCGCACTGCTTGGATGAAATAGACTGGCGCGCCATCGTGCTAATACCAAATTCGATTACGCAAAATCAATGGCACATCTTCCAAAATTGATTGTTTCGAAGGAAGTTGAAGTATTCGTATCCGTTTAAATTAGGTGCCAGCACGAATGGGCCAATAAAATGGTCTTCTACTATTCCGGCCGCCCATAACGTGCCTTGCGTGAGGATTTTAACTGTTATGACTATTAAAGATTCCATTCCATGTAAATTGCGCCTAATCAGAAAACAAAACTATGAAACCGAATTGTGGATTTTCTGCGAGGCGTTGCAGGTACCATAGTAGCATGCACGTGTAGTGGGAAATCAGCTGGGCTTAATGGCCGCACCCTTTATAAATGGTAAGTAAAGCAACTGTTCATTTAAGACTTGCCTAACTGTAACATGGTTAATATCCAAAGCACGAGCAATGGTTCGAGTGCTCGCAGATGGCTCATTTGCAGCTAAATCCAGATTAGTCACCTCTAGCTGAATGGTTCGAAGAGTTCTGTTAGCTCCAGCTTCCGACCTATTTACAGACAATGTTCCCTGTTCAATTGAAACAAATGTTGCCCGGCACGGATGTCATCGGTCCGGAAACTTTCACCGTAAAAGCGTCCAGCTTCTCTTCCATGACAATGGGCCATACCATACACAAGAAGCATGTCCGTCATCTCTGCAAAAGTGTAGTCCATTTTCAATATTTAATTGTTTTTTAAAAGTAACACACACAAAACAAATTGCTATGATCACTAGAGAAGTCTTGAGATACACTGATATGTTCACAGGAGATTCATTGTATTATTATCAGTTCAATGTCAACTTTTTACATACATACTTCGTAAAAATAAAATTATTTGTTTATCTGTTTTTAAAACATAAAACAAGATGTGCATGGGATATGCGCTATTTTCCTCCATTGTTTAAAATTGTTTAGTTGTATTTGTTAATTTCAACTCCATCGAAAATAAAAACATACATAAGAATCTGCAAATTGCTCATTTTATAGGTCTCACACAAAAACAATTCATGTTACGTTAAATTACTTAATCTTTTCCAGTGGAAAAACATGTAGGATTATAAAGTATTTACTTAAGTAAAATCTTACTACCCTTAAAACTACCCCTATTGATTATTTACTCAAAATTACTTCAACCCTCAGTGTATTTTACGTGAAAATGAGAAGAGGTACACAATTTTACTAGAGGTGCGTTTTCGTTCCGAATTAATAAGGAAAAAATCCTTTTAATTGTTTGATTTTAAGTGAATGCATTAACAGGAATATACTGTATTATCCCAATCACGGCTTACCTTAGGTGTTTCAATATGGCATCAAAATGTAAGAAAATTTTAGAGTTGTGAAATTATTACAAAAATGAACCACCATCCTGCCTCGTTATGAATATTTTCTTTTCTTCAGAATAGTAAAGTTTAGTTGGGTCATACATATACATCACATTTGATTTTTGTGAATAATTGGAAGTTAGCTAAATAGGAAAAACTTTTTTCATTGATTTTTTAAATATCTTATTTGGTCGCTAGCTTGTTCCGCTATTTTGAATTCGTACCACAATTTTACTAGTTTATCTCTATATTACACTTAATGCTTGCATAAAATTTGAAATTAATCTAATTAATAGTTTTTTCAGGCTGATTTTTTAACCATTTTATTAGTTTGTCATCTTGGATTCATAACAAAATGTTACCAGTTTATTTCTATGTAACACTTGACTTTTAATCCAAATTTCAGAAAATTTGGATAATTAGTTCTTTAGTGATAATTTATTTGACATTTCACCAGGCCGCCATTTTGTTCCGCCATATTGATATTTATGTATAAATGTTTCCAGATCATCCCCATAAAACCTCTAATTTTTGACAAAATTTAAAGTCAATCGGATGGGTAGTTTTTTAGCTAAGCCCCAAATTGACAGACATACAGACGGACAGAATTGAAAAAATATGTTTTTGGGCATCTAGAAATGCTAGAAAAGTGGTAGCTATGTCAAACTTTGGAGGGGGATTTTTTTTTTCACGACTACAAACGTTTTATTTGACCGCCATCTTGAATTCGTACCACAATTTTATTCATCTCTATATCGCACATAATTCTCGCACACAATTTAAAATGAATCTAATAAGTAGTTTTTTCGTGCTGTTTTTAGATAAGTAGTTTTTAGGAATAATTTTTTTAAGATTTCACCAGGCTGGCATTTTGTTTCTCCATCGGGGATTCGTACCAAAATTTTTCCATGTGATATCTACGTAATACTTGATTAGATTAGTACTTTTTTTAACATTTCACTAGAACGCCATTTCGTTTCGCCATATTGGATTTTTACCAAAATGTAACCAATTCATCCCCATATCACCCTTGACTTTTGAGCATACAGACAGACCGACGTAATTGAGAAAACATGTTTTTTGGCATCTGGTCCCTAGAACGTGAAGATCTGTAAAATTCTGGAGGGGTGATTTTTTTCACGATTATAATATTTCCATAATGCATAATTTTAATCAAATTGGTTTGACTTTATCGGCGAAAAGTCGTTTATTTTACCAGATCCAATTTCTGTTTTGTTTTCGACTTTATGGTACGCGGTGGTGGAGGGTTCGGAGCCATTTTGGAGCTGTCATATTGATCTCCGCAGCTTTATACTTGCTTGTGCACCATATTACAAACAATCTATTAGCATTATACATAAGTAATTATGATCAGAATGTTCCTGTCAAAATTACTTTGACTTTATCGAATTTTTGCATAAGGTTTCAACTAATATATATAGCGTCGGCCATTAAACCTTGGGCAGAACTAATTTTGCGTTGTAAAATATATTTTAGCAGCAACACACAATGTTCAAAAGTAAATTTTTAAGTAAATTGTTGTAAAACTGACATAATACTGGTATATATCATGCGCATTATTTGTCTGTATCTAGGAATTACTTGTAAAAATGCGAAACTCAATCTACAACAAAAAAGCATTAATAATTTGCTTAATTAAGGCTGATTTGTCTGAAAGGACTATTGCAGAAAGGCTTCAAATCCCAAAATGCACAGTCCACTTTATTAAGTCAAAATGATAACAAACTCTGTCCTTCGAAAGGAAACCGGGAAGTAGTCGGAAAATAATTTAGTCTTAGTTTTAAGCGACTACCCTTCGAAGTCTGCTGTTACAGCTTGGGCTAAACGCAATTTTCTCGTTTCGCCAAGAAGACCTGAACACGAATCAGTGCTATATCTGAGTTCCGCAAAGATCTGGCAGTTAAGAAGCTTATTTAACTGCTGCCAATAGGGAGCAACGAATTAAATTTACTTTGCATTTCTACCAAGAAGATCCGGATTTCTGGGAAAATATTATTTTTGACGACGAAAACTTATTTATAATGCAAGAATGTGTTTTTTAATAATTTAATATACATAAACAATACTTGTTTTGAAGAAAGATATACTCAAACAGTAAAAAATAATGGACTATTTTCAATCGATATTTAGGGGGTGGATCATTGCAAGACCTTGCTGTAGGTTATTTTATTGAGGACGATTTGTAAGGTATACCCAGATATCTTACAAAATATCATGCTACCTTCTGTGGCATTAATATTTCCTCAAAGAAACTTTGCTTGTTAGCGACATAGCACTCAGTGGAAGAGCTCGGTGCGTAACAAAATAGATGGAGCAACAAGAAATCAAAGTTCTTCCATGGCCCTTGCGTAGCTTAGATTGCATTTTAATGGAAAATATTTCGGGCATTTTGATGAAAAAAGTAAATGGAATTGTGGCTGGAGCAGTCATAAAATATTAAAATATATTTGTGCTGTTTATAAGAGGTTTCAGAGTGGACTAAATATTATAATAAGAATAAACAAAGTGCATGTCATTCTATGAACAATTCCTAAAAATGGCTAGTTTTGATTAAGTTACTACCTGACAGAAAGAAAATGCATTGCCCAGATTTGAATTAAAAACGATGTTTGGTCATTTCAGGTATTATGACTATATAAATGGTGATATTTGTTTGATATGGAAGTTTCAATGCTAACATATTTTACCCGTATTATTAAAAAAAAGATTATTAATCTAAGCCACACATTAAAAAGCATGATAGTGCGTACAACAATTTTGGTTTGTAGATCGGTTTAAAACAACTTTCGATGAAGACATGCACTTTTCAACCCTCAACTTTTGGCTTACCCTGTAGTTTGCGAGGTATATGCATTGGCAAAAAGTTAAAGGAATTTTCACCGGAATCAAACAAAATACTTTTAATTTGTGCCATGTCCTTTCTCGGATCCTTGTCAGCGATAGATACCAAGTTCGGTCTCCTACCGGACCTGAAACGTAAATAACTAATATTTCATTGAAGACGTGTGTGAAGCTTTCCGAATAAACAAAGTGGTCTGGTCTGGGTATAATTTGTTCAAGTCGTTTAGGTTCACGAAAGTGAAAATTAAATTAGCTTCATAAAAGAAACATTTGCGGCATTAACAAAGCCCTTGCAGGCTACGTCACCTGCCTACTTTTGTTAGAGGGCTAATTTAAAAGAAGATAAAGAATAACACAGCTTTGTTTACTGCACAAACGAAAATAATGTTAATAAGGGTCTCTCTCGTCTTGTTTGAAAATTGTTCGCAGTCGAGCTCACTCTGCTGGGAGCGGCTAGATCCCATGAGATCGCGTTGATAAGCAGAGCTTTTAAATAGTCGAGACCGCAACGTTTCAGGATAACAATACACTCCTGACTTATAAATGTCACCGAAGGGATTATATAAATTGATGTCTAAGAACAGAGGAATTAATTTTAGTCGCCCATTCGGATATTTGCCAAATACCGTTTTGGGATCGTGAGTCATTCCATAACTATGCCCTCCCTCTCATTACATAATCCACTTCTAAGTCCGCCTATTATCAAGACAAAAACCTCTGCCAAATATTCGCATTTACAATATTACGGTTTCAGCGTGAATGAATCGACCGACAAATCTGTTTTGATTTACGGGACGGAATTGTGCTTTGCAGAATGTTCTCCTTGTAGTTGATGGACCGTTTTAACCCATTTCATTTGCGAAGGTTTTGTTTCCTATTCAACTGTCCTTTCTTGACTCCACATTTAAAAAAATAATTTCATTCCTGTATTCGTTTGTGCTGGCTGAGAGTTGATTGAAATGAAACAGTGAATATCCCGTTGCAGCTCTAAAAGATGTAAAGAAGTTCATAACAGAGTAATCTCTTGACAAATATAGTGTGGCGCAAGGTTTTGTCTTTGAACCAGTTTTACTCATATTATACGTATTACATATACCCAAAGTCAAAGATCACTTTGCTATGACCATCGCGATAAAAGCGATGCTTAACGGAATGGAATATATCAACTGGACGAAGTGAAAAGAACTACGGTAACTGGACTTGCAAAAAATTGCGTGGAACCGAAAGTTTTTTTTTTATATTTTATTGTATGTCAAAATTTAGTATATATTTTGTAATGAGTTAGACTCAAGTGCTTACATTGTACCCATTCACATTTTAAAGAAATTATCTTAGTGAAAATATAAGTATGTATGATGAGAGTGTGTCTTTTAAATGGCTTAAGAAAGTAAGGCATTCTGCGGCAAAAAAACAAAATCTTACACATTCTCTGTAAAACGAAATATATAAAACAATACGGACTACAAATGTACTTATAATAGTAATAATATGAAAATTAAAAAGTCATCTGCTCTGCATATTGAAAAATGTTTGGTATATAGGTAAATAAAAATGATTTAGTAGACATAGAACTAGAAAACAAAGTAGGTACAATTTTGATGCGATCAAATACGTTTATTAAATGACGACTTTAAATTACCTGCAACCCACTTTGTATATTGCTATAACTTGGAACTGTTTACCTGAAAAGGTGTTTTATTAAAAACCAATAATATTGCTATTTCTTACTGTATTTTATTATGTTATGACAGTTTTCATGCTAAGACACATATTAACTGTTTAAAATTGTCGGTCCAACTCCATGTATATAAATTAGATAATTTTGTAAAAATATCTCACAATGATGTTTAAGCACTTCTTCTGCATCCATAATATATCTCAAAAGCAAACAAAATGCCTATCTGGATATACGTTTTTTCTATATTATTTTGAGACACCCGGTAGAAAATTGGCATATTTTGTGGTGACATTTGGGTGGATCTAAACAACATATTGTACTTTTTAATTTTAAATTTACTACAAGAAATCGCAGCTTCTACATATTATTGAAAAGTCGAACGCCTTATTAAAAATGCAGCAATCCTCCCTTTTGCCCAGGGCGGGTCCTGATTAAAAATGTGTTTCTATGTTTCTATTTTAGAGTAGCCTTTCTAAAAAACAACAATTAATACCAGAAATGAAGGAAGTAAGCCTATTCAAAATTCAAGAATTTAAACGGGTGACACTTACGGAAACTGGGACAGACAATAAAAAGTAGGGTAAAATGTGGCATGACATCCATCGCGGCGAGATATTTACTCATTTGCTCCCCGTAAATCCACACTCCCATTCTGATATCCGAGTATCCGAGGGCAGAAATACAGGCCACCAAACTAATGGCTTTTAATAAAAGCTGTGGACTATAAAAATGTTGATTTATTATTAGTTTGGGCGATAACTGTTCACAAATTTTTGCCTTAAATTTGTAATATTATGGGAATGCATAATTAAAACATTTTTCATCATTATTTAGCGCTCGCTACCGTTTACGGCGTTAGATAAGTAGAATGCCATCCCAATATTATATCACTCAGTAGGTGACAAATTAGTTCTCTGAATGCTCCTTTTCGATTACGTAGACGAGCAATATATTCTGCAAGTCTAAATTAAATAGCTTATAAAATTAAACAGTAGACTTTGAGAAAAGGATCCCGCACATTTCTTATAGGAAGTGTTTTTCCGTTTCCTGAAAATTCGATATGTTGTAGTTCTCAACTTCCTGATCAAAAGCCTTACGACCATAACTCGTCCCTGAGTCTAAATTTTAACATTCAGCATGACAAAGTTGGAATTTTTTGTTTTCGATATTTAATGCAGCATTTTTACTTTTTTTGATTTTAAATATTTAATATTGGTTCAAATAA
The DNA here is from genome assembly GCA_030620095.1 of Kuschelorhynchus macadamiae. Lineage (NCBI taxonomy): Eukaryota > Metazoa > Arthropoda > Insecta > Coleoptera > Curculionidae > Kuschelorhynchus > Kuschelorhynchus macadamiae. The sequence goes on from JAUTXW010004569.1 coordinate 215,166, forward strand.
CTCTTAATATTAATATTTTTAATTGGAAGCTAAGGAGTGTTATATTTTTATTTTCTCGGAATAATTGTTTTTATAATTTAGGCATACATGATGCGTATTTTATATCACATCATATTTTTAATTTTGATTGATTACACAGACCTGCATAAAATAAGTGATCAAGCTATTTTATTTTTTTTTCACCTATTTAGGACTTATATTTACCTTTGTTAACCCATTTTTTTCTTCTACCTCGTAATTTTTTTTTGTAAACCAATATCAAGTTATTCTCTCTAAATATTCGAAGCAAATTAAATTAAATTCCTTCTTTTTGTTCGAAACGTTGAGACACGCGTTAAAACCTCATTTTAAATTGGGCATTTATTGGGGGATTTACCAGCAGTAACTAGACCACAATTGGGGATTCCCCGAAACTCGGTTTATTTAGAACAGAGAGCGATAATATTTAATATCAACGTAATATTCAAACGGGCGTTGTCTATCTAGTTTTCTAGTTCTATCAGTGTTTCGTTATGCACTTTCTGTAAAAAAATATCTAGTAGGTGTTGTAAAAATACATGATGACTTTTGTTATATTTGTGGACAGTTCGTAGTAAAAAAGTTTTAAAGAAACATTACTGGTTTTGTAAAAAATTTATATTTTGCCTACTTTAAAATGCAACTATGAGATCAAGATAAACTTTGGGCAGCACATGTTATCTACAAGATTTGCAAAGAAGTCTTGATACATTGGTTTAAAGGAATAAGGAAAGCCTTACCGTTGGAATTCGAGGAATGGAGAGAATCTAGAAATCATACCAATTTTTGTCTTTGTGATTTTAAAGGTCATAACACAAAATCTCTAAAGTATATTAACTATCCCAATTTTTCGTCGGCAGTACGACCAGTTCCACATGATGCTGATATACAACGTATTTGGTTCACTTGTATATTGCCAAAACATATCTGAGTTGGTTATCCTCCTTGGTGCTCTTAAGATTTTACCATTGCTTTTGGGTCAACAATCCGGATATACCAACTACTCATGTTTCTTATGTGAGTGGGACAGTAGAGCAAGAGATGACCACTGGACTAAAAAAAACTGAACACCAAGAAAACATTTAACACCTGGTTCCAAAAATGTAATTTAGGAAAGCCTAGTTAACCCCCTCTTCATATAAAATTGGGATCGATAAAACAATTTGTCAAAGCTCTAGATAGAAATAATGGCTGTTTTAAGCACTTGTGAAACATTTCCTTGTATTTCTGAAGCTAAAGTAAAAGAAAGCATTTTTGTTGGGCCCCAAATAAGAAAGCTAATGAAAAGTAATGAAATTGAGATGGTTATGCAGAAAGACGAAAAAAAAAGCATGAACAGCTTTAAAAGTAGTTATAAATAAATTTCTAGGAAACTACAAAGACCTAGAAGTTCAAAATATTGTTGAAAACACGTTGGATAAATTTAGGAAATTATAAGTTTAGGAAATTAGGTTGAAATATGAGTATAAAAATTCACTTTCTACATGTTCATCTTGACTATGTTCCGGATAATCTCGGTGATGTCAGTGAAGAGCAAGGGGAGAGCTTTCATCAACACATTAAAGAGATGGAAAAAGCTATATCAAGAGCGTTGGGATGTCAAAATGGCGACCGACTACTGTTGGATGCTTACGTCCTATAGCAGAATATAAACGGAACACAAGGAAAAAAAGAAGGATTTTCAAACAAAATAAAGGATTAATGAATGTTATTTTTTTAATACTTTCGCGGTTTTATTATTTGTTTTCTTGGTTTTATTTTTCTTGTTTATCCTAAATGTATATAAATATTCTAACTTTTTACATTGTTGTAATATTTTTTTTTAAACTTTACGTCATAGAATGAAACTGAAAACAGATTTGAAATCAGCATCACTTTAATACCCAATATCCAATTGAATATTTAAACATTCAATATTATCGATTATATCAGTTATCAACATAATACATTGAATATTTAATAGTCCATTTATGATACACAAAAACCAAAAAATTAAAATTGATTATTACGCAATAATTTGTTCCTAAAATTAAAATGGCGGCTATGCGCTATTCGAAAAACGACCAAACGGTAAGCAGGGTTGAATAGTATATATTGTAAAAGGTCTTCTTACCGTTAATTCATCCGAAAAATACGGAGTCATTAGAGTTACCCAGTTCAAAGCCGCGGACATTTGTAGATGTGACATAACCTTACGAAACTCAAGGATTTTGTTCCTCACGCGATCCTTAAGATCTGCACTTTCCTAGATACATGGTGTTTCATAAAAAAATTAAATGTTAATTAAAATCAAAAAACAAAGTATTATAGGCAATTACAATATTTAGCACCCCCCTCGTAAGAACATATCATTTCATCAATGAAAAACTTTTATTCTGCATGATTTTAAGGGTCTGTTACATTTACGAATGGTCGACATTTTAAAGTGGATAATTTTGATGTCCCCATATTTTGAGGATAAAATAGTGTTACAAAAAAGATGTACTATGACAATTTTTCCCAGTAAAATGTTTTCTTCCAAATAGCGGCCAGCCATCTAAAAATTTTTAATCAGCAAATAAGCATGTGCCAAAAAGAAGCATTTAGTCCTTTATTAAGGTTTGCCAAATAACTTTTTTTCTTGGCTAGTGCGGTTTCATTAAAGGGTTAACCACAAATGTCAGTTTTGCTACTGTTGGTGACGTTGGTGTGGATTTGTGTAGTAATTTTGGCGTTAGTTGTACTCTTCTTTCAACTAGTTGGTTATACAGATGAAGATCTTAAGTCAGAAACACGTGTCTATATTTGGTTAGCGGTCATCCATATATATATATATATATATATATATATATATATATATATATATATATATATATATATATATATATATATATATATATATATATATATATATATATATATATATATATATATATATATATATATATATATATATAACCTCTTTAGTGGATATAGGTTAGTGTTTTAGGTCTATTTAAACTTGAAACTAAAAAATGGCAACATCAAGTAGCACAGCTTCACTCTGTGTAAGTTTATTTTTACTAATACATACATTAGCATCTAATCAAAAATATTATAGGCACAGTATTTAAAATTAAAAAAAAGTAAAAATTTCCCATGAAAATCGAAAATGCGAAATTCCAAATTTGACCCTGTATGCCAAAAGCTATCTCTATGATTGAGTTGTGGTTATGAAAACTTTTGATCAGGAGGTAAGGAACTATAATTGTTTATAGAAAAAACGGTAAATTGGCCTTACCCGCAACTTTCCTCATTGTGAGTCTTCCCTTCATCAAGAACAGTAAAGTGTCACTGTTTTTGTCCTGAAAAAATAATGATAACACAATGTACCAATTACTTAATAACTACAAGTCACAATTCACCATCCCTGATGGAAAAAAAAAGGTTTAAACGAGGGAAATCCGGCTAAAGCCAATTTTCCCTTTTTAATTTAAAATAAAATAAACCATGCTATTTTTCCTTTGATAAAAGAAAGGTATCATTACGCTGATACTAATGTTTTAATTATTTTATTAGGCAGCCCTTTTTGTTCCTCCCTATTGGATTCGCTTCAAAATTCGCATGAAAATTTTACCAGTTTATTTCTACGTCCTACTTCCTTTTTGCATAATATTTGAAATCAATAGAAAAAGTGTTTTCTGGCACTAATTTTCTGAAAATTTTATTAGGCCGCTATTTTGTTTCGTTATACTGGATTCGTATCAAAATATTACCGTGTATTAGTTTTTTTAAATTGATTTTTGGACATTTTATTAGACCTCAGTTTGGTTTAGTCATATTGGTATCGTACCCAAATCATACCTGTTCATTTCTGTGTCACAAAATTTTAATTATTCTAAAACAGCAGTTTTTTTTAAATTTTTTAGTAGACAGCCATTTTGTTTTACTTTATAGGATTCCTACGAAGATCTTACTAGTTCATCCCTACGGCACTGTTGATTCTTCTACAAAATTTCAATTTAAATAATTAAGTAGCCTTTTACACCAAAACGTAAACAATTTTCTAGGCTACCATTTTTTTCTGCCATATTGGAATCGCATCCAAGTTTTCCAGTTAATTTCTAAATCACACTTGAATTTTGTTCCAAATTAAAATTTAATTGAGTAAGTAGATTTTTCGAGATAATTTTTTGAACATTTTATTAGGCCTTAATTTTTTTCGCTATACTGGCGAAACCACTTACCAAATCGTTACCAGTTCATCGCCTCATAATTCTTTATAAAACATGTTTTTCGGCAACAAGGGATCAATCCTGAAATAAAAAAATCTCAGAGGGTAATTTATTCACGATTACTCTTACGAGGGGAGGTTCTAGGTTTTAAAATACTTTGCGTATTTTTCCAAAATGCTTAATCCCATCTTACAAAAAAAATATTATATAAAACAAAAAAGCTTAAAAATATACTAATATTTATATTTTCATAAGACTTATAGAATGTACAGAAAAATATTAATAATTTTAGTCTGCAGAAATGGAAATAGCATCTTTTATTTACATCGGTTATTCTCAGATTTCCTTATTTTTAAGTAAATTAACATACTATTATGTACGTTTATTATGAGATACTACCTTATCTTAGAACCTGTAACAGTAAAAAAAAAGTTAAATACATAAATTGGTTTTATCTGAGTTTATAATTTATTATATTTTAGATATACAGGGTTGCGTGCCGTCTCCGGGTCCTGACTTTACTTCTATTAATTATATGGGGTACTCTGAAAGACATTGTTTTATAAGCAGAAGCCAATAGCGAACAATGAATTGCGACACAAGAAGGTGTGATTTTCCTTATTGAAGAACAGTTTGTGCAAAAAGCGATTTCTTATTTAAAGACAGTTTACATAGGTTTTGCTCAAAATGGAAACTTACTGCAATAGTCCTTAATGTTAACCGTTGTTATGTTAAACATTAGTTAGGATATTTCAAATTGCTCTAAGTTATCAATAATTTTTTTTCGAAAATATATCTGATAATTAAAAGAAAACAGTCATTATATTATTAAAATTAATTATAGGAATATCTTTTTTAACAGTTTAAGTTATAAATGCTTCAACTGTCAGTTTTGCACAGTGTAGTGACTTACATTATAAAATGAGGCAAAAAAATATAAATAATGTAAAAAATATAAATAATATAAAAACATTTTTAAAAATACCACCAATAAATAAGAAACCCAAAATTAAAAAAATAAATGACGAAAAAAGTAAGTGATAAATAGGTCATTATCTGAAGATAACCCGCAATAATTCCGAAAAGATGAGTTACTGAGTCAAACTCGACTTAAAAAAGTCTATTTAGGTCTATGTTAATATGCAAGATGTTTCATTTAAAAACATGGAGAAAAAATAAGGTTACGCAAAATTTGGCACTACTGCGGATAACCTATTTGTAATAGAATATATAGCGATTCAGTAATGAAAAGGGTAAAATTATCTATTTGTTGGTGACAGGACATTCATAAATGTTTGCGTGACTGAGGAAATTGCGTTTGCCAATCAGTCAGTTCCTGAAGTAACATACAGTAAGTCCAAAACGGTGAACCGGGGATCCATGCTATTGATATCGTTGAATTTGCCCAAAAGTGCTCCAAATTAAGGTATAATAAATAGGGTGTCCCATTTAAAATAAGCAAGTTTACATTTGTCTAAAAAAAAAAAACATTCACCCCCAAACAAATTTAATATATTAAAAGACTAGGTAAAATGAAACAATTTTTATATGTATTTTTTTTACTAAATCTTATAGATTCTGACCATAATAAACGGGTCACCGTGTACAAGGTATTTTACGAGACTGGGTCATATATGGATCGAAAAACAATTAAATGTCAAATATCATATGACAAAAGAGACAATTTTTAAAATTTGAACTATCTGCAATTTTGAGTGACCTTTGTCGTTGAGGTTATGTGAAGTATTTTTACTTCCCTCGTAATAGCGAAGTATTGTAATCGTGAAAAATCACCCTGCGAGATTTTTTCAAATCTTTACGTTTCAGTATCCCTAGATGCGTAAAATTATGTTTTCTTTATTCCGTCGGTGTGTCTGTCCATCTGTCGGTCTGTCTGTTCGCGGCTACTTACCGGATTGACTTCAAATTTTGGTAAAAAATTAAGGGTCATTTGAGGATGACTTAGTAACAATTAGGTAAACATCCAATATGGCGGCCGAGTGAAATGTTAAAAGTATTACTAAAAAACTACTTATCCAACAAAAATGAAGTATTATGTAGGAATCGACAGGTAAAATTTTGATCCGAATCTGGGATGGTGAAACAATATAGAGGCTTAATAAAATATTTAAAAATTGGGCCTGAAAAAAGTAGTAAATGGATTGATTTCAATAATAAAATACATTTTACAAAATTTAAAAAATAGGTAAATTGTCTCTTCTCGGAACTTTCCTGGAGAAAGTAGGAATAGTGAAGGACGACCTTATTTAGTTGTCCTTTTTCTCAGGCCGCCATTTTATTTCGTCTATTATGATTCATTCTTATCTGTTTATACCTACAGCACACTTGATTACTTATGTAAAATTTGAATTATTCTAATAAATAAGTAATTTTTTCACAGATTTTAAATATTAATAAGCCGCCATGTTGGATTCGTACCAAAATATCACCAGTTAATTTACATGTCACAAGAAAAAGATTTTTTATACTGATTTTTTTAAAACATTTTAGGTGGGCTACCATTTTGTTCCGCTATATTAAAATGTTACCAAATCGTAACCAGTCTATCCTCATATGACCCTCGACTTTATACAAAATTTGAAGTCAATTTGATAAGTAGTATTTTAGATAAACGAACAGACAGGCAATTCAAACTGAAACTAGATATGAAAATGTACACTTTTTTCCAATCGACTTAATAAGAAACTTCTTCATGGATGTACATAACATAATAAAATTGTAATGGTCTTTTTTCAAACAAAACCAATATTTATTCAATGAAACATTTAATTAATGGTTTAACACATTGCATAAAACTGTTCGAATAAAAAATGACATTTAAAAAGGCTTGTTTATGTCAGTCTTAAAGCTCAAAAATCGCTAGCCCTATAGATGCTGAATCGTATACCTGGATTGAATGTGTCGATTTGTTTCGTTAATTAATAAGCTTGCTTTTTACACAATAATTACATTCTGTTCGAGATAAAACTTGAAATGTTGATGCGTTAATTTCGTGGCTAATTTTAATCAACAGCCAATGCATTTAAAAATTGATTATATATTTGCTGATATGATATTTATTAAAATTTGATACAAATACCTATACTTGCATATTATAGAATTGTGCATTTAATATTATTTATGCCAAATAGCAAATGCATTTATTATAAAGATTTTCCTTTCCAACACTTTTTAATAAGTGTTTTAAAATAACATTTATTTTTTCTGCCATATGACTTGAACACTTTTATTTAGCAGTCATACTCTCTTGTTTGTAGATGGTCTATGAAAGTCAAATCCCGTGGGGTAAGTAGGTTGCCTGACAAGTATACTTATATAACCTTGCAAAGATAAATTGAAATATCGCTCAGACTAGGTTACCATCCATCCTATTATTACAAAAGAGGTGACGGTGGAATCTAGAAGATCTGCCCAGTGTTGGCGATTGTAGGCCAAAGGCCTTCTAGAAACTTACCTTAAACGGAATGGGGGTTTCTATACCAAGTTAAATTATATTACTCAATGATAAATAAATTTTGGGAAGGGCAGTAAAATTTCGGTAAGTTTTCTTTACCCGGAACTTCCCACGTTATTTTATTAGGAATAGTGAAGTGTAACTCGATTTTGTTCTGCAAATAGTTATTTAGTTTCAAACATTATTATTAAGTGACATTTTGTTCCACTATATTGAACTCGTACCAATATTTTACCAATGTCTACCTATGTATCACACTTGATTTTTGAGCATAATTTAAAATATAATGAATAAGTAGATTTCTACACCGATTTTTAAAAATTGTATTAGACCACCATTTTGTTCAGTCACGTTGAATTCGTACCAACATTTTAGCAGTTTGACAAACAGCAGTTTATCCCTACTTTTTTGTAGTTTGAGGTCAACTAAAAAGACGTTTTAAGTTAATTTTCTTAAACGTTTTATTTCACATATGACCCTTAACTTTTGACCAAAATTTGAAGTCAATCGGGAAAATAGTTTTTCGTGACAGATAGAAAGCAAGACCAACAGATAGATCGACAGATTGCGAAAACTGGTTTTTTGACATCTAGGGACACTAAAATGTGGAGATCTGTAAAAACCTGGGAGGGTGATTTTTCCACGATTACATTTTATTTGGCCGCGATTTTTTTCCGTCATCTTGAATTCGTATCAAAATTTTACCAGTACATCTCTATATCACACTTAATTCGTACAGACTATTTATTGGATAAACTAATAAGTAGTTTTTCAGGATGATTTTTAAAATATTTTATGTTTGAGATAAATTAGATAAGTAGTTTTTTAATAGTATTTTTTTTAACATTTCACAAAGCCACCATATTGCATTTTTATCAAATGTTACCAGGTCCTCCCCATATAACCTTTAATTTTTCACCAAAATTTGAAGTCAATCGGGTAAGTAGTTTTTATCTATGTCGCTAAAACAGACAGGCCGACCGAACGACAGAAGTGATAAAACATGTGCTTTGATATCTAGGGACCCTAAATGTCATATTATTAGTTTATTTTATACCAGGTGGCTCAAAAATCGTATCATGTTAACATATTTTCTTTTTGCAATAACTTTGAATTTTCAAATACAACATCCAATATATTTGCTGATAAATGTTTTTTCTGTAACATGCTTATTTCAAAAAGTTGTAATATTCCTATACCCATCTTCAACGGTGTTTTAGATATTCACGCTTTTATACTGAAACCAATTAAATATCCTAAAATTTGTAAAATTTAGTAGTTGGCTGTACAAGATATGACAGGTTTTTAGCAAAACACATTATCGTTGAGAGAGGGATTACGATTACGTCTATTAAAAAAATAACAAAAATAAATATTATTCCAAATACACTTACTTAAACGACGATATTAATAATCTTGAAAATAAATATACTTAACTCCATTTGCAGCTCATTTCAAAATAGATGATTCAACATGCTAATTGGTGGATGACCTTGCTTCAGGGGTTATAGTATTCAGAAATGGCCTTAAAGTATTATTAAGAATATCTGAATTCTTTTCTGAATTAAGATTTTCATCGTAGATGCAATATTGAAACTTATTGTCCATTAGTATACAAAAAAACATTGAAGCCTAATTTGTCTTGAAATCCTTTCTCCTTTATAAAATGTGGGTTTTCTTTTGCCCAAAAATGATAATTCCTCTTGTTAAAGATGCCTTTTCGTGTAAATTTTGATTCTCCCGCCCAAATAACTTTTTGTAGAGAACTGGGATCTTCCTGCATTTTTATTAAAATCATTTCGCAGAGCACAACTGAACACAGGCTGAATAACATCTCCCTCCCTTAAGAATTGAGCTGTTTCAAATTTATAATTGTGGATTCCGTGTTTGTCTAAAATTCTTTCAATAGATGAATAATAAATTTCCAAATCACTTTCTGCACTGTAAATCGAAGCGTGAGGGTAAGCTTCAAAGTATCCCAAAACCTTAATGATATTGTCTTTATCTCCAATAATGGGACTAACCTGAATCCGTTTAGTTTTAGTACCGCCCGCTGTGGTTTTTGGAATTATCCTCAAATTTCCTGAATTTTCTTTCGTTCATTGGTGTTAGTTGGGGATATTGTTCGTTAAATGTTCTTCATGTTCTTGCCACTATTCGATTACTTTCTCAGTGAATAATAAAAGGAACATTATAACTTTTTGAAATGAGCATGTTACAGAGAAAACATTGATCAAAAGATATACAGGGTGTTCCATTTAAAAAAATCAAAGTTATTGCAAAATGAATATATGTTAACAAGATACTATTTTTGAGCCAACCTGTATGAAATAAACTTATAATATGACATTTATCTTGTAGAACCGTATCAATACTTCAACCCACTACATTTTTGTCTCGAAATATTTAGACGTTTCTAAAAAATCACCATTGAATTAGTGCCGTCTTTCCTTCCAATTTTTCATTTAATCTCCATTATCTCAAAAACGGTTAAAGATAAATTAAGTTATCAAAAAATGTTCAGAGTTGAACAAGGAAACAAAATAAATTAATTATTAAATACAGGGTGTCCTATTTAAGATAACAAAGATGACGTCACTTCAGGTGAAACCGGAGGCAACAGAAATGTCAAAATATTTTGCTTCGGGAGTTCAGTTAATCTCTTATCTCCGTTCCGAATTTGAAAAAGAATTCCATGGCTATATCTGGATTTACGGCTAACATACCAACGAATTTGGGGCACCCGTATATACTCAGTTTTCATTTAACTCCATAAGGAACAATGTTTTTTGTCGTAGTATTTGATACATTCTTTTCAGTGATAAATATGCTTCATATGGTTAAATATCTTTGATTTATAGGTATATGCACATTCAAATTGCGTATCTAACTTGTAACTTACACAAAAAACACCCTATATACTAAAAAAAATAAGAAATTTAAATTTACTCCTCATATGCTTTACTACTAATTTCTTTATATAGTAATGTGGCTATTTGGCTTGGAAATATTATTCTTTATCTAGCAAACAAAGCAATGCCGTCTGTAACTAATTCTCATTCGGCTCTCCAACAAAAGAATATGTCCAACGCACTCCGTAATAGCTTTGTTAATGCCCCAAAGTGTTTCTTTTGTGGGACTAATCTAATCATATTCTCCCTCACCCCAATTACCTGCTAAAAATGTTGTGTTTTGATAACGGTAATTTATTAACATATTGAATTAAAGTATCATCGTTTTGGGTTTTAAGGAGCGTAGTAAGTTAGATTACAGTAATGAAAGTTTTTTTTTACGGAAAGAATAAACAGTGAAAACAAGCAAACGGCAATATCAATTGGCGTTGGTTTGGAATTCTGCAACGCTTCAAAAATATTGCCCAGAATATATTTTATTGGATTAATGATTTTGGTACTCATCCACATTTATACAGTGCGTCCATGAAGTCTTGCATATTCTCTAAGACAATTTAAGTGATTAAATTGTGTGTAAGTTGATTTTTACGGTATTGCAGCCTTCAGCGGCTACAATCCGAAGAGGGTGTTTAAGGGGAAAGGAACTCATTCATGATTATTGGGGATTAAGTTTCAACTTTTTTTTTGTTTCTTGAAAAAAGCCTGTTTTTGGATTTAACTAAAGAGTTTAGTTGGCTCGCAAAAAATTTAATACCTATTAAAGAATTTAGCTGGCTCGCAAAAAAAAAATCTGAATAATTTGTTACAAAATTTTAATTTATAGGCATATACAATGAACATACAAAATACAGATAACAATATATTTTTGGTTCAACAAAAGCAATTAAGTAGCACATTTTTATCACCGTGCTCATCATTTACAGCACCACAATTTTCCGGAAAGTAATCAAGATGAAAATCCATGAAATGAATTTTCAACGATATATTACACCCTAAGTTTTGGTAACACAAAAGAAGTTGGGCAATAAGGTCTCTATAGTTTTCTGCTTTTTATGTTAAATATTATACAGAAAACAAAAAAAATCCTAAATATTGTGAAATATTCCCTCTTTAATTTTAGCGTCACTGATTCTAGAGAACTGCTCTTTTAAATAACTGAAAATACGGCCTTCACAAAGTTTTTCATTCCCAATTTTATATGAAGTCGCGGTAGTAAAATCTTTTTAAGGGGAACTAATGGCGCGCTCGGTCGAAAATTTGCTTTATGTAGTGATCCGATTGTGCTCGATTGCTCCATTCGCAGAGGAAGTAGCAGTATCTGGTATGACCTAGCTGCATTCAAAGTAAAATCGCCACAACTTTTAAATCCTCACAAATTTGCAAATTTATATCTTTCATTGTATGGTCTCCAGTAACGATTTCAAATTGCTATAAGTTTGTTACATGTGGACCGTATGATCAATTGGGGCTAAAGGCAACTTGTTTCCATTATGAAGTAACACAGCTTTAAAACTTACTATTGAGGAATCAATGAAAAGAATCCAGTATTTTGGATCACTGTCCAAATTTAAAGCTGCCATTAATCTCTTAATGTCCCTGTAGGATACCAAATTGTTTTCCTTGTTGAAAAATGATGTTCAGCATGGTATCTGTTTATTGCATCCCGGCATTGTTGTACCGGGGGGCAAAAAAATACAAGACCATGTCAATTTTACTACATTTTAAACTGATGTACAGGATACACCGGGTGATGAAATTATCATTTTATGAATAGCTTGGATGCAGTTTCCATGGAGGTACTTGCTGTCTCAAAAACCCCGCCATCTGGTTGATGGTAAGAAAAAGATGACATTTTTTTGAAAATTATTTTTTTTAATTACGGTTAAAAAAACACGACTTTCTTTAAAATTTTTGCCACGTTAAGTCTTAGAAATTTTGCTTTAATGAAAATTATTGCGAATTTCACAGAGTCATTCAAATTTTTTACAAACTTAATACCGCTATTGAAAATGATGACTTTTAAAGATTGTTATTAGAGTTTTGGTGTATTTAATTTGAATTTTTTGAAGCTTAATGCCCTTTACGTTGACAAAAATACAGGGTATCACTAAAATACCGGGTGTTCCATGGTATTTTGACAAATTTTCATAGGTTTTTTATTAGAACCGTTTAAGTATCAGTTTCCCGTATAATTGGTTTCTTATTGTTAACTAATTTGCCTTTCGTGTAAGTTAAGTAAAAACTGCCTGATACACTATACCCTCAGAAAACGATTTCCGTTGAGTGTGGTAGGACGGCCTTGTCCTGGTCTTTTTTCATTTGAGCCAGTTTCCCTGTACCTTTTAAGAACCTTTGAAATATTTTCCTAAGTTTTGCCCAAAATTCGGACACTATGAGATTGGTAACAGGTAGTTTCCCTGAAGCTTTTTAGACTTTTATCGCTTTTGTTTACATTCCTGTATCTCAATTCACCTGTACCGGCTTATTGTCACAATTGAGCCTGCAACCTGCCAGTTTGATGTCTATCAGTTTTGACAAGGTGATTTTAGTGGGAACTTAATAAGTTTTTAATTACATTAGTCGAAATCCTGTTTTTGTAAGAATGAAAAACAAAAAAATGAACCCTAACAGAAACTTGAGACCCGAGGATTGCGCTTAAACAAGAGGACTTTCCAGGCAGGGCTGTTCGCAATCTCATATTGAACAAGTTTTAGGCAAAACTCAGGTAGCGATGTCAAAAGGTACAGAAAAACTTGATCGAATCAAAGAAGACCAGGTCAATGCCATCCTAGAGTAAGCACGCCCAACGAAGCACATGGAAGGCAAATTTCTCTACAAACAATACGGAACAGATTACAAAAAGCTGATACAGGACCCTGTGAAGCAGCATTGGGTCTCAAGTTAGAAGCGAATCACCGCACGCTTAGAATTCGCGAGAGATTATTTATCGTAGGGTGAAGATCAGTGGAGAAATGTTCTTTTCAGTGACGAGTATCATTTTTACCCCTTCATCAACGACAGAAGAAACAGAACGTTTACAGATGACCAGGGAAGCAGTATACCCATAGTAATTTTAAGGAAAATGTAAACTACGGAGGTGGGTCTGTAATTGTTGAAGTTGGATTTCGTTGGAGGCAAAACGGACTTGGTATTTGTAGAACATTTGACTGCTGATCGATACATTACGGAAACTTAAAAGCCCCACGTTGCGCCTTTTGCTCCCGCTATTGGAGATGGATTTATTTTCATGCATGACAATGCACGTCAATACACACTAAAATTTCAGTAATGGATTGGCCAGTCCGAAGCCCTGATATTGACCCCATTGATCATGCATGGAACCATATGGGACGACAGGTTCGGGAAGCAGTGAATACCCCGCAAAATCTATGGAGCTCCGGTTGGCACTTAACCGAATTTGGCAAAACATAGATCGACAACTTATCCGCAATTTGATTTTAAGCATGCCCAATAGATGGCAAACCACTATTAATGCTAGGGGCGAGAATACCAGGTACTAAAAATATTGATTATGTGTTATTTATTTATTGTTACATTTCTTAAATTATCCTAAACAAGCAATAGGCTGTATTGTTTGTCTTCGTTGTTACATAAATATTGGTGAATTTTTTTTGTCTTTTTTGCTTACTGAGATTCGCTGGTTTAGTGTGTGGCATATGAAATTCCAAAATTATTAAGGGCAAAATACACTTCAGTATTTCTTTCTTCATGCAACGTTCTCTTAAAAATATTGAATATATTATAACACTTTTAACATTAGGCGTCCTCTGTTATTACGCAATTACAAAGTATTTTTTATTAAAATTGAGGACGGCAAAACCTAGATTTCATGAATGCAATCCTTTTGTGCATTAGATTCAGCTGTCACAGCTTTTTTAACTACTAAGGGCTGCAATCCTTTTACTTGGTTATAATGTTTACTTTTTGCAGAGTACCCCTCGGTCGTCTGGACTATAAAGCAAATTTAAATATGAATGAAAGATAATTTTGCATAATAAGAAGAGAAACCTCACAAGTGGAAAACATTACGGTAAAAGCGCCCAATACAGTTTAATTAAAAACAGGTAGACATTTTTCAACACTTTTAATTTTTGGATATGCAAATCTTTATGCTGCGCAATTTTTTGCGGCACGGAATTATTTAAAAGCTGGAAAAGTTAATATTGTACTAAATGTCAAATACGTACGTTCTTTTTAGCTCAACCAAGCAGGTGATAATTGCAATTACTATGAAAATAGTAGCGCTCTTTTATGTTAAAACACGTTTAATATATTTTTTTATGTTTGGACAGTAAAACCTTGGAACCTGTGTTACGTATCTTGTCTTCGTCAAGTATCTGTTTTTTTAATTTTCGAAAAACTCTCTGTATATTCATAGATTTTTTTGAAGATAAGCCTAACAATATGTAATATTAGGAGTCTGAGATGCTACGTTTCTGATATATTGGCAGATTTAACCAATATTGAAAGTAACTAAGACAGCTGAAGAGATTTTCAAATTATTTTTAGTGTATTTATTATCTAATTTCAAGTATGCACTTCTTTTTAACAAAATAAATGACACAGTATTGCCTAGTTGTATGGTTTGTTAATTTTTTTGTTTTTGTTACTTCCCTCATAAGGGGCAAGTATTGTAATTGTGAAACAATCTCCCTCCAAGATTTTTCAGACCTCCACGTTTCGGGGTCCCTAGATGCCAAAAAGCACGGTCAATATGTCGATCTGTTTATCTGTTCGCGGCTGCGTAAAAAACTATTTATCTGATTAACTTCGAATTTTGTTCAAAAATTCTGGAAATATTCTGGTAAAAATCCAACATGGTGGAACAAAATGGCAGCCTAGTAAAAATGTAAAAAGAGTTATTACTAAAAATCTATTTGTTCAATTTACTTCAAATTTTGCTCAAAAATCAAATGTAAAATGAGAATAAACTGGTCACATTTTTGTACGAATTCAAAATGGTGGTCTTATAAAATGTTTTAAAAATCAATCTGAAAAAACTAGTTATTCGATTAAATTCAAGTTTTGCATAATGTGTGCGATATAAAGATAAACTGGTATGGGTTCCAGACGGCGGAACAAAATAGCGGTCAAATAGAATGTTAGAAAATCAACGTAAAAACCTTCTTTTTCAATTTATTTCAAATTTTGCAGAACAATTAGATGTGATATAGGGATAAACTGGTATCTGCCATGGTCGTTTTTCCTTTACTGCAACAGCTACTGTATTGCAGCCCCTAATATTAAAGAAGTCCACTGATAGGTATTTATAATATTTATATTTTGCTACATTGAAAGAAACTAGCTGGCTTTTTTCGTTATATAGGGTGATGAGTTTCCAGTGGAATTATAAGAATATGAGCCGCATTCACCACATCGCCCATAAATATTATTAAAGAAAAACATATTGGGTTTATAGAAAAAATACGCAATAAATCAATGTAAAAAATAGTATAGAAAGGTCTCGGTAATCAAACGATCATTTAAAAAAAATCATGTAAATTGGTGCAGTTCAACTCTTGCTGAAAAATCTGGCATAGTGTTATAAATATATACAAGTATTTGTAATTAATTTGCATTGTGATTTCGACATTTTATTAATTAATACCCTGTAGAAAGACACTAAATCAATTATGCTCAGATCAAATATGGCCGTGGATATAGGACAAGACGAAAAAAAAAACTTCTAACACCATCAATCGTAAAATGGAGATGTTAATCTGATAATGACTGAGCTATATAAATCAAATGTCCGAGTTATCTTGCCAGAAATGGATTATATTAATAAAATGGAACAATTTACTGAGCGAGAAAACATGATGCAGATAAAAACTGACCCTGAGTAAACGCAATACCAGAATAAATTAGAATTAGGTATTATCAGTTGGAAAAAATATTTTGACAAGAGGAATAAATTAACATGAATCCTGGTACACAAAAATTATATCATTTTAAAAAACTCAGATCAAACATATATTGCAGTAATATCTCATATTTAAATATTAATCTGGTTTTAAACCTCAGTATGTCTTAATAAAGAAATGTTATTTATTTTCATATATTTGTTTTGATATTTTTCAACATGTTGGGTCATGCTGGATTATTACGCCTGAGGTAGCACATATGACAAGTTTATAAAACTTGCTGCTTTCTGAATAGGGTAGATAAGATATGTAGACCAACTTAATGTCTTCAAATTTCTGGCTGTTTGGACACCATTCTATCCCTCAAGACTATTATGCACACTGTCATGACTGATTTTAGTTTCCGCAACCGCTTGATTTTAATAGCTAGATTTTCACATTTTTCGACTTAGGGTATGTATAGGGCTTATTGAAGTCAATGGTTTTGTTGGTCAGAATTGGCCAATTTCAGTACATCAGAGCAGTAGAAGACTCCAAGACTAGTGGGGCTAATGCAGCTCGAGATTCAGTAAAAGCTTAAACTTCAGCGCTAGTTATTTATATATAATTTTAGCCAGAGCATTATTTCTACCAAAGTAAGCAGTATCAGTGAGTTTTGAGCAACTTCGACATATTGTTTCCCCAGATGCGCCACATTTTCTGCAAATATGATTCTGATTTAATTTTAATATATACTAATGTTTCAAATTGTCTAGTTCGAATATTTTTTGTTATATAGATTTTGAAATGCAGATGGCAATTATGCCATTTCTTCTTGCACATTTTCGAGATAATGAGGTAAAGCAGAAAAAATGTGAATTATTCCTGACAAAACAATTAGTAATACTTTTAAAATCCATGGCCAGAGTTTAATAAATTTAAATCACACTCAGTTCTGACTTCAGATGTACGGATAATTGTATAATCTAAGTTGAGAATTTGTTTTGCCGTTACGTTAAGTTTTTTAAGGTACGCCTGACTGTAGGTTAGCAGTTAGGGCTGTGAGAAAATATCCTTAAATTTTGAGGGGGCAGTTTGCTAGATGAAAAAACAGTTTCGGCAAAAGAAGATCTGGAGAAGCAAAGAACGAAATTTATTAGGATTGATCAGGTAGGAACAACAACAAAAAACTTTACAGGGGATAATTGGAAGTTCCAACAACAACCATCATAAAGTTGAAAGGGCTATCTAACATAGTTACAGGGGTGGCACAAAGGCCCCGAAAAGACCATGGTGTATGGGACCGTAGGGATACGAAGGCTCATGAAATAATTGCTGTGCGAACGGAAAAAAATTACCCACTCGCGTTATTTCAAGCAATACATCAGCAAAGATGTGGGATAAATTATTGTTTCTCTATGACCATAAGTCACAAGTAAGTGTTCACTTATTGCAATAGAAATTGTTCAGTTTAGATTTTTAACAGGGTAACACGGTAGATTTTATTTCTCAGATGGAATAATAAAAGGTCATCTTAGACACTTGGGAGTAGCATAAAGTGGTAAGATGCGTATTAACAAAAATATTAATGTCACTCCCAGCAAACCTTAAACACTTTGGATCTGCTTGGGGTTCAACAGCGAGTGACAAGCAAACTCTGAAAGAGTTGACCTCTAGGTTATTAATAGAAGAAGAAAGGCTTAACTAGAGTGAGCAAGTTATGGCCTTGGTTGCTAGTAAGAATACAGTGAGGACTTTGACATCAAATATATCAGATGTCACAAACGCCGACTTCAGAAGAAGCATTGTCCAAACAACAGCAAGAAGAACGAAGCAAAGAAGAAAGTGTGAGGTTACTGTAAAAGGCATGGACATACCAGTGATGACTGGTGATTTAGAATCGAATACTTTTGTAAACAAAGTTATAATAGCGGACGAATCAAAGTCAGTAGTAAACAAAGTTATAATAGCGGACGAATCAAAGTCAGTAGCATTGGTTGCAGACACAAATTTAAGTGATTAGGACTGGAACGGACAGCGGAGGCAGTGATCACATGTGTTATAATGTAGAACAGTGTATACACATAAATCAGTGAAAAAAGTGATTGAAATGGGAGACGGATTATATAGGGTTACGGTTAAAATAAATTCAGCTTGAAGCTTGGAACGGAGAAAAATTGACAAACACCGAGTTGAGTTATGCACTGTTTATTCCGGAGTTTAAGATAAACTTGTTTTCAATGGGAAAAGCAAAAAGTTAAAGTTTACATTCTAACAAAAACAAAAGTGAAATAATTGACCAGCAAGTTCAAGTGCGGGATAATAATAGGGTAAGGATTATAAAATGAGATTTAGATGAAAATCAAAAATTGAATTTTCTCATTGCAATACTATTAAAATCTTGACAAATTGACATTGTAAACTGGTTCATATAAATTTTGATTTTGTAAAAGGTGTTCTAAAGTAAAAAAAAACATTGTATTTGATGAAAATAAAGAAGTTTGTGAAAATTGAATATATAAAGTATGTGGCGAGGTGCCATGTTTGCCAAAATACGTTTTTTTGGCCCATTTTTGTTTACACCAACAAAATGGCAGCAATTGATACCGTTAAAATTTTATATATAGCTATAAAATCTAAAAAGGAACAACTCTTTGCTTTATGATTTTTCAAAATTTTCGAAAATGTGCAATGCAATTAACACAAATCACGTGACTACCTTTTTGTCATTTGAGCAAAAACTTTTTGAAAACTCACTTTTTACTTAAGGCAGTTATTAAAAAAAATTCCATATGTGAAGGAAATATATATCTGCAATACGGGAATAAAAATGGCGTTGCTTTGTCTTTTATGATAATCGTCTACAGAGACTTTAGATTGACCAAATCTCAGTATACCGAGTGTGTAAAATTGTCTCTGCACATAGCTAAAAGGAAAACAGTCTTTAACAGAAATGAAACTTTTTTTTTGAAAATTTGCATTTTATTACTGAGATCTATTTAATCTTTTGTTTAACATGTTCAATGGTACTTTATCACTTCATCAGTGTGGCTGTAGTAATAGATACAAAAATCTTTAAATTTTTGGCTCAACTGGGGAGTAGAATAGAATTATGTGATATTCTCTGATCAGAGCAGGTTTGAGCTAATAATTGACAAAAGATCGGTACAAGTCTCTGGAGGCCTAGGATTACTAGAGTAACCGATAGATCTGTACAAGAAATTCATACATACTTTAACGGTATAGAACGGGATATTTTTTAAATTTGTAGATTTTTGTATTTTATTATATACATACTGTATAATCAATTCTCAAAAGTAATGTTTAACCTATTAAATATCAGATCTAAATTTGTAAAAAAGTTAAAGAGCAAGAGTATTTTTTCACCATAAAAGACAAAGAGACGCGATTTTCATTTTTGTATTACAGATTAAAAGAAGTTGTGTTTTAAGAAAGATAGAAGACATTCAATTTTCAGGTACGTTAAAAATATACTTAATTTTTTGGAATAGGTTTACAAGAGCAATTCGTTTTTTCTTTGTTTTTCAACAGTTTCTCTTACTTAATATTTAAAATATAAAAAATTCAGGTTTTGTATGCTCGAGGAATACGAGAGAGCTCGAGAGAAACGAGAAATTCTCGGTGAGAGAAGACCACTCTCTCGTCTCGTCTCATCTCGTACTACGAAAGAAAATTGCTCTCTCATCTCGTCGTAGTTTGTCCGCAGCCCTGCTTGCGTTCTTAAAAAGAAAAACCACTACACCGGCAATTTCAAAGGTTGTAATAATAGCATTTTTAAAAAGCCATTGCAATCAGGCATTATTATTATTGTAATTACTAATATTTTTATTCTGTACGACTATATTTTTTATTTTTAAAGTGTGCACTATTTTTATTTATTTTCATATAGTATCTAAACACCAACAATACACTAACAAATAAAAACCAATAAGTATCTGCATATTAGAAAATATCTGCAGGATTTTCTCTGAGCTACACATATTTAAGTGTAGGTATGTGCCCAGAGGAAAAACACTTTACCCGAATTACATAGCTTATATAAAACAGTGGTTTTCATTATACCAGATGCATTTACTAATGCCCTGATACCAATATCACTAAAAGCTTTCATTGGTAAATTTAAGTTATGTACTAGACTATTCCCTGTATTCACATGTGATTAATATTATTTAAATCGTTCTGTATGCGGTCTGTACTATTTTACCTGCATACATGTGTAGAATGCACCAATAATGGATAGATATACCACGTTTATAATCAGGATGTTCCCATAGTAGTTTTTAATAAATCTTTTTACAGCATTAACAGTTTTCGAAAAGGATTTATTACTGCATTTCTACTCGAAAAGCGAAAAAAAAAATAAGCAAGAATAATTAATTTCCTTCCTCTGAAACTAACCAGTGGTGTAATTCCTATATTTTAATTACTAAATGCTGTGCTACAATTTTAATTTCCTGCCCGAGTCCGACTAAGATACATTCTTTTACATTTGTTCTATTTTTTTAGACCTTTTTAGTTACATTGTTGTAAGTTCATGTTATAGTACAGTATTAAAAAATATAAATTAAGATGATGCAGAACCATTATATTTTATTTATTGAGCAATATACGTCAACGTTTAAGAGCCAGTAATATTTCACGAAGTATCCTTTTTTATAAGAAAATATTCTTCCCCTATATATATACACCATCCAATAAAATTGGAATTTGTCCACTTTGTTCTTTAATACAGTTTAGGTTTTTAATTTTGTTTCTCCATAGCTCTGCAAAATATTTCAATATTAAATTTATTTTGCCAGGATCATTTTTCACGTAAAAAACTGCAATATGTTTATGATCTTACTGAATACGGGGAAACAAGTAAACATCTATTCCAATATTAATATCCATTTTCTAGTAGGTTCATGTGTTATGCAATACATATTATTGGAAAAATGTTGGCTACTCACAATAACAGCAAAATTAGGCAGGGAATTCAATCATTTCTTAGGCTACTGTTACGCCCTAGCTCTAGGATCCTCGTCTTTTAATAAATTAAAATCAGGCTCCAATTCCCTCGGTGTTAGTCGATATTGGCTCCCTTTAAGCAAGTGCCATAAAGCCCTGGTAGATGTCTCCCAACAAATTGATTAAAACATCTTATCATAAAAAACACTCCCAGTGCTGAGAGAGAGAGAGTTTAACGTTTTAACGTTAACAAATGTGTGGAGACGGCGTCTAGTTTAATGCTATGTCCTGATGTGGGCCAACCACTAAAGCTGTGATTGGCTGAAATTCGGTCTTTATGATTGTTTTTTTTAGGTTAATTCATCATGTGTCAATTGTAAATAGCAAACTGCTTGACATAAATCAGATATAATAATATCTGATACTGTTGTTTTTTCAACTCGAAAAACATATTGTCCCTAAAAAGCAGATAACGTAAAATAAGTTGGAATTTTATTAAACCCCGATATCTTATCTATGGCTCAAAAACCGATCATCATTTATTAAATAATCACGTTTAATTCGAAAATTATTAAATTATTTTCGTACAAGTACTTTACTATATTATGTGTAACACCCCAACCCGAATTTTTAGTCGCTGTTACGTATCGGTGACTACATAAAAACCCTTAAAGTTGCAGTGACTAGTGATGGGAAGAGCTTAGGCATCGTTTAGACACACAACTGGGACAAAACATTTATATCACATGAACTATCATAAGTTATCTACCGTCAAACAGAAATTTGGCAGCAGTTGTAAAATTTGACAAATAATTATCACTTTCAAAAGCCCCTGCGTTAAGTCCAGAACAGAAAGCGTTAGTTTATAGACACGTCAGACAGGGAATCCTTGTAAGAAATATTGCCAGAGAGCTGCGATTTAGCAAAAATACTTTGTTATTAGCTGAACATAAATTCTATGTGCACGCAAATATAATAAGAAATCCAGGTTAAGGACATAATAAGAAATCCAGGTTAAGGACATCCCAAAATTTCGAATGCAGATCAAGATGCAGGATTAGTTCATTATCTGGAAAATAATCCATTTGAAGTAGCAGTCATAGTAAAAAGCATTTGCTGTTCGAATGTTATTAAAAATCATTGTGAGGTTAACAAAAATTATCTCACCGAAATAAATAAGCAAATAAGGTTCGAATTTGGAAGAGAATGTGTAAATCAAAATAACATGGGGGAAAACGTGTTTTTTTCTTCAGACGAGAAAAGTCAGAATGCTAGAATGCGCCTTTATAGTCCACTGGAATCAGGTAGTCAAAATAATCGATTTTCTGTTAAGGTCTAGGCTTGGATTAGCGCCGGGGACAAGGTGTTAGGTGTGCAATGATAGCCTTCGAGAAAGGCTCAACTTAAGTTGCCCAAATTCTCAATCGAAAATTTTAAGTATGTTTAATGCATGAATACGTTATAGCAAAAGATTTTGTAGGTCAGAAATTTCAAAGAAAGAAAATAAAAAATCCTGGTCTGTATTAAAAAAATTGTGAATTGTACAAACTGTTGATTTGGAAATATGTTTAGATTTAAAATATTTTGGGGGATAAAAGAGTTACAGCATAATTTTGAAAACGCAATATTTTACTATTGTCAAAATATCTGAAAAACCATAATAGCTTTTTATAATAAGTGAAATTTTTATATAGAGATTCGAATTTCGGACACATTGTATAAAGGTGAGTTAGATATTTGGAACATACATCTAAACTGCTGGCCACTTGAAACAGTTCACCTGCATTTTTTGGTAAAATTTAAGTTCGAATATTTTTAAAACGAGACGAGGTACTGAGGTGCAGTTTTAAGTGGTATCTTGCAAATTTTATTACATACAACCAATGTTAGGCGTAAAACTTACCCAAGGTAAAAAGTTATTTATAAAGGGAGTTAAACAAGACTCTGCAAATTTTTCAATTTTTTATTTGTTCCGAAAACCTACAAAAACAATTTTTTAGTTCTCATTGTTAGATTAGCGTAATCCTTGGTGAAATTGTAAAAACAATTTCAAACTTTTATTAAAATTTTTAATATTTTTTGTCAAAAAATTTAATTTCTCTACATAATAAGTGTTAACTTTTTATTAGCCATTTTGATGTAAAGTTTTTTTACTAGAGAGCCCTTAAGTCATATTTTTTTAATAATGTGCACGGTCTGCACTACGCAGAACATATACAGGGTGTGAAAAAAGGTAGCAATCCTAAAGATCATGTACGTATATTTCAACACCTTGTAGCATAAAAAAGAATTCAAATTTAAAAGTGTTTACTTAAGTTTTAAGTGGTAGTGAATATTTTCTCCAAATGTTTTTTTAATTTTCTCTCTAACTTTATGATTTTAACAAATACAGGTGTTGATTTTACAGCCAAATTTACCAACATGGGTTAACACAAGAGACATGTAACAGGCTGCAACCTTTTTAGTTTTAAAAATATCAACTTGAAATTTGAAATGTCTCTATAACTACATAAAAGAAAAATGTTTTATAAAAAAATAATTAAGTTACTTCCGCTTTAACCGGAAGTGACTGTACCTTTAACGGACTATCGTATTCAGCTTAAAATTAGATTTTTAACGATATATCATAAGTTAAGTTTGGTTTTGAAAATGCGGGCTGGACCGCCATTTTTTCAAAATTCAACATCGGCCTGTCATGATAAAAATGCATCACTTTTTACAAAATACTTGTTTCCAACAAGAGAAAAAAAACAGTTTAAAAGAAATGTACAATATTTCAGATTCTTTGACAGCCTGAATGTATATTCGTTTTTGCTATTTTGATAATTCAGGTTATTATGAATTACATTTTAAAAAAGTTTTTTGCGAAGAAAATGAACGTGAAAAATTATACAAGGGGTCAATAAAAAATATCGGAGTAACTTGCTCATTCGGTAATTAAAACAAAAAGTGAAAAAAATTAAAAAAATCTATTATTTCCCAAAACGATGTTTAAGTTAAAGTGTCTAAAAAAATAAAAACTAAGCTTATTTTGGACTGTTTAAAAGAAGTATTTTGTAAAAAGTGACTATTTTTATCATGAAACGGCAAAGTTGCTCTTTCAAAACGAGACTGTCCAGCCGTCATTTTGAAAACAAAACTTACCTTGTGATATATCGTTGATAAGTTAATTTTAAGCTGAATATGATAATTAATAAAAATGTACAGGGTTCTATTTAAAATAATAAGTAGGGGTCATTTCCGGTAAAACCAGAAGTAATTTTTAATTACTTTTTTTCATAGAAAACTTACCTCTTCTCGAGTTATAGAAACGTCTTTAAGTTTAATTTTTTTGATATTTTTAAAACTAAAAAGGTGACAGCCTGTTACACGTCTCTTGTGTTACCCGATGTTGGGAAGTTTGCTGTAAAATCAACAGCTGTATTTTTTAAAATAATAAAGTTAGAGAGAAAATTAAAATACTTTAAGTAAAAGCTTTTAAATTTAAATTCTTTTTTATGCTACAGGTTTTTGAAATATACGTACATGATCTTTAGGATTGCTAGGTTTTTAACTAACCTTGCCACATTTGTTTTACACCCTGTATATTTTCTGGGAGCGCAGACCGTGCACATTATAAAAAAAATATGACTTAAAATTGTGATTATTTTATTTATTAGAACTAAAAAAATGTTTTTGTAAATTTTCGGAACAAATAAAAAATTTAAAAAATTACAGTCTTGTTTAGCACCCTGTATAAATAACTTTTTAGCTTAGGTAAGTTTTACGCCTAACATAGGCTATATGTAATGAAATTTGCAAGATACAGCTGAAAACCACACCTCAGTATCTTGTATCGTTTTAAAAATATTCGAACTTAAATTTTACCAAAAAATGCAGGTAAACTGTTTCAAGTGACCAGCAGTTTATATCACATATTATATCACTGAGATAATTTTTGCCTCAATCTTTTCTGAAAAACTCTGATATAAAGAAAAGTACTAAAGTCTATTCAAACTCAAGATACAGTACATGTAAACAAAAGTGGTTGTGCGAGCAATACGCCTTTAAATATAAACTTTTGAAGGCGTGCTGCTCGCATAACCACTTTTGCTTACATGCACTTTATCTTAAATTTGAATAAACTTTACAGTTAAGTAATTACCTATTTGAATTCAGCTAATATCCATTTATAATGAAAAAATCTAATGCATCCTGTTGTATCCAGTTTCAACTGATAGGTGTCAACGGCTTAATTCTGAACAGGCAATTTCGAATAATTATTCTTGCAAGAGTATTGATACTGCAGCTGCTTGTTTTTATGAGCGGCCGATGTGGACGATTGCTTGGTGGCAGCACAGTCACACCTTCTCCATGTTCGGCCGTTTACATTCTCCTCACGCCGCCCCAAAATTACAAATGGATGCCATTTAATTACATTGTCTTGGCAAGTAGTTATAAAAGTAACGGGGCGGCACAAGATGACGGAAAGAGCTGCCTTTGCCGACTGCAATCAGACTGATTTAAGAAATCGCGATTTACTATGAACCCGACTGTAGCGGAAGTTAACAGTAATTTCGTTACGGCGTACAACTGCTGCCGCTGGTTTTCAAAACTTTCACGTTTCCTTTTAAGCGTAAAAAGCTACGTAAAAGTAGGGTTTCGTTTTAAGAAGTATTTCGTGTTAAAATTATAATTATGTTTTACTAAACTCCCCTATTTTGATATGCTAGTTTTAAAGTAGATAATATTGTTAAGGGTGTCGAAATCTACCCGATAATTTCTCTCTTATTCACAAAAGATAATCAAACACGGTGTTTATTGTGTTTTATAAGTACGCAATCAACTGAAAACTTTTGATTGCGTTTCTAAAACTAATAACCTCAAATTACCGTGGTCGGAATAATTTAAATATACTCAATAGCATTGTTTTAACTTTTAAAATGGCTTAAGGCTTAAAATTAAAATGCTAAATTTCCACCACATTTCTTGAATTCATATACGATTTCGCCTAATATAGTTCTTGCCATGCATGTTGCTTTAAACCGAAATGTGGATTAATAAACGTCTTTATTATTATTATTATATAATATAATATTATATATTTTTTTTAATTCCGAATGACATTCGCACTCCCTCTCTAAACAAAGGTGAACATTCACTCGTCCCAGATATTAACATATCAAAAGGATTGAGCTCTAATGGTGTCCTTTCCGTGTTATTGGGTCCATTTTGGTGATTGGTTTTTAAGTTACCCATTAACATGCGAACTACTCGAGATGTCGCGAGTAGCACTGCCTTTTGCATGGCTTGAAAAAGACGTTCATTAAGACCAAGCGCCTTGATGTTCTGGAGCAAGTTTTTTATGATAACTCCTGTTGTTGACATAATGAAAGGCAGTGTCCGGACGCTCATCATTCCCCACTGTCTCCTGATCTATTATTCTAAGTCACGATATTTTCCAATCTTTTCTGCATACTTCTGACCTATATTATGAGTATTCGGTATAGCCACCTCTATTAAAGTTGTTTTTATTGCCGTCCCAATAGAACTTGTATAGATTATTTTCTAAAATTGGCTCAGGGTTGTACATATAATATGGCACTCTTTGCTCCTGCAAGAGCTGTAATTTCTCTGCTAGTTCTTGGTGCAGAATTTTGGCTAATGCATCGTGTCTCAACTTGTATTCCCTCGCAGCAAACATTTGACATCCCCCTGAAGACATGTTGTATGGTTTCTGACAACCGACATTCGTACCTGCAGTTGTCACCTTCCACTGTGGCATCTTTCGTTATATATTTTAGGTAGTTTATGGTTGGAATTACCTGATTTTGTATGGTAACTAGGAAACCCTCCGTTTCAGCAAACATCCGTCCAGACGTCATCCAGTAGTTCGACGCTATGTTGTCGACATAATCCTGAATGACCTCATTTAAATGTCTGCCATGCAGAGGCTTTTTCCTCTAACTTTTCTTATCTACGGATTCGTGATGAGTTGAAACTTGCTGGTCTTTTAGCTGTAAAGGCGTAAAGTTATTCGAATCATATATAATCCGATATAAGTCAGAACAGATGTGCGTGCTTTTTGTTGAAAATAGCTTCATAGTTTGGTGATTGGTTGGTCTAGCTGCTTTGAGATACCTGTTAATTCTCTTCCTCCTTCATATCGTGGAATTGTCGTACGTTCTATGGCACTTCTTGGATGATGTTTTTGTGTCTTTGTGAGTAGAGTTCTGATCTTTCGCTGCAGGTTATTAATGTCAGTGTTGGACCACTTAATAATCCCAAATGAATAGCCAAGCACAGAACAAGCGTTAATTACCCTAGTGATTCAGAGGTGCGGGTGCTATCCCCGCTCGTGCCATAACTTTTGCTGTTGATTATAAATATTTGTAAAAAAATATTTCACAGTTTAAAAACAAACTGATAAATTACTTCTATTTAAATTGTGTTGCCATTCGCTCTAAATTGGTAGAAGTCAATCTAGCTTTTACCAAATTGTCGTATTCACCAAAATATCGTCGGTCACTTATATATTATCTTATTTTTGCTAATTTCGGCTGATATTGTCATGTTTGTATTAAATTCGACTAGTTTTTGATAATTTTATTTACTTTTCTTAACGATTTTATCAATTTCGTTACTTGCATTCTATAGCATTACGTAGGACACAAATGTTGTGTTAATTAAGTTAAATAAATATAATTTCAATATTTACGCTAGTATGGTACCTTTATAATCTATATATTAAACACTTAGCCAGATTTTTCAGCAAGTTCATGAGAGAGTTGTACTGAACCAATTTATATAATTTTTTTTTAAATGATCGTCTGGATACCGAAACTTTTTAGCACGACTTTTTGGTATTGTTTTATTGTGTATTTTTTCTATAAAACCATCTGTTTTTCTTCAATAACACATTTCTGGACGAGTTGGTGAATGCACCCCATATTCTTATGATTCCACGGGAAACTCATCGCACCATCTAACGGAAAAGGCAGAACAATGTCTGCCGGGCTAGCTAGTATAAGTATTATATTTATTATAAAAGCAAATTGTATACATTAGTTTATTTACGAAAAAATAACTTATAATCAACACTATCTTTTTTTGTCAAATTGTAGTATTCGTCAAAATGTCGCCCGCCAACTTGTCGTTCGCCGAATTTATTCCGCCAAATTCACGTAGACTCATAAAACATATGGTTTTATGAGTCTACCTGTATATAAAATTTAAGACAAATAATCATGTAACAAATATTTGATTACACGTAAATATTATTCCAAAATGATATTGTCAAACAGTGATGTTAATTTGTAGTGACATTTTGCTTTGGCCAAAGAAAATTTTACCTAGTTTTGCAATCATTTCTACCTATTTATACATTATACCTCCAAGCTACTTACAATATACAAACATTGCTGTTATGTCTCTATGAAAATTCTTAAATTCGACGTAGAAAATTAGGATATTATATAGACAGGTTTAACTTTGTTTTAAAATGTATTTGTACGAAGTATATCGTTGGAAATAACTGGCCTTAAAATGAAGTGGAGATTTTCTAAATATTGCTCACACACTTTCTAGAGTACGTTTTATTGAGCCCCAGGTATCAGTTGGTGCACAACTGTCAAATTTCTAGTTTTCCATTCATATGAATGGAAAGGAAAAAATAATGTCACTATAAGATTAATGTGTCGTCGTATGGATGATCTAGGACTGATATTGAAAAATTGAAATCTTGTCTCACAAATGACTAAATCGATTTCAAATACAGCAAAACTCACCCCAATTTGGAGAAAGCCAACTCGATAACTAACAGGAATATAAATATAGTTTAATGCTAAAAATTGATATAGAAAAATTTCATAAAAATCTTTTCAAAAAACGATTTAACTTTTACTGTCGATATGTTTGTTTGTATGTGTTTCTTTAACAAAATTCATAACAACTTGCGGCGTACTTTTGAACCAACAGCGGCAAACAAGGTGAAAAAAGAAACTGCAGATATATGACACATGTCATAAATAAGATTTTAGAAATAACTCAATGTAATTAATTAAACTTAAAAGTTATCTTTACTCAAAAAATATCTAAATTAGCCTGAAACCATAAAAGTTTTTCTTTTAAATTGTTTAACGATAAATAATAAAATTAAAACACATTAATCATTAAAATTGTTACCTACGAGATTTAAATAAGGTTAATTTTGTAGTGCAAAGCAAAGCCAAACCATTTTTGTAAACCCCGTAGACAAACATGTAATACTGCTTTCAAAAAGAAAAACAAACAGTAAGTAAAATAAGGGTCCAGTTCAGTGCACTACTTTTATGCTCAAATACTCGCTTTTTTGGAGTACGTGGACCTTTTTCTAAAGAACGTAACCATTCAACATACAGTAACGAAATTACTGTTAACTTCCGGTAGTCTTGATTGAACTGATAAAATTATCTTTTATAAAGGTTATGGTTTTTTTTTTAATTTTTTTTGTTCAGGGCCGTGAAAGAATTGTGTGCGCCCTTTCTCAAAACAAGAAATGACCGCCCTTTATAAAAACTAAATCGTATATTATGTTTTTACTACTTCTTTTTAACTGTACTTTATTTTTTGTTTTGTATGTATAAATGCATGTTTGTCTATTAATATTTTGTAATAGATTTTTTTAATCATTTCGCTTATAGCATGCATATACAGTTCGTGTGACTGACAGGGTTGAGCGTCGACGCGTTGTCTTTTATAGACGACCTTGACACGTCGACATTGCGTCGACTTTTATAGTCGACGTCGACGCGTCAAGGTGACAATGCGTGGACTATACAAGAAACGTCAAAAATGTCGCCTTTTTATACTTCTACTTACTTATGTAATGTCATGACAGTCTGTATCACTGTGGCCACAGTTCACAGTTAGTTCTTATTGTAATTAGTTAGTGAATAATAAAATATGAGTGGTAGAAAGTGTAATGAAAACTTTCAAAAACTAAAATTTGATCTAGTTAAAGATAAAACCCAATAGGCTACTCACCTGTATCCTTGTAATCTTTGTTAATTTAACGAATACTTTCTTATTTTTATATAAAATAGTCAAACTATCATACAGAAGGACCAACATTTTTTAGACATATTTGCAAGGATTTCGTCAAAGATAATGTTAATGATAATAAGTAATAAGTCCAGATTTTGCCGGTTCTCCATCAATGGCACCAATACGTGAAAGCAGTGTTGTAGTGAGTACATTTTAACTGTTGATGTTGATAATGTTAATGTAATATGTATTGTATATTTTAGACAAAGTGCAAAACAAAATGCAAATGAAAAATGAATGTACTTATTGTTCGGATCACAATAAAAAAGAACTTGTATGCGACAATGTATGCCATGCATGCCGTACAGGGTGGGTCAATATTAGTAAATGTACAGGGTGTCTCATTTCGAGCCCCACGATTGGGATTTCGTAATTCGTAAGAGATAAAGAAAGTTGCGCAACTTAGGGGTGATTAATTTGCCGTTGAAAAAGCCCAAAATTGGCATTTTCGATTTTATTTTTTTCTACCCCCGTTTGGGATGATTCCATCATTAACTTATTTTTTTTAATATGGACCAGTTTTTTTTCAAATTTGATTGAAGCCTATGGCCTTCCAAATACAATAGCTTTTTTCTAGCATGCAATCTACGACGGTTTCAAACTGCTTGGAAGATTCGACCAGTTAAGTGTTCAAAGCAGTCTGACTGATTATTCGTAGCTTAGATGGCCGATGTTTAAATCCAGCTTGAAACTGTTTTGGATTGGATTGCATGCTAGAAAAAAGCTAATGATATATCACCCAAAAAATATAATAAAGAAAGTTCCCATACGGTGCAATGTGTTAGAGAGAGATGGGATATACGAATGTCTTGTGTATGTAAAAAACAAGCAAGATTTTTTGGATAAGCGTGATATATCATTGTATTTGGGAGGTTATAGACTTTACAAAATTAAATGAAAAATCCAGGTCCATATTTAAAAAACTGATGTGGATGATGGAGCGCCAAAGACGAAATATCGCATTTAACCTTAAAGGGCACCAATCTCGTAGAGGACAAAAAGTGACAATGAAAATGTAAAATTTGTTTCATTTATCTTCCCAAACCAATTTAGAAAAAAATAAAAACGAAAACGCTAATTTTCAGCTTTTTTAGAAACATCTCCGGAAGTAGGCGGAATTTTTTAAATTTCTCGACGTCAGATTTAATCTTCGCTAAATTACGCAACTTTGCCCCCATTTAAACTTCGCTGTATTTCATATAGTTTACAAGATCCCAAGGGTGAAATTCGAATTTAGGACATCCTGTACAAGTATACAAGGTGATAGAACTACCGGTATGCTCTCAGCCTAAATTCTTTTGGCTATTTTCCTCAGATTTCATTTTTTTTCAAACATTTCCAGCTTTTCCACGAAAATGATTGGAGCTTAAGAAAGGTCCCTTACAATTCCTCCAACCTGAGGATATCGCTGTCAAATATAATGCTTTTACTGTTTTGTAAACGTACAGGTTGTACTCAGTTGTTTCACGACTGCCAATGGACCAATGTAGTTTATGTGCAAACTTCCTAGAATTTGAATTATTTGCTACTAATCCCACTAATCCAATATCTATTGAGAAATTAGTAAATTTTACAAGTGCTAACTCCGGTCTATGCCATATTGACTTAACCCTTTCCTTTACTAGAAAAATAAGTAATTAAAAACTCGGCACTTTTAATTTAAAAAAATCGTTTACTTGTAACTTCCCTCGATACGAATTTCTCTACAGGATATATATGAATATACCTATTTAGTAAGAACCTTATGCATAATATACAGGGTGAAAAGGAAATGACTGTAAATATTTTTACTGGTAAAACTACAAGTAATTTAGAGTAAAAAAGACTTATATAACAGGGAGTCGATACTCAAGGGCTGCTTTGGCGTTACAGATATTTAAAAATTTACAGTTTGTTTTGAAAATGCGGAAACATTGCAACTTTACCAGTTAGGTTAGGTCGTTTTATTAGATTTTACATTTTTGTCGTCTAATTATTTCAAATAACTTATAGATTCCTATTGTTTTATCTAATTTTTTAAATTAGAAAACCAATGCTTTTGAATAAATAAATTACAATAATGCAATTAAAAAGTTTTTTAAGTTTTGCACCACTTACACTCGAACGAAAACTGCATTCACGGCAAAGACGAATCAAGTTTTTTACAAACACGCGGTATACTATTGTATTGCATGTCGTCAAAAAAAGAAATTTACGGTTCTTGTTTATCGTACGCATTGAAATTAATACAAATAATATTTTATCGTTCTTTTATCTAAAAACTTAAGCTATAAATTGTTGCAGCTACCTACACAGGTACAAACAAAGTAGTTTTTTTGGCTTAACATCGTAATGCATTTTTTCGTTTGCAGTAGCAAAAACAATTTGGGCGACAAGTAGGATTTATTATCCCGTTCAGAAGGTATAGGTTTTTAAATAGAACGCTGACAATTTAACAGTATTTAAATTAAAATATTAAACAAGGAAAACAGAATATTTCAATTGTAGAAAAACTAATGATAAAAATTTATTATCCAGCCTAAAAGCGAGTGTTTTCTCCT
Organism: Kuschelorhynchus macadamiae; assembly: GCA_030620095.1. Classification (NCBI taxonomy): domain Eukaryota; kingdom Metazoa; phylum Arthropoda; class Insecta; order Coleoptera; family Curculionidae; genus Kuschelorhynchus; species Kuschelorhynchus macadamiae. Next base: position 248,199 of record JAUTXW010004569.1, read on the forward strand.
CGAGCCTCAATCACAGCCTCTAATACTGCGAATGAGGTTGGCAATAATGTCTTGTCTAGTCGCCGACATTCTTCCTGTATAGCGAGCCGTAATGCATCTGTTGTTTCTGGAACATTTGCGTGGAATCTGATATGTCTCTTCAAGGTGTCCCATATGTGTTCAATCGGATTAAGGCCCGAACTTTTTGGAGGCCAATCCAATCGAAGGATTCCAACTTCATCCAGGTACTCAATGACTGTCTGGCCTGTAAACTGTGCATATGGTATAATGTGATTTTGTAAACATTCCGTAATGTATCTGGGAGCAGTAATAGATTCTCTTTCTGAAATTACTAAACCAATACGACCTGGTAATAATATGCCTCCCCAATGACATAACACCACCGCCGCCAAAAAGTGTTATTTGAGCAAAACAGGCTTGTGCCTATCGCTCGCCGGGTCATCTCCAGACACGTTCGCGCCCGTCTGGTGAACGCAAATAAAATTTTGACTTATCGGAGAACAACACCTTTTCCAACTGCTCTATGGTCCAGTCAAGATATTGTCTGGCAAAATCGGGTCTTAGCTGTCGATGACGTGCTAATATATTTGGACCTGTAGCTGGTCTACGACTTAATAAGTCACGAAGATATTTACGGGCCCCAAGCTCGTCGGAAAGTGACGACCAAAAAAAAGTACTCATTTTCATATAGCAGAAGCTTATATCCTTCTTGAATACAATAAGATATAAACAATATCTACTTTACTGATAAAATGAAACAATAAAAATTATATAAACGATTTTTAATGTAGAGCGGCGGCGGGCCCTCTTTTCGACAGGCCCTAGGCCCGTGCCTCACGGTCCTAATAAATAATGCGGCCCTGCTGCGCACTATCCGCGAAGAAACAGCAACTCTTTGATCATTTCTAAGCCGCTGTGCCACAACATTGAAAGTTACAGGACGATGTCGTAAGACAGTAACATTTATAAAACGATCTTCGCTCTCACTTGTACATCGCTTTCGACCAGAGCCAGGTCTTAGATGGTTTCATCAAAGCGTCTAAGAGCATCTCTGACGGTACTTCTTGTCAAATTTAAGATTCCGGCATATAGTGGACGTTAAACTACTGCCCAGGTTTAAATTAAAATGAGTAAATTTAAAACACATTTACAAAGTAAAAACTGACCACAATGAGCAAGGGCGGATCTAGAGGAGTTGTTTAGGGGAGGGGGTGATGTGAGACTACGCGCCGGGGTTTGTACCTCGCATGTCAATTTTTTTAATAGGTTCGATAGTCCTGTTTTTAGCTTCTCTCGCCTACTTTGGTTGGTTTAAATTAATCAACATACAGAATAAAGATGTAAAATTTCTGAAAGAGTTTTTTAATCACTGCACATATGGCTGCGAGACGGGAATTTCACCAACTTAAACGCAATTCAGATTAGTACAATAGATACCTTTTAATGATTTATAAATAGATTCTTAAAATGCGTACCTCGTTTACCTTGTTAACTGGGAAAAAAATATGAATTAGTCTTAATCTATTATTTCACAACCACTAATCCACTATCACTCGACTAACCAATATAAACTAAAGATTATACTAAACTAATAATAAAATAAGATACGCGATTCGGTTCTCATGTACGCAACAACGTTATAGAGTCGAACGACTGAGTTGGCATGGCTCGTGGATGACACAGGCATCAACCAAGCCGACGCAAAATTACACCTAGAGGTGGCAACGGACATATCGATATTTATTTTATCTCGATAAGTACCAATAAATAACCACCGGGCGCTGAAAAGCCATGTGAGCAATTTTGTTCATACGCATTTTTTCTTACCCTTCACCCCCCCCACCCCTTAGATCCGCCCTTGGCAATAAGAAATAAATAAAATTTGCTCTGGTTGCTAGGAAACAAAATGTACAGCCTTCTAGATTATAATGAACATCGAAGGGTTATAAATTGAAAATACTGTAGTATTGTCAGCGGTTTATTTAAAATTCTATATACCTTAAACAAGCACAGATATTAAGTTGAACCAAAAAACAAGATGTCAAGAATTAATAACCCTTGTCTCTGAAATATAGGGCTACATAATTCCACTGCCCAGTTATTAAACAGGGTATTTTGAAATTAGTGCATAAAAAAATCATTTTGTTTCTACTGTTATATCATGGCATAGGAGAACATTTTCTGAAAAATACGCAAATACGTTGTCAAATTTAACCGTAAATTCAGTTAACCGTAAATTCAGCTGTCCGAAATTTATTGTACAGGAGCGTATTTAGTAAATTTCTTGAATTACACGGTTATGTAAGACCTTTTTGCCTTAAATGACCCCAACTTTCCCGTATTAAAATATTTGCAGGTCATTTTCCTTGTAATATATTTCACTTTGCTTGACACAAGGAACCTTTTGTTAAAAGGGTTTACCCAACTTTTTCTCAAGTACCCGGAATTTGTCTTATAATAAATCTGTTTCTGAGGAAAATAGAAATATATAACATCGTATATAGGTACTTAAGTTGTATAAAATTATTATCATATAACGATATAAATATATAAGCTGTATGATCTGCTTGCGGTTGAATTCGTAACGGAGTAAACTTCCGGGTAAAGGATAAAGGTATATTTACCGATTTTTTTATTTTCTGTTTATTGACAAGTAATCATTTTACATATATTTTTCCCATTCTTTCTACATTTTTAAGTTGTTTGTTAAGCTGAAAGTCATCGTTCTCTTAAATAAGTCTAATCTGGGCGTGCGCAAATAAGAATTTATGATATGACATCCTTCTAACCTTTCAGCTGTAATTTTTTTTGAAATCTAGATGGAACATACATACAGACACACGTCTATTGATCACCATACCTACGCAACCAAAAGACCACTGTTTATATTCCAGTATACTATATTTATTTATTTTTTACATTCCATAAAGTTATTATCAAAATCTATAAAAAGTTTCATTCCAGAAAACGGAATTTTATCGAATTTTAAAACAGTTTACTGGGCCGCCATTTTGTTCGGCCATATTAGATTTTTCCCAAAATATTACCCATTCATCCCCAGATGATCCTTGATTTTTGAGTAAATAGGTAAGTAGTTTTTGAGCTACGCCGCGCACAGACAAACCGACGAAAATGTGAGAGGAGATCTAGGGACCCAGAAGCGTAAAGTTTTGCAAAAATCTTGAAGGTTCATTTTAATACTTCCCTTTTACCAGGGAAGTAAAAGTAATTAAATTCCCCTTGTACATATTTAGATATAGCATATATAGCAAGAAACAAAATGCATTGCGAATCAACACTCGAATTTTAAATTTTCCTACTAACCGAGTCACATTAACAAATAATAGGTTTAATGTGTCGAACATTTCATCAAAGTTAAAAGGCACACACTAAAGAAAAATGGTGTCTGATACCAGTGCTATTTATTAATTAGAGTAATGTATAAACTCTATGAGCTCCGACTGGCTTGCAAAGTTAGATATTTCAAACAGATCTATCCTATTGATGTTGCGAAACATTTTACCTCCCTTTCCATCTATATGCTTTTACAGAAACATGGACGTATCGTTTTCACCTATTAAACTTTAAGCTAAATTGGGTCTTTTAACCTTTTAACAAATGGCATGGGGAATAGTATTTAAAAAATAATTAGCTATGCGGACATGAGACAGGGCCTTTGTTCTATTTGCTGTTCTATTTTTAATATCTATTTAGAATCTATTTGAAACAGGAAATGTTAAAGCGAAAATTTGTCCGAGGAATTTTATTTCAATAAATGTAAGCCATTATATTGTATTAAATACTAAACATCGGTAAATTGACTTTACCCGAAAGTTCCTTTGTAATGAATTCTTCCATAGTAGTAAACAACTACATGCTGAACTAAACTGGATCATGCCTGATAAGTGGAAAGATTTTTAAAGATGGAAGTTCCTTCCGGGTAAGGCCAAATCACCAATTTTTTATATTATTTATACTTAACATTTTTATAGGCCACCATTTTATTCCCCCATATTGGTTTCATACCAGTATTTTGCCTCTTTATGTTACACTTGATATTTTGGCCAAATTTAAAAATTAAAATCAATTGAGTACGTACTTTTTATACTTATTTTTTTTTAATTTTATTGGGCCGCCATTTCCTTTAGCCACGTTGAATTTATGCCAACGTTTTTCCAGTTTATCCTTCTGTCACATCTAAATTTAGTGCAAAATTTGAAATGAACTGAACAAAGCTTTTTAGGCTGATTTTTTAAACATTTAATTTGCCAGCCGTTTTATTCCGCTTTATTGGATTCGTGCAAAATTTTTTGTGGAAAATTTGAAGTTTGTTGAACAAATAGTTTTCAGCCTGATTTTTTAAAGAGTTTATTAAGCCGTAATTTTATTGCCCCATATCAGATTCGTACCAAAATCTTATCACAGCCCTATATTCCACTTGTTTTTTGAGTACATTTTTAAATGGCTTGAGCAGTAATTTTTTACACTTATTTTTAAACATTTTATTGGCAGCACATTTGTTCCACCATACTTCATTCGTACCAAAGTCGAACAAGTTCATTCGCAAGTCACAGTTGATTTGAGTGCTTAATTTGAAACAATTGGAATAAATCATTTGTTCACACTCAGTTTTTAAACATTCTATTAGACCGCCACTTTGTTGGATTTGTACACACATTTTACCAGTTTTTTTTCTTTATCGTACTGGATTTTTGTGCAACATTTGAAATTAATCGAATTTGCAGTTTTATTAGACCCGCTATTTTCTTTCGCGATCTTGAATTCGTACCAAAACACCAAACCAGGTTAATCCATATGTCGCACCTGATTTTTGTGCAAAATTTGAAATCATTCGAATAAGTAGTTTTTCAGACTGCCTGTTTAAACGCTTTATTAGGTCGCCATTTTGTTTCGCCATCTTGGATTTGTATAAAAAAATTACCGTTCATCCATATATTACAATTAACTTTTGTTCAAAATTTGAGGTCAGTTCAGTAGGCAGTTTATTACCCTAATTTTTAAAACATTTTATAAGGCCTTTTTATTACGTGGATGTTTTTCAAAGTGTTACGGTTTCATTGCCATATGACCCTTAATATTTGACCGATATTAATCCGGTAAGTTGTTTTACAGCTATGCCGCGAACAGGCAGACAGACAGATCGAGGGAAATGGGAAAATGATTTAAAAACCTAGGAGGGTGATTTTGAAAAATGTGACAAAACTAAGCAGTATATTCCTTAAGGAGAACGGTAAGTTGCTTATTCCAAGCGAGAAAGATTACTGCACAACAATTGTCCGTAAGAATGGTTTTAGTTATTGAGTAAATTGTACGTAAGAGAATGTTTACTAATACAGGAGTAGAAAAATGTGTTTAGTTAATTATTGTAGCAATAAAATGTATTATCGAGGAATTTTTAGGTACAAAATATTTTGTTACCCCGAAAAATACAGTAACATCTAAGAAAATTCGTTTGACTGTAAACATATTCTTCAATAACTCGATCCACTGTCAGCAGCAATCAGCAAGCCCATAATAATATGTAATAAATATATCTGGTCGAAGAGATATATTACATGCAATTGAGTTGTTTGCTAACATTATTTGTTAAAAATCTATAAATTTAAAACCGACCACTTTCTGGGACATCATCCACCTGTTTCTAAAATAAATTTGATAAAAAAGCTGGTCGCCGATAAAGGCAAATGAAGTTTTTCGATAAATGCAGGGGTGTCTTAAAAAGTTAACCACCTTGTCAATAAAGAGGCAAACATTGTCAAGAAAAACGCCGTATAAAATTCTCATTATTCCTAATTGTCAAGGCCAATCACTAAAGCTATATTTACACTTACCCCTAGAGAAAAAAAAATACGTTATATTTAGGTCTGGAGATAATTGTGTCCAAGGGAACGATTCGCCCAGCTTTCGGGAATATTGTTGTCAGCTGTACCAGGCTTTCTGTATCTTCTGTTTACATGTAACATTATTTATTAGATTTATACAAAATATATACTAAAAATAAAATGAAATTTAAAAAATCAAATATAAAAAAATTTCATCCAAACCTATTCCATTCTCGCTAGTCCCTTACACATAAGCCGCATTACCTCTTTGAATAGCGAGGCTGATCCTTTGGGTAATGAAGCTTTTTGCTTCCTTGCACGATATTTTTGTGCTTATATCATTAAAAAGGTTTTTTGACTCACTACCCCAAGGACCAAATGTGTCAGCTGCGAAAGATACAAATCCAAAACTTTCTTCTAGCTCGTCCTATTTATAATGTTTTTGTAATTCTCCGCAACGTGCAGCATCACCTGCCCTTTCAGATGTTTGTTTGATATAAGAATCAGCAAGGGTATGCCTGCACGTAGCGTCCCATAACAATACCTTACCTGCTTTCCAGGGAACCAATGTTATACCATCCACTCGCTTTCCATCGCTTCGACAAATTCCAGGCGGTTTTAAAACTGCGGAAAATTTCACAGTTATTAGAGACCTCTTGATTATGTCGTTGATCAGCCTGTGTCTGGACATACGTCTCTCACTTTTTTTTTGCAGCTTAGTCCGTGTAGGCCATATATATCTAATGTTTCGCCACAAGTGCAGATATGTTGTTCACATACAGGCAAGCCAACTCTCCAAGCAATGGAAATACAAAAATATGAATCATCCAAAAGATTTCCCAAAGATGCAGAAGGTAGAACATTTAACCAGGCGTTACTTTTCAGGCATTTGAATCCTGACTATTCGATATACGGTTACTGAGGAGAACCTGACATAACTTCAAATCTAACTTCTTCTGTCTACGTGGTAGTTCATCTGGTATATTTTCTAGATTGCAAAGTGAAAGCTAAGAATTTAACGCAAAATTTGTGTCAACGTCAGAACAATTTAAAATATTTTCAGGTAAAATCATTTCAAGCAAATTTGGTACATCGTTAACCGAACCTAAAAACGCGGAAAAACAAAGTGTGGATGAATTTCGAAGACCACCAAGTTTAACAGACATTTTATTTTGCTTAAAAGAATTATTTTGAAAAGTATTTTTTAAAACTGAATCATAGTCGGTGTATTCCAACAAGGAGCACATCTTAGTAAGGAATTTATACTGGGTATTGAAAATAAATGTTTAAGTAAAAAAAATCCGATGTGACTACTAAGATATTTTATATTTTATGTTTTTACGATTTTTTATTGTTACCTAAAATGGTCTCTTTGTATTAGCAACACACTCCCTAGGCTGTTTTGTAAACACAGTTCTTTGTGTTGTTTGGCTGGCTGGTTTTTGTCTATGTGTGGCAGCTTTTTAAAGAGTTATTTTAGCTGAATACTGTTTTAGTATTCTATCGCTGTGCTCTAATATTTTTCATTTATGTATTTTATTTAACATTTGTATTGCTAGCACAATTACAAAATAACGAAATCAATGTCAGAAACAGTACACTCATACATACATATTAAAGATACGCGTTACACTAAATTAGATCTTGACAGTTTTTTCTCTTGCAAAGTAGATTAAAATCAGATTATTCACACATCTATTATAAAATCATAAAATGTGAATGAATAGAAACACTTGTATTAAAACTAATAAAACACGATACACTACATGTTAAAATGTTGTAGTTTTTTTGGAAAAGGTGGTACGTGCATTTTCATCCTTATTTTCGAGGTTCCGTTTTGCTTTCCAACCTCTTCTTCTTTTTAGTTCGAAATTATCAATACTTGTTTCCCCGTCGTCTTTTTTTATTTCATTCTTCCCTTTTATTGGTAATAGTCGGTTGCCTAATTGTGTTACTAGACCTGTGGCGTGTTTTGGAACTTCTTGTTTACGTTTTTAGTTCTATATTATAATCTTTTGTTTTATTTGCGACTAACGCTTGGAAATGTTTTATTTTATGTTTTAGAAAATGGCAATAACCTTTCAATGTGACTTGACATGTAACTTACAATTTAAATGTTTACTGTTTTTAACTGTTTGTGGTACTTTATGGATTTATTTCCTGTGCACACTTGACTAAGTAAGTAGATCACTTATTGAATTATTATTACAGATTGCTTCTTAATACAAATTATCTTCATAATTACTCTTTTTTACATAGTTTCTTTGTCCTTATTCAATTTCACTTCTACATTAGTAACTATCTTCATAAAATACCTATCGAAAACTAAAGAAAGTGATTTCCTTCCTTTCAGGTGGTAGTGCAAAGGTTCCAGTGCAACGTTTGGTTTTAATAACGAGTAATGAAATGAATGAATGAATGGAATACTAGAAGTCCCTTAACGTAAGGTATATTACGATATTTTCTCGATTCTTCAGAATTCGGTCTAGGCGCGTATACAGCTTGGAGTTATAGGAGGGGTAATTTACAAGTTTTTCTATATATATTAATATTAACTTCAAAGTTCAGAATCCGCGGACGTGAATTGTGGATTTAATAATTTTGTCATCGATGCGTATGGGGGGAGTAATTACCCCCATTACCACCCTTCTTGTATACGCGCCTGATTCGGTCTAGTTCTCTCGCAGATATTCGTTCCTTGTCATTTTATATTTTTTTCTTGTTTAAGAGGCAAATGGTTAATGCCTTTTTGGAATATCATTATACGATGCTATACTTTATAAAGTTCGAAAGATGATATAAACAGATAATATATTGCTTTGTGTAGGCTGGATTTTGGCATAATGCTTGGCGCAATAGTATGTGCATCAACTGAGGCATCAACCATAGCGCTAAAACCCTAAAATAAATTTAATGCGCTTGCATGTGATTGGTAGGCGTTACCTGTGCGGCATCTACGCTCGGTGTGAAAAGGCTAATTGAAAATAATCTTTCTTGGTTTCGGCGGACCCGTGCGAACCGTCTGAAATAGAGTTTAGCCCCTACCGTTCGGTTCCGGCGCAAAAATTACTAATTTAGATGAGCAAAACTTTATTGCTGTTAAAATCTAGTCGACCGAAAGGAATAAAATTTCCCCTTTAGAGGTAATTTCTTCATTCTAAGATATAAAATAATAACTTTAAGAAGAAGTCATATTCTTCATGAAAATAAACAAACGTTTTATAAGTCATATAGTTTTCTATGAAACATATTTTCAAGTAAAGAAAGATTTGTTATCTGATGAACTCGCTAAATTAGCCTTTATCTGATTACCTGTAAACAATAGGCTCTATTTCAAATAGTGATGTTTTGTAAACTCCGAACAAGTAGGGCTAAAAACTAAATAAATTACAACAGTGGTACTGTGAGGTATTTTTTTGTTTGTAAGACTCGAACCTTATGAAATATGTTCTTAAAGAAATTTACAACATACCTTTAAAATGTATTTCTGTAGTAAAAGATAAGTAAAATTTTCCTGATAATGAACTTTCTCTTTTTTAAGAAAAGTGACATATATTATATGGGAAATGTCTAAAAATATTTTAAACGGGAAAGTACAGGTCGTTTAGGGCAAAATATTTTATAAAAACATGGGTCAAAATTTCTGAGAGAAAAAGTTAAATAATGTATTCAATTTATTTTCCAAAAACTATTATTTAGATGAGTATTAATTTATTAATTAATTAAAATAGACGCAAAATTAAAAAAAAATAATCCTTGAACGATTCTAATTCGATAACGTACAATTCGATAACGCGGAATAAACCTCACATGCCGCATAAGTTGTTTTTCTCTAAATTGCTTCTCTAAACATATCAAAAGCATTTCGCTCTTGAGTAAAAAAACTATTTTATTTGTGTCTACTATTTCTTTTTGTGATACAGTGATATTCCTGTGTAGATACCTTCAACCATGTATACCAAAAGATTTCGAGACAAAACCAAAACGAAAAGATATTATTTATCAGTATCAACGCGTATGAAAGACAGAAAAAGTAATTACATTAATATAATTTTCTTAAATATTTCTTTTTATTGTCATTGACGACATTAGTGGTGCGTGTGGTTTGTAAAAGCTTGATTCGTGGTTGCCCTACTCGTAGGTTTGATTAGCATGTTGTGAGCATTAAAACATGTTTGTGTTTTTATTTATTCAAAATCACTAGATTTCTAGTTTAACAAAATCTAGATAGATCTAGACGATAACAATTATTCATACGATTTTTGGAATAATTAGATGACAAAAATTAAAAATCTAATTCAATAACCTAATCTAGATAGCGTTCAAAATGATTATTTGAGAGAGTACAATTGCAATGTTTTCTCCTTTTTAAAAAATTGTAAATCCTAAAATGTCTGTAACCCAAAAGCAGCCCTTGTGTTTTGAGACCCTGTAAATATAAATAAGCCTTTATTTGCTCTAAGTTACTTTTCCTTTTACCTGTTAAAATATTTGCAGTGATTTTATTTTCTCTCTGTATATAAAGTTATTACTAAATAGCAATATGCATCTACTAACTGTGTTATCCGTGAGGGGAGGAATTCGTTTCGAGGGAACATCTAAGACACAGAACATAGGTATATGCGGGAGATAGGTCGATATCCAACAGTAGATAAAAAAGGGTGATGTTGATACTATCTAGAAACTTTAATGTGTTGCGGTTTTGTTTTTCCTTCGGAAATTATTTTAAAGTGATCACATAATAGGATATGAGACAGGTCACAAGCCTTTTCTTAAAAAATAATAATAATAATATACAAAATTGTAAATTACGTGACAGTTACAGTTAAAATTGAATAAAATGTATTATTGAGTAAAACTATTTTTATTTGAGTATTTAATTTACTATTACTTCTTATAAAACAGCATGTATATAATACGGATTGGACTATAGTTTCAGTCTATGAAGATCATATTGTAAATCCCTACCAAATCTTGAACTGTAACTATAATGCAAGTTTTTAGGTTTAAAAGGATCCATATACTGTCTAACAAATGTCAGTATTTTAAAGAGGGAAATGCAGACCAACCTTAGTACCGTCTCACTTATAAAAAACTATCTCTCTCTAAATTTTAGACCGAACATAGATCTGATTCGTTTTTGCACTAGAATTCACGCTGTGCTGCAAATGAGTTTCCCCAGAAAATTATGCAATATCTAATGACTGACTAAATATTAAATATTTTTAGGATGCCTGTACTTTTACAGATATAATCAACATTCTTTCCGATTTAAATCAATTAACATGGATTCCCAATAATTTAATAAAACCAACCTACCCTAGTAAGAGAGCTTTTGTTATCATAAGCCACATATGGAAAAAAGTGCACTGTATAAGTCTCATTTTGATTAAGTATCAAGAACTACTTTTTCAGTGACTTTTTATAGATATATCGATTTATCAATAAATGGGGGTTGTACCACTAGTTGTTACGAACATTCCAGCAAGGATGCTTATTTTTAAATGTGTTCAGATTATTTGTTGCGTTTAGATTTTTGTTTGTCAAGGTTGTTTATCTTGGAATTGTTTTGATATTTTTAAAGAAAATGAATTGAACTGATCCTAATATTTTTGTTTAGCTAATCTCAGTAAACGTCTATATAAGTATTAATATTTTCTGTAAAAATCGGAAGCCATCGTTAGCTCTGTCAATTATTAAGTATTAAGGATGTTTTCAAACCCACTGCTAACCATTGTTTATCATCATAAATGTAGGATGATTTGTTTTTTACCAGAGGAAAGCTAATGTCATATTAGTACTAAAATGAACTAATGAATGTAGAGAAAGTTAACAAATGTTTAAAAGAATTTTGTTTTCTGTTAGAAAATGATCTATATAACAGAGATTAGGATTCTCTTCAACCAAATCTTGAACTAAGAAATTATTAAGGTTTGTATATATATAATCAATGCCTATGGAATAATTGGCAGTGACTCTTATTGGTACATTGCCTGTGCTGCAGAATATTTATGCTTAAATCAGCTGTAATAATCAATCTACAAAAGGAAAATGATACATGTTAAAGCTCGCAACATTGTAACCATGTACAGCCAGGCAAAATATTTATCTTTTCCTCTTTCAAAAAACTTCAATAACTTCAAGCATATTTTTAATGGATTGGACGTTTTGATGAACGATGCTTATGGTATTTTGCCATGCATTTGGTGTGTTTGTGTTACTCAAAGTGAACTTTGTGAAACTTGATCCACCTTTTCTTATGCTGATATTCTCAGATTGTAGTTGGTCATTTTTAAGAAGTCTTTGAATTGGATTGTAAGCTATTTTCGGTCTAAAAAAAATGTCTTTCTAAACCCAAAGTTGAGTTTTTAGAATGTTACTACTTATGACCAGAAAGACTCACTACAAATGTGTGTGTCCCTTTTGGGATCGCTTTAGTTTTGGCTCACATCGTTTAATAATTGTTTTAAACAAAATTTAAAACTTTATCATGGCTGGTTTTACCGTTTTCTACAATGCAGTTTTTAAAAATGGACACCTAAACAATTTTATTTTCGACTCCAGATGCCAAAAAACCATCTGAAGGATCGGTATCCTTTGTTCCATATATTTGGTTCGTTTTGTCCTATTTTTTTATTGTTTTGACTTTGAGATTTGAAATTTTGGCATTTTTCTTTATGTTGGTGTCTCTGCTTCTTAAAACTTATCAGGGCTTCTTGATACTTGCACCTTTTGTGAATAAGTTTTATGCGTGGAACCGTCCTACTGGCCTTAAGCCATCACTTTTTAAGCGTCTAATTCCTCAGCCCACTTCATGTGGGTTGTCCTTTTACTTGAGGGTTTGGTTCTTATCTTATTTTGTTTACCTAATTTTGTTCATTTAATTGTTGCTGGCAGCGAATTTCCCCAATTCACAATTTTCTCTAAGCAGATAATTTTTCTTTTCGATTTGTAATAAATTAACCTCTGATTTTGGTCCTCTGGGTTTTTTTACCAACGATGCTTGCATCCAACATGAAGGGTGGAAGGTTTGGCAATACATTTAACATTAACACAGTCTTATACAGCGTTTCGAAACTGTGTTTGGGCACACATCCTGTCCGAGAACTGATTCTGTACTAATGTAGCTAGTGGCTGGGGGTCCACAAAAAAATTTAAAATCAAAAGGGGTCCGTGCGCAAAAAAGTTTTAGAAACGCTGCTCTAACACATTTTTTGCAATTTACTATAACATTTTTGATGTATGAGTGTTGTGTAAAAGAAATTTCTCTAATTCCTCGTTGTTGAAATTTGATGACAAGGGTACCGTGTATACGTCTATATGTAAAATAATTCCATGCCAACAGCTATCAGCTTTATTAGTAGTAGCAGTTGGTGTACTAGTTTTTTAATGGGGTGATACTAAAATACCTGCTGAGAAAAAAATGTGCAGAATGTCCAGATTTATTTAAGTAAATACGATGTTCTTAAAGAGCATATCAAACAGAAAATTTAATTCGTAAACGCTACAGTTATGATATGTTTGGAAACCCTTAAAGGCAGATTCCGCGAAGGAACATTTACTGTATCCTTTTCAATGCTAATCACGTTTACGTATTTCCTGATTAACACAGACATTTGATGCACACGCTCTGTTTCTCGTAAACATTTCGTTAAACATTTTGGTTTAATTACTAGCGGTGTCTTTTAAAACCAACGAAAAGGTATCATAGCCTTTGACAAATAATAGGAATCGTATATACCTATTAATATACTTAAAACCGTATGCAAAAATAAAATATATAGTGTCAAAACTTCACACCACTTTTATACTTTAATATATAATATTGAAATTCATAAAAATCCGTCAGTTTTATTAGATAGCCCAATCCCTTAATATTGGCACGCTCAATCCCTGAAATCTCAAATAGCAAGGGAGTTGATCTTTATAAATAAATTTCAAAAGGTTGCTGTAAAAAAGATTTCAGCAATTTTTGACTATAAAATCTGTCATTTGTTTTTCTTTCTTTTAAGGGTTAACTTATGTGATTATTAAATATCAGTTGAAGAAAGTGACATGCTTGAGCATGGAAATTTCTTTTTATTATCATTTTTATATATTTTTTTGTTGTTTTCTGAGGCTATTTGGTAGTGATTAAATGGTCATCTGAAATCAGATTGTATTTAAGAATGAAGACAATTTCATGGCGGAACCAAAGGCCTGGCGAGATTTAATGTAAGGTAGGGTGGAAGGGTAAAAAAGTAAAAAATACAAGAACTCGCCAGTAATTATATAACTTTTTAAAATAGCTTTGAAATAATAATAAAAAATAATTTTTCAATTTCTTTATTAAGGGACTTGCACAATCGTAAAATGAATACTAATACTAAAAGACCCTAAATTTAAAATTCCTAATACAATTAAATACTAGGTATACGTATGCAGAAATGTCTATTCAAGAAGATAAAAGTCAGAGATGAACATTCCTTATGAAAACTATATTACAATACTCAATCAACACCAATAAAACTAAAGCAATGTTATAAAAGATACAAACAATGAGTTCCTTATACCAAAAAAAGAGGAGCCGCAGACATCACGCTCAATCTCATTTCCAAGCATCATCATCCGATTCATTTGGCCATACATTGAAGAAAATGTGCTCACCTTTCTTAGGCTTCTAGCGGGAACATTAAAATTATTTAGACAAAACAGTTCAGGACATTGCACATAATTATGAATTAGTTTAAAAATAAATAATTTGTCAAAATTTTTACGTCTATCAAAGAGGGTTTTTACTTTTAATAAATTTAACATAAGATAGTAGTCAATGTGTATATATATATATATATATATATATATATATATATATATATATATATATATATATATATATATATATATATATATATATATATATATATATATATATATAATAATAATAAGGAGACCAAACACAAATACTATTTTTCAAGTGACTGCGAACAAATGTCTCAAATAAGGTTTTCAGTGCATAGATATTTTTAAACTCTCTAGTGTCACGTTTGACAAAACCTAACATCTTTATTGCCTTGTTACAACAAAACTCAATATGACGGACAAATATGTGCCTTCTGTCAAAAATCACTCCCAAATCATCAACTGTACATTTTCAAGACCAACACAGGAATCATTGAGATAATAAATGTTTGGCTGGGGGCGTTTTTTTCTGTAGAAGTGAATACATTTGCCACTTTATTACAAACCTATTAATATAATCCTAAACCCTGCTGCTTGCATTAGAAGAATCAATACGTCTAAAAATCTTGAGATCATCAGCATAGAGCAAAAATTCACATAAATAAATATCATTGATAAACAGGTTGAAAAGCAATGGTGCAAGATGACCTTAAGGGACCGCCAAATGTAACATTAATCCTGTCTGAGCAATATGATTTCACCCTGAAAATCTGTTGCTTACCAACCAGGTAGGAAGGAATTCAACCATGAGAGTCCGGAGCCCCCAACTCCACATAAATATAATTTATTAATTAGAAGTTTGATCAACTCTGTCGAAAGCCTTGGAGAGAGTCTTTTCACACATCAATAGGTTGGGTGTTACAGAGCGGCCACTGATGAAACCATTTTGCTGAGAAATAATTACATTTTTAAAGATGGAAGTAAAATAATCACTTACAAGTGACTCAAAAATATTTGTCATTTGAGAAATCCAGAGCTCCGGAAATACACTAGCAGTAAGAGATTTATTAAAAATAAGCCACAACGGCCTTGATAGAGTAAACGAGCATTGTTTTAAAAATGAACGAGGTATGTCATCGGGACCAGATCCTTTAGACTCATCGACAAGCCTATGCTTGTTATAAACTATATACCAAATTTTAAAGTATTAATTGCCACATCCCTAAATGGAAAGATTTGAGAGATTTCCTCGTTATTGTAAGGACACATAATTTCAACAATACACGAAAATTATACCACTCGCCATTGCCATTAGTATGAAAAATGACACCTTACAACATATGGTGACTTGCGTTTTTATAGCTAAATCACCAGTTGTGTTGTGAGCTAGATGTTTTGAACTAAGTATTTTTGAAGGTGGCTCAAAAAAATAAGTTTTCTCATGTTAGCGTCAGACTCAGATTTACTGTATATTGTTGAACAATGAACTGAGTAGTTCTAAAATCTTTGTTTAAATAAATATGTTAATAAACAAGATTAAAGCATCTAACTAGAAATACTTTCTCGAATTTATTTTTTTTTGTATATTAGTTCGTCAGTTATGAAATATTAAATAGAATTAATACGATAATTAAATATTTAGGGCTGTTTATTATTTGTATGTTCTTTCCCTTTTTTATTCGTACTAAATAAAATAAAACGAAATTAGTTATCTACATATTTTGTAAAATATCTTATTACTCAATTAAGGTCTATAAAATAAATCTCCGTACGCCTCTGTATAAAGCTATGTGTTAATGAAAACTTCCCTCGCCTCACTCGGATACGGGGTGACTAAGATTCATTGACAACGTCCATATCTTTTCCTAACTTCGGGATCTGGCTCGTCCAGAATTTTCCCTTAAAAACTGACTTTAAATGTGTTGTTTTATTGCGTTTAGCTGCGACTATTAGTGCGTCGTTGAAACGTGCCTCTGTCGGTTTTATTTGTCTAGGAACACTGTTTTATTGGAAAGGAAACTTCGGACCTTTATTTAGTATTTAATTATAAGCCGTGCAACTTTTATAAAATATAAGGTCTTTTGAAATCGCTTTTTAAGTACAGAATAGATAACATGATGTCGAAAATTATATTTTCTGCAAACTGAATTGGAACATCTTTCATATTTTTAGATTGGGGAAATATTGCGATGACAATCTTTTTTACCAGAAATCCCAGTTTTTATTTGAAGCAACATTGGAGGGGGTTTTTGGGATTTAACCCCCCCCCCAGCAATAAATTAAGGACCTTTTTTTCGGGATTGGCGGTTAAACCCCTATTTTTTTGAGTTTAATATTATTTAGGCTCAAAAAATCAAAAGGTCGACGTCTTCTCGCTCCTATATTGTTAAAGTAAGTTTAGAAAAGCCCCCCCTAGAAGAAATGTCTATATCCGGCACTGCAAAATTGTATACTGTCTCATTTAATTCGCCTTAAATTTTAAAAGTTTTCCTTTGTTCAGTCCGACAAAGAAAATTTCCACTTTTCTATATAAATACTAAAAGGCAATATGCATATATGAGCTATATCAATCCTTTGCGTAAAAACACATATTATGGGTATAAAAATAAACGTTTGAAGTAAACATTTGATGTCAAAAACTTTGTAGGTGCTCTTGGTGGAAGAAGTGGCGTATTCAGAACGCCTTCCTGCGGAAAACATCTAAAAAAAAACGTAAACGAGCATTGTACTCGATGTTTCCTCTATTTCCACCTTGCGTATTTTTATGGTGGGTATCGCATCAAGATATATAGTCAAATATTTATTCATGTGCAATTTTTTATCGGCAATACATGGCATTGTAGAAATACCGAAGACGTAATTGCCAATTTCTATGGATGCTTCCATTATGATAAAATCTCGAAACTGAAGAAAAAGCAGAGACTAGACATAGTCTTGTTTGCATTGTTTTGCTGTCGAGTTACAGGTAGTTGTTCATTTTTTAAAACTGTATATACTATTATACCAATGACTAAAAAGATTTTTTATATTTTTATTGTGGTTGCTAATAATATTATTTGTTATTCAAATAGTAATAAATTTTAACCTGGGAGCAGTAGCGCTGTAGAAAAACGCACAAAGTAGTAGATCTAACAACAATGATCCGGAAGCAGGTATGTCGAAAGGAGCCATTAGCGCCTACATATAGGAGTGCAACTTTGCCTTCCACCGCAGTTTCGATATATTTTATTGCAGATTTGATAAAGAAATTTTGTTGAATGTCCAGTGTGAGCTTCCTGGATCAGTGGTACGATTTTCAGCTTTGTATCCAACGCATGTTTGTTCGAATCCCCGTTCAGGCGGATAATCTTTTTTAGTTTTTTTTTAACAAAACTTATAATTAATATGAATGTGGATTAGGATAGGTTAGGATGTGTTAGGCTTGCTGCGAAGAAAGCGCTCCAACAAAATTCTGAGTTCATATTAAATAAGGATTCGTAGAGTTAGAGTAAGAGTAAGGTTAGCCCAGGTTCGTCGATAAAACCATCAATAAAGCTATAAACCATCAATAAAGTCATAAAATCACACCTCAAATCATCCATATTTACAGCACTTTGTGTGAAAAGTGACTGGAGGCAAAGTACATGCTATTATCAGGTCTGACCATATGTTCTATGTGAAACGAGCCATCGGCGCTGATGGTCAGCGCTGACGATCAGGATTGACCATATGCTCCATGTGAAACGGTACTATATCTACTTCTACGTACGAAACTCGATCCGATCGGATGCAAAGAGCTTTAAGTTAACCTACAGTACTAACCAGAAATAACACATTGGTAAACCTACTACATAAAGGGAAAGCTATTTGTAATAAGCCTGATTTGATATTGTCTCCAGCGCGGTTTTGAAAACATGTATTAATACATTTATTGAGGATTAAATAATCATTTACGGTTACAAGTAATTTTTTCTTTATCATCTAGAACTTTTACAATTCCTTCTTCACCATTATTGGGTGATTAAGATGAAAGTTTATGTTTGTTTCACAAGGTTTTCTGTATATTTAAGTTTGAAAATTGTGTAAATTTTAATAATTGTTTATTTTTTTATTGTAACTTGCATAGCAGTTTTTTTTGTTTTAAAGTGTTTAGAAAATCATTTAAAGATAATTTCCATATATGGATATATTGAAAAATATCATTTACATTTCTCGACCAAATTAGTTTTGAATTATAATTTTGAACGTAATTTAACTTTTAACAATATTACATAAAAAGATAGATAAAGATGTCCCCATAGCCATGCCAAAATCTTGTTGGCAATTGTTACTATTGTATTGCAAGTATGTGGTTTTTCTACAAATTGTGGGTAGTTCAATCATCGCATCAGTGGTTCATTTTGTTCTTTCACTAAGATTTATATCAGTTTTGAGTTTATTTCAAGCAATTGTTAATGTTTTATCTACTGATACATAAAAATACTGACAATATCGAAACATATTAGTGTTAATTCCTGGTGAGATTTTTTCCAAAAAATATTGTGAGTTTTTAGTGTAGGAGTCTGAATATCCTACAAGTAGATTTAAAATGTTTAAATGAAATCTCTGTTTCTATTGGGTAAACAGGTATATTAGGTTTTGTATTTTTGGTCACAAAATGTGGATTTTTACTACCATATGATGGAAGTCTGTGTCTTTCTGTATGTAAATTAGTACTGTGGTAAGTGTTATATATTTGCCTTTATATTTTTTTTGTGTTACGTTTTTACTTACTTATTATATTGTCCTTCATTCAAAAGTACCATTATCTTCTGATAATGCAGTGTTATGTGGTCTTCTATTGCTTTATATTGTTAGGTTGTGATATTTTATTTAATCGTAAATGGCCGTTGTGGAATAATTTTGATCCGAAATCTAAAATCTTGTTATTCTTGCGGTAAGTTTTGGATTATTCAATAGCCGATATGATAACACACTTGAGAACAATTTGGGTGTCACTGAAGGTTAAATATTTGGTAATATTACAATATTGTATATAAAAGGTTATGCATTTCTAGCGTGTCGTCTTATTACACTTATCGTTTGTAACACATGTTTTATATACTGGTGAATGTGACGAAGGAAGTCACCAATTAAAAGTTAATTAAAATAATTTTTAATTACGGGGAAATTAAAAATCGCATTCCTTCAGTTCCTATTTTCCTAAAAGGGACGTAAACGAGGCTTGATGTTCAGCGAGTACATTGTTAGTTCAGGTTTACCCCTTGCAAGGGGTAAATAGTAAATGCGGAAAAAGTTGTCGCATTCTGAAAAACACATATAATAGAAATCTGAGAGCTGTTAAAGCTGTACATAAATCATAAAACCACAATGCTTTAGGTTTATTGTTACAAGCTTGGTAGTTTTAGTAGCGAGAAAGAAAAAGGCTCGAATGGAAATAAAAATAGAAAAGTGGGGAAAATGAGAGAGCTCGTGTTGAAAGACTATCGGGCCGGTTTACATTATGCAGACACATGTTCGGCCCTATCTTAGGAAAACAAGCAAGATCGCTTGTCATATGAAGCAATCGTATGAGGATAAACGGTTTCGATGGCCGCTCCGGAAATTATAGGTTTTTCTAGGAAAATTACGATTTTTACAATTCATATTTCCTTGTCGGCCGGCATGGTTTAAAGCCCCTTTAAATTCGATCCACTTGTATTTTATTTTTATTAAATTCTTTGCTTAGATGTAGTGTTTTAGTCCGGTGTCGCTTTAAATTAAACATTGCACATGTCATTAGCAATTTATTAATAAAAGTTTTATTATAGTTAGAACAAAACTGTATTATTAAAAACGATGCGAAATCGAACAACACATACAGTTTTTTTATTGTGGTGTTATGGAAGGCTAAAGAACTAAGTGCTAGAAACCTTCGCTGTCTAAAATAAAGAAACCATCTGCTTAGGAGATTATTTTATTAAGATACTTTAAGGGCTCATTAGAGTCGCAACATACAGACCATACAGGGTGACACCGAATAAGCTGATCAATTGATTTTCTTAATAAATTTTGAATGAAGCCAAACAAATAAAAGGTTAAAATGGTTTTCTCCTGAAATTTTTTTATCACTGCACATGAAAAATTATATAGACCTTATAACTATGCCTTTCTTTTTAGCAAGCATGAGCTGTTTTTTGGTGGAATTTTCCAAGGTTGTATTTTAGCCCCAGCATACTTTGAATTTTATTGATATATATCCTATCCTTAAGGTAGCTCCAGAGGCCAAAATTTGAGGCAGACAAATCAGACGGACAACCTAAAATGGGAAGACAGTTAAGTTCACACACCACCACACATTTTTGTCAGCAATTTTTAAGCTTATTGATTACAATTTACTAGCCAACATTCTTTCAAAATATTTTATTGACCTTTATTAATTTATATACTTTTTCAGCTAGTTCCTTTCCCGCAAGGACTTGCTTTGGTTTCTTATAGTTCTAGTTTGGTTTGAATTTCACTTGAAGTTTAGGGTAGGGTTTGTAACAATGTACTTGTTTTTGTCATTACTCGCCAATTGTTTGAAAGCTACTTTTTTTGTTAAATTTCTCGGCTCTCTCCAATACTTTCTGTTCGGCGCGTCCCTGAGAATAATATCCGAGGAAATAATACACTTAAAGTACTTACCAAAAGTCCGCACCGTAAGGAAATTTTTTTACCATAGGCTTGTCAGGATATTTTATTCTTGATTAAAGTTTCTGAATAAAGAAAAAATTGGTAAATTTCTTTTACCCGGAACTTCCCTCGTTATTTCTTATATTTCCTTTTATTAGGAGTAGTGAACAGTGCAACACAATTTAGCTCAGTACATAGTCATTTAAAAACATGTATGTACTATCTTTTCAAACATTTTTATTGGGCGTTATTTTGTTCCGTTATATTGGATTCCTACCAATATTTTATCAGTTACTACCTATGCCATACTTAATTTTTGAGCATAACTTAAAACAAATTCAATAAGTATTTTTTACATTGACACATACCGCCGTTTTGTTACGTCATGTTGAATTCGTACCAGTTTATCCCTATATCATATTCATTTAAATAATTTTTTTTTGCCTAGATTTTTTTTAAATATATTGTACCACAACTTTTTCAGTTTATCTGTATATTACACTTAATACTTGCATGCAATTTGAAATGAATGTAATGAGTAGTTTTTTCAGGACGGTTGTATTTTTTTAGTATTTTATTAGGCTGCCATTTATATTCATACCAAATAGCTATGTAGCACTTATTTCTTTGTGCAAAATTTGAGAAAATTGGATAATTAGCTTGTTTTTTTTAACATTTCTCTAGGCCGCCATCCTGTTCCGCCAAATTCGATTTTTTTCCAAAATATTATCAGCTCATCCTCATATGACCCTCAGTTTTTGACTTAAATTTGGAGTCACTCTGATGAGTAGTCTTTAAGCTATGCCGCAAACCGACAGACAGACGGACCGACGGAATTGATAAAAATATTTTTTTGGTATCTAGGGACGCTAAAACCTGAAAATATGTAAAACCTGAGAGGGTGATTTTTTCACGAATATAAATATTTTATTTGGCCGCCGTTTCGTTCCACCATCTTGAATTAGTAGGTACCGCAGTTTTACTAGTTCTTCTCTATACCACAATTAGTCATGGCACACCATTGGTCCAGTCAGCAGTTTTTCAGGTTGAATTTTTAAATATTTTAGTAAGCCGCCATTTTGGACTCATACCCAAATTTTACCAGTTGATTCCTACATAATATTTGATATTTGTGCAAAATTTGAAATAAATTGGATAAATAGTTTTTTAGTAATAGTTTTTTAACATATCACTAGGCCGCCATTTTATTTGCCATATTGGATTTTTACAAAACTGTTACCAGATCATGCCCATATGACTCTTAATTTTTGACCAAAATTTGAAGTCAATCGGGTAAGTAGTTTTTTAGCTATGCCACAAACAGACGGACCGATAGACAGACAAACCGACGAAATTGATAAAACATGGTTTTCGGTATCTAGAGGCCCTTAAAAGTAAAGATCTGAAAACATCTCGGAGATTTTTTCACGAGAACATTACTTCCCTTTTACGAGGAAAGTAAAAATATATTGAATTATAAGATCATGTTGGAATATACATATTGTTCAAAAAATAAAAAATCGTTATTTTAGAACGCAAAAAAATAATAATGGAGTTTGTGAAACAGCCGAATTATACTAAAAGGTAAATAAAGTTTCCTCGTATTAAAAATATTTAAAGAAATATTTAAACTATTCTTTTTTCAATTTTTGAGCTTTAGTCTTTTAATTTTGAACGAAATGAAAAACATGCACTACAACTTTTAGTTGTAAATATTTGGTGGCTTATAATTTTGCGTTCTCAGAATTTCCATTTTTAAAATTATTTTTTTTTAAAACAACTTTTTTTCAGTTTCTTGAAAATTCTGTGCAATAAACCTTAAATTTAACATGGTCAAACTTATTTTTTGGTCTAAAACCAACTTTCATCAAAAATAGAAATCAAGAGTAAATTAAAATAAAGACTAAAAGTAAAAAAATAAAATTACGCTTAAACATACCTTAATTGAAAAATTAGCAAAGCATGGATCGCCATGCTGTTTCCAAATGAATGTAAATTCTCTGGTTTAAAGGAATGTTATCTAACTGCTCTTCTATATCATTTTCCAGATATTGGAGATATCGAACGACAATAAAACTTTCACGGAAAAAGATTGATCCGATAACCTTATTTTTTAGAATGCCACATTTCAACTTTATCGTACTTGAATTTTGACTACTTGAATTTTGTAAAGATTGTTTGTCGCCTAGAAATATTTATTGCGACGATTAAATATACCATTAGTAGTAAATGTAGCTTGGTCGGTAAAAAGTATATTGCGTAAAAAGAGCGGATTTAACAAACATTCTTAAAATTTCTTGAGAAAAAATTAATCTTTGTTGTTTATGTTCTTCAGTTGAACGGCTTGAAATTTATATGGGTGATAATTATAACGATGAAGAGTTTGTTGATTTTGCCAAATGATTTTCGATAATAAATTGCTGCATCGGTATTTGATCGTTTAGGATTTTTGCAATTAAATGAATCAGATATAGTCCTAAGTATAGAGAACTAACAACAATAATTTACTTGTAAAGAATAGTAACACGCTTAAGTCAAATTGTTCGTTTAGATTTGCTTAACTTTTGGCATTTTCAAATTTATTTACTTTATATCTTATTGTGTTTCTTCTCGGAACGGTTCTACCGGGAAATTACCTATAATACTCATTTTGAGTATAGGTAGGGTTTCTATTATTCACATAATATAAGCATATTATATTAAATTTGTCTTCAATAGAACAGCCCATTTTGTTGGGCAAAACTAACACAGACAAGTTAAATGATGACAATCTGACAATGTCATTACCAGCTAGACACCTTAGACATGATTTCTCGTAAATTAACTAAAATAAGGGGGAAATTTAAAGTCGAATATCTCTAAAACTATCAATCCAAGTGTTGACATATCATTTTTGTTTACTGGTTTCTGATTCACCCTGTATATTCCTAGTTATTTTTTCTAGGAAGTTCCCTGAAATCTATACATTTTTTATTATCTTTTTCTGTATACAAAAATAGACTCTGAAATTGTGTGGCGAAATATATACGATGACCCTGTACTGGTAAACCTCTTTTTTGGTTTATTTTGAAGTATCTTATTAATTAATTTGTTTAGATAACTATTTTATGCAAACATTAGGTGTGATATAGAGATAAGCTCGTAAAATTATGGTACGAATTCAAGATGGCAAAACAAAATGACGGCTAAATAAAATCAAAGGTAAAAAAAATCTTCTTATTCAATTGACTTTAAAAATGCGAGAAAAAATTAAGTGAGACATAGGTAGAAATGGGTAAAACTATTGGTAGAAATGCAATATGGTAAAACAAAACGGTTCCCAATGTAAACGTTTGAAAAGACAGTATATAGTGTTAGTAAATTACTATGTACCGAACTAAATTGTGTTAAATATGTTTTAAACTAAAAAATTACTTTAATTAGTTTACATTATTACATTTCTCTTTAAGGGTCTAATAAACAATAATTTTATTCCATACTTTGTGGTTAACCCTGATAATAGGAAAATCTAAGAATAGGTCACGTGTATCCTGGGCTATGATCGTATCATTGATAACATTTAGCAATTGGAATAAAGCCGTTCCTATCGATCTAACTGAAGCTAAGTTTATAACTCTATTTTTGTATATCTCTACTTGCAACAAACTTGCTTTGTTTCAATGTTGGCAAGTAATATTAGGCGTAATGGCATTGCTCCTTTGGACAGGGGAATGATTTTATTTTTGCTTAAATTATTACCTTAGATAACCATTTTTGTCAAATATTCGTTGTTTTTTAAGCAGCTTCATAAAATGAGAATAATAATCTATTATTGTATGACATTTTCAACGATTTATAACATTTTTAGAACTCTTTTTTTTTAAGTGTTCCCTAAACCTTAATTTTGTATCTAATATTAAAGCTACATTTTTAGCTCTATCCGCAACTGCAGTCTGGTGTCGTTAATTGCTATATTAAGAGAAGTTTTCAGAAAGTCAGTATTGTTTTATTGCCAAATAAAGCAATAAACAGGAGCTTTATTGCTTTAGGTTAAGATTATGTTTTAAAGAAGGTTTATTTAAAAGTTTAGGGTTATCATTCATCATTTGTTCCTGAGCTTGAAAACTTAAAAGGGCTGTTTACACGTGCGAAATTAACGAAACAAAAGTCTGTCTGTATAACGTGTGTAATATGCAAAACAATTATTATGCTACCTGCAAATAAGGTCAGAGAGTAATAAAACGTTTTAACTGTAATAATGATGGACAAGGCTAAAACGAAATATTTACTAGTTAGTCAATAGACAGAAAGATACATCGTTAAGAATCAATGTATTTTAAAATTCCACAAGCAACAAAGACAAGACAAACGAGGAGGAAGACCAAAATCACATTTAAAAAATATAGTTGCTTAAAAGCAGCCAATTTGGCAACATTTATTAAGAAAGCCTATTAACAAGCAATATGCAAATATATTAGAAATAAATGATTGAAAAAGCAAAAGAACTCGCAAGTGTATTGTCAATAAACTACACCAATTGTGAGGAGCTTAGACAAAACTGGTAAGAGGCTAGTTTAGACCAGGCAACATTTGTCACTGCCCTTCTTTGTTTCTTTTTCCTACCGAAACTTCCCCCACCCCCACTTTCTTAAAAAGTTTTTATCATATTTTCTTATTCTATTAACTTCTTCTATTAACTTAAACAAAAATAAATCATATTTTCTGATATTCATCTTTCTTTTTGAAAACTTACTTGATTACAATTATTCCAATTTTATACTTAATGAATAATTAAAATATTTGTTCTCTTAGAGATTCTCAGAAAGATACGTAGTTAAAAATCAATGTATTTTAAAATTCTACAAGCAACAAACACAAAACAAACGTGGACGAAGACCAAAATCACATTTAAAGAAATACAATTACGTAAAAGCAACAAAGATTGAAGTTTTGGACAGAGGGCAAAAGCGACAGGCAACGGGATTAACAAATTCATATGAAATTAAAAATGACTACAACTACTTAAAGGGTTTTGGCAAATTAAACTAATCAGTTTAACAAAAACAACAATTCAGATATAACAGACATTGCTAACTTGTGAAAAAGTAATAAATAATGAACTCAAATTATCCACAATGTTCCAAGAAAAATAAATCAATACACAGTAGCTTACAAATAATTGTTAATAATTAAAGTGTGGTTACTCCTCGAGCAACTTTTGTCACTGAACTTCCCTGTTTCTTTTTTCTCCCGAAACTCCCCTCCCCCCACTTTCTTAAAAAGTATTTATGAAATTTTTTAACTTAAAAAAAAATCATATTTTGTGATATTTATTTGCGGCAACCTCTGATCTATAATTAACAATCATATTTGTCATTTTAAAATATAATTTTGTATTGCTCTTTAATTCCCAATAAATTTGAAATACGCATTAAAATATTTCTAAACGTTGCTGCTGGCAACGTCGCGTCATATCATGCTGCATGCGAGCTAATATTACGATAAAGCGGTGACATACGAGATAGTATTGTGATGAATTTATGAAACTGCTTCATGTACTGTCGATGTGAAGTATACTCCTTTTTGATACTCCTGAAGATTGAAACTTTATTTGTTTTTGATTAGCTTATGTTAAAAAATAAAAAAATTATTTGAGGCAGTAATTAACAAGCTTAAATGTGATGAAGTTATTAAATAAAATCCATTCAATTATAACTTAATATCAGTCTTTGCAATGCGTATTGTAACTAAAAACAGAAGACATTTTTTCTAGTTTTTACTTGGTGTAATAATACTTAAGTTTATTATTAACTTATTTTTTTATTATTTCATAAAAAATTATTTTATAAAATTTAATTTATTATTAAGTATTATTTTAGAGGTAGCTTGCTAGTTGGGTTTTGGTACTATAACAATGTTTCTAAGTTCATATCTATAAAAATCTTTTCATATACGAATTTACCGCTTAAAGAGCTACACATCACTTTATAGATTATAATTTTAAGTTCCAAATGTAAATAAAAATATGGAGCGTAAAGGAATAATTTTTAGTTTAATATCCTTTGAGTCTTCATTTTTTTTATGAAGCTGCAAAAATAATAAAAACCTTCGAACAATTCACTATCCTTCCTCCTCTGAAATCCTAAAATTTTGGATATGGTTACTTCTGGTAATTCAACGATTTTTGTTATGATGATTGGCTTTCCCTCCCATCAATTATAAAGGTTCAGCGTCTATGGTCGAGCTCAAACCACAGTAGCAAAATAGTACGGCTTTCAATTTATACATCGGTTTTTGATTTTAATTTATGAATAGTTTGATATTATCGTTTTAACACGTGAATGTATATGACGCCATTAATTAAATATATGGAGCAAACTAGCTTTATTTATCAAACCTTTTCTGACGGTTGTTTATCCTAAACCTAAAAGCCAACGGCACGTTATGTCGATCCGATGTCATGTTTTAGTTTATACGTGAATATTTGATAAGTACGAGGAGAGAATAGGCATCCAACGCTATATGCTCATCCTAATGGGAGGCAATGCTTATATTAGCTTTAATGTAATACAATTTGCTTATTAATCAATTCAGTTAAATCTCAATAACATCTCAATCTGTCACATGATACCAACGAACTTCACAGGATACGCTATTCCCGAACTTTCGTCATTATTAGTATGCAAGAGATAGTATTTAGTTTCCCAGTAATAGCGGCCCCCTCTAACTAAGTATCAATCTAAAAAGTTCTGCAAAGGATGCGTCAAAAATTCCTAGATATTTAAGTTCATATTAAGTTGAATGAAAATTCAATAAAAAAAAAACGATTTTACAGAAGACGTTCAAAAGCGCAAAATTATAAACCATCTCAAAAATTTGCATTTTTTGAGGCATACATTTAATTTATTTAATTTCTACTTACCTACCTTTTTATTAGTTTGATGTCGACTTCAGAAAGTTAAATTTTTAATAAGGTGTAAAATATTCTCTTTAAATTTTATTTGTTTATTTTTTAAATTGGTTTTACTCTTGGTTAAGAAGTTATCAAGAATTGACTATACGTTACGTTAGGCACTTCAGCAGGATCAAGATGATTCTGGACCTTAGGCCTAAAAAGTGGCTATGCCTTTTAGTTTATGCAACGCTCCAGCGATTTTCGAACGTTTGATGGAACTGACGTGGGAAATATATCTAGTATATTTAGATGACATCATTATTCTTGGAAAAATATTTGAAGATCATTTAAAGAATATCAAAGCTGTTATGCAGAAACTGCCAAGGGCTGGCTTAAAACTTCGTCCCAAGAAATG
Organism: Kuschelorhynchus macadamiae; assembly: GCA_030620095.1. Lineage (NCBI taxonomy): Eukaryota > Metazoa > Arthropoda > Insecta > Coleoptera > Curculionidae > Kuschelorhynchus > Kuschelorhynchus macadamiae. Next base: position 276,622 of record JAUTXW010004569.1, read on the forward strand.
CTAGTTTTTGCAAAAAGAAGCTAAATATTTAGAAAATGTAAATTACCGAACTTGGAATAAAAACCGATCTAGAGAAGACTGAAGCCATTCCAAATTACCCAATATCAAAGGACAAACATGAACTAATCAGTTTTTGGGTCTTTTTGCATAACACAGACCATTGATATAAGGTTCTGCTAATATTGCTAGACCGTTACATCGACTTACTTAAAGCAATCATACCTATGTATGAACCGAAAATTGAAAAGATGCCTTTTGCAAACTGGAGAATGCCATGTGTAAACCTCCAGTGTCAAACCCCGAGACGTCCCACATGTTTACCCTTGATACAGGTATATAGTCTACTTTAGCCAGGTTTTTTCTAAACCTGAACGCATCTATTGAAGAAAGAAATTACTGGTTATTGTAAAAATATTGAAGCAGCATACATCAGTTAAATATTTGCAACACTTTTAGAACCCGGGAGAGCAGGGCATAGCTAGGTGGTTTTCGCGCCTACTCGTGGGAACGCCTTTTGAACGAATTGCTATAGATGTAGCAGGACTATGTCCAGTTATTAAATGCAGGAATGGGAAGAAGAAGTTTAAACCAGCCAGACTGTCTATAAAACTCTGACACATGGTCATACTTCCTTAGATCATACGAAAATCTGAGGCAACGATATTGTAATTTTTGCAGACTCTGTCTGTCCGAAAGCAGCAATGCAGGCCAGTATAAAATTTAAACATATACAGAGTTTTAAGTTTTCCGATACATTTATTTTGATATTATCTATAATATCGATATTACGAGAAAAGACATTCCGATTCTTGTCGCACAGCAAAAGTTGAGTTTTAGATTGGTTTAATAAAAGGCCATGCGCTATTGAGACCTTTCTAATAGTATCACGGTCATGAATAATACGAGCCTCGGCCAACCTGACATCTTTAAAGCAAAAACTATAATAAAGTTGAAAGTCATCTGCTTACTGGTGTGAACTCATGTAATTTAAATGATTCGCAAAATCCGATGTATATAGTGAGAAGAGCAGAGAGCCCAAAATGCTACCTTGAGGCACATCTCGATTTAAGCTTAAAGTCTCAAAAGTCTGATCTCCTACAAGAACCCTTTGACACCTTCCGCGAAGATAATCTTTAAAGAAACTAACAGCAGTGCTATCCAATCCAAAATATTTTAGTTTAGCACACAGAATATCGTGATTCAAGCTGTCAAATGCATTACTAAAATCAAGAAGAAGTAAGTAAGTTTGTTGGCCTTTGTTTGCAGAGACCTTCAGAAGGGCGGTGGTGGTGCTATGATGCGATCGAAATCTGGACTGAGTTATGGAATAATATTAGGTTGCGAACAGAAGTTATTTAATTGAATATACACAATTTTTTCTAATATTTTAGAAAATATAGGCAGCAAGCTAATTGGTCTGAAATGACACAATTCACTTGGGTTAGTATTTTTGGCAATAGGTAATATATTCGCAGTTTTCCATTGCGTTGGAAATTTACCGTTAAGAATACAGAAATTCACAATTTGTGTAATATGAGGCAGCAAATGAGGAACTAATACGTTTTTACGATCTAGTCCGTCCACACCATGGGCACTAGAACGCAGCTGATTTATAATGTTTTCAACCTGGTCACAATTTACTTCAGAGAATTTAAATTTAGGAGGAACACTTAAATCTTTTACCGATTTAGGAATACGTCATTATTATTTATCCGGGCGTTTCGGGGAGGTATACTCTCCAAAAAATATTTGTTAAAATCATCAGGGTTTCCTACTTCACATGCATGACCAGCAGAACCAAAACATAGACGTACTATTTCAATATTCGATTTGCCGATGTGGGATACCAAAGGAAATATATTCGGAGTGTTGAAAAGCATACTCACTTTCTTAGGAATTCACAAGACAAGACGAACATCTCTTTATCCGCAGTTATATAGAATAGTTCACCGATTTACCAGAACTTTGGGAACAAATCGTGACCGTTAACACTATAGCTTGGAAAAGATGCTCTTGAACGCTGCTCGTAGAGATGTTAACCTTAATGGCAATGTTAATTACACTATACAAACAATAATCAATATCTTGATACAGCATCCACTACAGTTAGAATCTAAAAGACATACTCTTTATCACGATAGACTAATTATAACGGACAGGTGAATTCCAAACAGCAGACCTGAAATAACACTTCGAGATGAGGAGCGTAAACGAACTTTTTTAAAAGATATAACCATACCGAACAACCATAATATCCAGAACACAGTAACGAAGAAGAAAACGAAAGAATCAAGAGCCGAATGAAGTTAAACAAAATGTGAGAGTTCGAAAAAGTCCTAATTGTGAACATTTTTATGTCTGCTACTGGTATTATTCAGAAAGAGTTGCATGTTAGTCTTAAAATGCTGGATTTAAAAGATAATCTATCAACGAACAAGTCAATATTTGTCATCGAATTTTCAGTCTAGGTGAAAATTAACATCTTGATCAAGGGGCGCGATAAGCGTTCCGAGTACCTGTAACTGCTTGGTAAACTTCATAAGGTATACCCAGATTATCATTAAGGACTGCATGATTTCTAAATCAAAAAAGGTACCAGTTTGCAGAGACTCACCAAAGAAATGGTGATAAGATTGCAGAAAGCATTTGTACTTGGATCTCTTCATCTATTGTTCCTGCCTAGCGCCTCTGTGGGTTGGAGCCACAGGCGTTCTGCAGCGGAAATTCTGCAAATAATAATCAATTTCAACAGAATATATATATATATATATATATATATATATATATATATATATATATATATATACATATACGTTGGCATTACAAAGAAGCAACCGATTATATTGAATTAAAAGGCCTTTGAGTTACCTTCATGAGTCGAAATGCGGGTGCTATTGAGTTAAAAGCTCTTGAAAACACTAAATGATGCCTAAAAAACTACGAGATTGGGTACAACTCTCATTCTCTCATTGTAACATATTATAATTAATATTTAAATCGCTAAAATGTAACTAAAACTTAATTCGCGTAAACCTGAATTTTTTCTTATAACGGATATTGTTTTCCAAGTTTAAAATTGCCTAGCTAGCTTTTTTTGCAAAATTTGACAAAATTCTCAGGAACTTGTAAATAAATATAGGATCATTGTAAAAATCGCTTATATTCAATATATAAGAGCCATATAAACTCCATTCATATAAAACAATATTTGTAAAACTTTTTCTTTCGAACAGCTGGAAAAAAGTTTATGTGTAGAAATACGTTTTGAATTAATGAATGGAAGCTTGTGCTGAACTGAAAAACAATTTTCATGCGGCGTAATAGAGTAGATGTTTATGAAATTATCCATGCTATTTAAGTAACAGAAATAGCGTTCATTACTAACCAGAATAACATCGGTCAAAAGCATTGACAGCTTTTATCAATTATGAAATAATTTTCTTCGGATTAGATACCGTGTCATGTCTTTCCATACGTGTAAATGAAGACGAAAAGTTGGACTCTTTAAGCTACGGTTCAGGATACATAAAAACGATTATTTGTTATATTTTAAACCATATAACAAAGTTTTGGTGTGGTTTTGAATCTACCGACGGTGATTCGAGAAGTTGGTCTTTCTCAGGCATTTATGCTTATAAAAGTGAAAGCCATGATTCTTGAAGATAGGCGTTGATAGAGTCTATCATTGCCAGAGTATTAAATATATCAGAATCAACCTTTTGCTATTCTGCATATCAAAAATAAGTATTTTTTTATAAGATGTCATGGTTTTTTAAAATGTTTGAATATATATCATTAATTATACTGGTGTTGCTGCTTTGTGAAATGGTCATCAACTACTCAACTAACATTGTAAAAGATGGTAGCGCGATTATGAATATGCAAAAAACATTAATCATTCTATTATTTTAAAAACTACTACTAAGATAATGTAATGAATAAAAATTTAACCGTTAGTCGCGTCCGTTGCATTGCGCAATACGTCAGATGCTCATACATTTTCCATAGGTGCAAAATTTCACAAAACTCCCAGGAACTTGTAAGTGAGTATTCGATCATTCTAATATCGCTATTATTAACTGTAAAAGAGCGATATAAACTCTATTCGTATAAAACAATATTTGTAAATATTTTTCCAACAGCTAGAACGAAGTTTGTGTGTCGAAATAGGTTTTGAATTAATGAATGGAAGCTTGTGCTAACCTGAAAATCAAGTAGATTAGATCCAGGATAACATTGGCCGAAAGCATTGACAGCTTTTATCAAATATGGAATCATTTTTCTTTAGATTAGATACTTAGTTATTAGAAATAACGATAAATTAGAATTTGAAATTTATAGAAAATTTACTAGTATTGATAGGTATATAAAATCCGACTCAGTTCATTGCCGTCGACACAAAATGGCAGCGTTTCATTTCTTAACTCACAGGTTAGTCAATGTTCCATTAAGTGAAGATCGTTTTAACAATGAAATGAATCGGATTAAAAATATAGCTAAAAGTAATGGACATAATGATAATTTTGCACATATATTAGTAAATAGGCATAAGCATAAGAAAATGTTAAAAGATGTCACTACTCTTCAAGCACCTAAGGCTCCTAATAAGTTCATAGTAATCCCATATGATCCCAGATATACGAGAGGTCTAGAAAAAGTATTTAAAAACGTAGGTTTTAGAGTAGCCTACAAAACGGAGAACAGTTAGAAAAATCTCGTTGGAAACCCGAAAGACAAAGTCGACTTGAAGAAGAAGAGTCGCATCTATGAAATTAGCTGTAGTGACTGCGATCTGAAATATGTTGGGAAACCTAAACGCTTCATAAACATTTGTTTTAAAGAACACATGGCATATTTAAGATACGGAAGAACAGAAAATTCAAGCGTTGCCCAACATGCTTTGGAAAACAATCACCAAATAGGAATAAATAATCTTGAGTTAATTAAAAATCTATCTAATAATAAATAGATTATTGGATGTGGCAAGAAAGCACTAAATAAAGACAGAGGGCATATTCCCTATAGTCTCCTTATTGCTTACTTGACAACGGTGTAGTCGGGTGTAACCAAGTGTGACCACATTTACCTATAAATAGTCACGGTTAGGATAAGTCACTTTAGTTTATATCATCTGCTGATGATGCTAACTTAGTTAGCGAAACGCGCGTCCAGAACGTAACAATTTGTGGGGTAGTATGGTTAGAACTCTTGTATTTTGATCAGTTTTTAATATATTTTTTCACAAATGCTGATTTTTATATCATTGATGATACTGGTGTTGCTGCTTTGTATAATCAACTACTCACCTAAAAAACTTTAAGCAATATATTATTTTAAAAATATATATATATATATATATATATATATATATATATATATATTCATACGAAAACATTACTATCCGTAGGTGCAAAATTTTACAAAATTCCCAGGAACTTGCAAGAGAATATATCATTGTAAATATTGATGTTATTAAATCTAAAAGAGCCATATTAAACTCTATTTATATTAAATAATATTTATAAAACAGCTGAAAAAAGTTTTTGCACCAGAAAGCAATAACTTTAGAAGAAAACTTCCTTAGCAAAGCAATAAGTACCTCATCAGGCCCTGTTGAATTTTTATTGGGCAATTTTTTTATGGCAGACCTAACATCCTGTGGTGTTACTACATTAGTGTATTGGAAGTTATTAAAACACTTTTCCGACACAGTGCACTCCTTTGATAAACCGTTACTAAAGTGACAATTTAATTTATTTTAACAACAGCAGATAGATAAATACTAAAACTATTTGCCATGTCTTCTGCATTAGTTAGCATTACATTATCCTTGCATCTTTGATTAATGTATTTTTTTAATTATTCTGGTTTTTGCCATTTAAAGAGATATTCCAAGTGGTCTTTGTTTTGTTCTTTGAATTATTTATTTTTCTGTTGTAATGGTTTTTTTTTCTTCTTTAATTTTTATGTTTATTTCTTTTTTAAGGAGTTTATACTTATGTTTTAGTTTTAAGTCCTCAGTACGCTTCTCTAGCCAGCGTTTTTTAAGCTGTTAAGGTTCTGAAGATATATTCCTTATGTTTGAAAAAAGTATAACATATTTAGGGGTTCGTAAGCATTCGCCAATCCTCTTATATGTGTTGAAGATTGTACATACATTGGATCGATAAAATAATCGGGCTACGTTGTCTGTAGTGCTACCTGACGGTACTCCTTAGCATACTATTGTAGCGTTTCAACTGAACACCTAATTTCTTCAGCGCGATGTCTATTCCCTTTTAGACATTCTAAACACTAGTCTATAGCCCATTGCTTTTTCTCTGTTTTCGATATACTGAACGGCCGAATTTAACATTTTCCTTTTTTTAATGAAGTAATAGACTGAAAACGGAGTTTTCTACTCGGTTTCGAGTTCTCCTTGTTTAGAAAATAGGTGCGCATTTTTTTAAGCTGCTGGTTAGGGACCTTTCAGTTTGCCTCCTTTTTTGAAACGGCCTGCATAAGCTGCTGCATCGTACGCGACCAAATTTTTCCAATACGAAAGTAGTGAATTATTTAGTAAATATTGTTCAGGAAGCATTGTAGAAACAAAAATAACTAGCAGCACAGGTAATTAAGGGTGTTTTGCTAATATCTTACGCTAGGGACGTGGTTGAATATTTACTATCCATAGGCTCGCGTATGTAAGCAAACAGGCCTGCGAACACTAAACTTCAATCGCCGAGATTCGTTTGAAATGCAGAGATCCCTATATTATATCGCTATTCCATACGCTTTATATACATCCACTCTAATTAATAAATGGCATCCCTCGCATATAAGATTATGAAAGTTATCACTGTGTTTGCTAGGATTGGTTATGTAGGGTGTTAAAAGTCAGATAATAATCAGATTTTGTAATTACTGTTTAGATAAAATTTCTAGGGCTGTTGAGAGACAGGATAATCAAAACTGGTTTTCTCTAGGGCAAATTTGTTTCTGTTCAGAAAACTTTTGAATAGTTTATAGACAATATTTGTTTCATATATATTTTGTTACACACTATATTAATATGGCTTTTCAAATCAATAGTGATGATAGGTAGTATAACTATATTAAACACGTTATTAATTACTTATCAGATATCTGTAGTAGGTATGATATAACTTAACAACAAAATACTTACCAAGACATCAAAAACCTATAAAAACCTATTATGGCAAATAAATTATCAACAAAATATAGGGCTGAAGCTACTACTTTATTATCCTAATACATGTACAAAATAAACATTAAAACTCACAAAATTAGTGCAAGACATATGTGGAAAACTAGCTTAAACTAAATATTATTATTTATTATTATTATACTCCAAGCGGTGGGTCAAAAAATCATGTGAAAAATGGAAAAAATTAAACACTATTTTTTTGTTTAATGGCAGGAAAACATATTAATAATTCTCCCACCCCAATGAAATTGCGACTCATTTGCACTATATAATACTATAAATATGACAAAAATGATTTAGTACACTTACGTAGCACAACCACTATCGTCGTAGCAGCCGCTTTAAACTGACTGATGCGCGTCGAGCAAATTAACATAGCACACCTAGCAATACCCCAGTAAATAAAAACTCAGTCATTAAAGACACGCATCAGTCAGCTGAAAGTGGTTGCTATAGCGATAGTATTGGTGTTACGTAAAATGGGAATAGAACCTTTGTTTGTAAAGAATTGCATGAGCTTTAATTTTGTATACCACCATATTTATCGTATGACAAAGAGAAAATGAATTATTGAACAAATATCAACTTGCATATTTAAGGGGTCACGCTGTCGTCAGAAGTGGTACAATTTTTAATAAGTTTTCCGTGATCCCAGGTCTAATTATTATTAAACTATTATTACCGCCTGGAGTATTAACATTTAATTATGTTGCCATTTAAAAGAGTTAAAGTAACAAGAGCAAATTAATTAATCAAATAAAACTTATAAAACAGCAATTGATGACAAGGAATTTTTTACTCCTAAAATATAAAAAAAAACTACGAGACAACCTTAATGTTTGTCATTTAAAAAAAAAATGGGAGTCCAATTTATATTCAATATCCCTGTATATTTATCCTTTATATAATATAGATGGAGTTCCATTTAAAAAATAATACTTTTTGCCACAATTCTTTTTTGGCCCACCAGTTTACGAGGAAATATTTTTACAGGATGCACAATTGGTCACTACATAATATTTTAAATGTGTTTTCTTGCCAAATTTAATCTATAAAGAATAAACAACGCAATGTTGTTGACTTACCCTGTACATACTACTTAGCACCCTGTCAAATTTTTATTACTTACCTAAATAACTTACTACCCAAACCCAACCTACATCTTAATATTTATCACCTTCAGAAATAAATAAACTCGTATAAAACCTCAATGAATTTCAAAAATCTAATATTCTAGGTAAACCTAGTTATCTTGTTTATATGATTTATAAAAAGCAAACAAACTGCACTTTACGGCTCGTTACTGCAAACCAAGTAACTAAACTAAAACTAACACGAACATATAACAATAGCTTGCTATGTTTCCTTCTGATATCGAAAAACGGTTGAAGGTGTAGTAATAAAAAGTTGCTGAAACTTTCGGAAAATAAAAAAGCGTGGATGCCGATAAAATCAAAGAGTGAGCGCCATCATAGCGTGAGTGTCAATAAAGCGTGAGAGCCAACTTTCTTACGCCGTATCCCCGTGTTGCATTTTTTTTTTATAGAATGTATGCGTTGGCTGACAAATATGTAACTGAGATACTCTCTTGTAACTAAAGTTACTTTTTATAACTAAACATTCTTTTCAAAAGTAATCGTTACAAGATACTCAACAAAAGTATCTAGTTATAAGATAATTTTTCCATAATGAAAAGAGTAACTAAGTTACTTTAGAGTAACTCAGTTACTTTATTGTGACTTAAATATTAGATACTTCCAGCTTTGCGTAAGTCTAACTTGGACAGTCATAGAATAAAAATTACATATGCGACAACGGGCCAGATGTTATTTTCCAAATATTACAAATACAAAAAAGACGACGGTAATGTAAGTAGCGTTTTAACAGTTATTTTAAGTTATTTAACGTCTGCAAAGAAACCAGAATATTAAAAAAATTAGTCATCAATAAAAAAATATATGTGATTTGAGAATGCATACAATTTAAAAAATGGCACAACACAAAAATACAGTAGCGGACTAAGAGTATTTGAGCACCGGGGCGATTTTTCATTTCAAGGCCCTCTTTTTTTATAAGATCACCATTTTTTTGACGAAGAGGAGATTTTAGTTCAGCAGATGCAAAAATACCAGAGGGGGGATTAAAACTAATTATAATTAATTTATCTGTGGAAATGCTTTGTTAATATTTAGCAAAGATATTCGGCTGTTTTCATTCTTAATGTGTAAATGACTTAGAAAGGAACTATCCAAATTCCAGGCATTTTTTTGAAAATTTTATATTCGAACAGGGTTTCCTCAATATTCTTTTGAATTTCTGTACTGGGTATATTTTAAGAACACATTGACATATTTGAGATACCCTTTCTTTTTAAAACACAATTGATTTTCCACCCATAATTAGTTGCAACTAGTAAATTTTGATGGAGTTTTCTTACTGCTGGTTTGTATAATGATAACAAACTAGAGTTTAAGGTCGCATAATTTTAGTTTCAATGTCATCGAAATTATTCACCTCGCATATGTATTGTCTATTTCCTTATTCCTAAAGCCATCGGGATGCATTAACGCTTTACGGCAATGTTATGTCCTAACGAATGTTATATTTACAATTTATATATTTGCATTGACCTATCGAAAAATATGATTTTTTTTTTAAATTAATATTTCGTTTTTTCATTGTTTTGTTTTTTTTTTTGTTTTAAGGTAAATTTCGCTTTCTCCATAAAAACAATTTTAGTGCGGCAATAAAGCATACTTTTGTTTGTTTGGCTTTAACTGATAATGTAGTTGACATATTATTAACAAGGCATTGTTTTTTTTAATATACACTACCTAGTTTATTTGTTTTTTCTTAGAGGAAAATTAAACCAAGCATATAAAAGATTCAATCTTTTTAAAAACTAAATCATCTATGGCTTTGTGTATACTCATTGAAGCTTTCAACTCAAGCGTAGGCGAAGAAGCTTTTAGAACTTAGAACTTAGTCTGTATCTGAAGAAAAATACTGCATCATTTGCACCTCTTCTAGTTGTAGTTGTTCATTTGTACTTTCTAAATAAATGTTTACTAGTTTGATTTTCACGTTTAAACAGAAGCACATTTTTGTAAGGTCATTCCGTCTCAAAAAGTTATTATATGTTAGGGGTAGGGGTAATCAAAGAGCATTAGATAAGCGTTTTAATTTTTTTCTGCATTGTCCATAATGTTATTAAAAATAAAACACAATTACAATTTAGGAGATAAGATCTTCCCCTTAATTGTTGGCCGCAAGTAAATGTTTTATCTAGTCAATACTTTTTTACAGTTGATATTTTACATTTTCTAGCTACTTTATTTGAATTTTTTTCAAGTAAATATATCATAGGGATATGGGTGGAACCTATCAGCGTTCCTTCAAAATTAATATTCTAAACATTTTTTTATAGATTTTGACGTATCACAAAATACTGTATAGCACAGTTGCACATATAAAACATCAAAACCTGATAATGAAAGAGTGACTACGGATTAATATTATATGGTTATTTTCATTTTATTAGTACCGGTTATATGGTCATGACAGAACTGCTTTTTTAATTAATTGATTTCGTTCATTACTAGCTTGTGTTTTTTTTGGTTACATATTTATTGTATGTTCTATATTGCCTCTGCTTACATAGTCTTTTTAAACTTCTCTTAGATTTTACATTGTATTTTTTAAGTAATGCAATGTTAAAAAGATTATTACTAAAGAACTACTTATCCAATTTACCTCAAATTTTGTGCAATTATTAGTCGTAGAGAGATGAACTGGTATAATTGTGATACGAATTCAAGATGGCGGCTAAATAAAATGTTTGTGATCGTAAAAAAATCACCCTTTTCATATCTTTACGTTTTAGCGTCCTTAAATGCCAAATATTTTGTTTGAGAAATTCGTCGGTTTGTCTGTCTCTGACACTTCGCGGCATCGCTTAAAAACTATTTAACCGATCGACTACAAATTTTGGTCAAAAATGAATGGTCATATGGGGATGACTTGGTAATATTTTGTTAAAAATCCAAATGATAGAACAAAATGGCGCCCAATTCAAAAATATTTGAATAGATAATAAATAGATAAATATACATACGTTACTAAATGACTATGTACCGAACTAAATTGGATAACACTTCTCTAGTCCTAAAAAAAGGAGATAATTATAAATAGGGAGGTTCCGGGTAAAGCAAATTTACCGATTTGTTTCTATTTTAAGATTAAGTAGTCTTGTTTTTGTTATTTATTTACTAATTCATTTATTTTCACAAGCTATTTTTGATTCACTTAACTTAACAACTCTATGCCAAAAGTACAAAATGTATGTTTTATCGTCCTTAATAACAAATCAGTTCTTACTGTAAAAGAAATGTGGGGGATCTTTTAAATAACATAAAGAATAAAATTGTCATGCCATTAAATTTAACCAGTTGGCATATCCTTTAAAGACAGGTCATTTTCCATAAGAAGCGCGCCAATCGTTAATAATAGCACAAATAAACGGCCTGAGATATATTTACGTCAACACATACTGAAGGGCCGAAAGGGATGATTTTTTTTTAAATAAAACGAAGTGACTTGCAGGGGCCAGGCGGATAACACTTAAATTTTTCTCAGGGGAGGAACAGGTTCTGGCGAAAACATGAAACATTTTAAGCAGATCACGAGTAGAGATGGAGAACAATATTTGATTAATGACTGTTAAGTTATTGCCGAACATCTAGCAGACAACGGAATTTGCACGGCCAGAAACTTTTTTAAATTGTGAGATAAATATTAGAAAAAAATACATATTTATCAGCTATACCTGTTGTCTACTGACATTTACTTCCCTCATATGAGAGAAGTATTGAAATCGTGAAAAAATCACCATCCTAAATTTTTGCAGATCTTTTCCTTTTAGGGTCCTTAGATCCGGAAAAACTTGGTCTCTCATTTTCATCGGTTTGTCGGTCTGTCTGTGAGCGGCATGGCTTAAAAATCAAGGGTCATATGGGGATGAAATGTTTACATGTTGGTCAAAATTCAATACGGTGAAACGAAATGTAAAGCCATGATGGCGGAACAAGCTGGAAAAATGTTATTGCGAATCTTATATTGCAAAACAAAATGACGGCTCAATAAAATGTTTAAAAATTCGGTAAAACTCTATTTCTGGGAATAAAACTTTATTTTTATGGAGGAAAATAGTAAAGTACATAATCTGTTTTTTTTTTGATGCTGTAAAAAAATAAAAGGTAATAAAAATAATTAAATTAAAAAAATGAAACAAATTAAAACCAAATAAAAATGGTATACTAGTATTGAATCAGTTATTTTATTTGACTAGGTATAGTAATTAAATCAATGTGTGTTTATATATATCTATGTTAGATCTGGATCTAAAACATGTCCGAGAAGTTAGCAACGGTTTTCAGCGACGAATTGTGGCGAAAGGCAATACGCGCCAAAGCAAATTCGCAATATTTCCGGTGTGTGTTATGCCAAATTATTTAACATCTAGAGCAGTTTAATTATTTAGACCTTAAAATGATAAAAACGACCACAGAGTATGCGCCGGAACATATTTTCTTTATTTTCTAGAAATTTTGGGTGGGATACCACAATCATCTTCTAGATGGTGATTATTAGGAAGATCCTAATTGGTATGCCTAAAATATATTTTCCATATCCTTAGAAGAAAAGAAGATGAAAGCAGCATATTTTAATTATTTTCTCAAAATTTTGGGTAGGGTGCCACATTTATTTTTACATAGGTAATTAGGTTGATCCTGAAGTGTATATATGTAAACTATTTACTTAATTGTTAGGAGTTAAGGGAGTGAAAGCAGCCAATAACACTAAGGAATCAGAGTGTGCCCCAATTTCTATTATTAACTTTCTCAAAATTTTGGGCAGGGCGTTAGGGGATAAGGTGGTGTTACCAGCCAATGACATGTAGGGATCAGAACACGCTACATCATATTTTTTTTATTTTCTCGAAATTTTTGATAGGGTACCACATTCATCTTATAGAAGGTGATTCAATTGATGCCAAACATTATGTGTGTGAAATATTTTTTCAGTTGGTAGGGGATAAGGAGGTGAAAACAGCCAATGTCATTTAGATTTAGATAACAGATTATTCCTAGGGATGGCATATTTTAGGTTGAGATAATAAAAAGATGTGACAAAATAGTGATTGAGTGCTAATAAATTAGTTGGAATCCTACAGCAAGGGGCTGTGTTATTGTTATTCTGCAAGGATATATTGAATATTATCCAAACAATGATTCCTTGTCGAAGCGGTGCTGATAATAATTGGTTTATTTAAGAAATCTTTATTAAACAAGCTGTTTACAATATAGTACAACATATAACAAAAATCGGTAAATTTCCTTTGTTATGAATCTTTCCTTTTATTAGGAATAGTAAAGTGTGACGCAATTTAGTTCAGTACATAGTCATTTAATAACATATATACACAGTCTTTTCAAATATTTTTAGTGGGCGCCATTTTGTTTCATCATATTGGATTCCTACCAATATTTTACCAGTTTCTACCTATGCCACAATTGGTTTTTGGGCATGGAACAAATTCAATAAGTAGTTTTTACATTGACACACGCCGCCATTTTGTTACGTCAGGTTGAATTCGTACCAGTTTATCCCCGAGTTTCTCCCTATATCACATTTATTTTTTCTGCAAAATTTAAAGACAATTGAATAAGAGTTTTTTACGTTGATTTTTTAAAAACTTTATTTGGCTGTCATTTTGCCCCGCCATCTTGAATTCGTACCACTACTTTACCAGTTTATCTCTATACCACACTTAATACTTGCGCAAAATTTTAAATTAATATAATAACTAGGTAGGTTTTCAAGTTGATTTTTTAAATATTTTATTAGGCCCCCATTTTGTTTTGCTATCTTATTTCATGCCAAAAAGCTATCAGTTCATTCCAATGTACACTTGATTTGTGTGTAAAATTTGAGGTAAATTGGATAATTGATTTTGGTAATAACTTTCTTTAACGCTTCACTAGGCCGCCATCTTTTTGCGGCGTGTTGGATTTTTACCAAAATATCAGCAGGTCATTCTCATATGACTCTTAATTTTTGACTAAAATTTGAAGCCTATCTGATACGTAGTTTTTAAGCTCTGCTGCGAACTGACAGACAGACAGACAAACCAACAGATGAAACGGCGGAATTGATAAAACATATTTTGCATCTAGTGACGCTAAAACGTGAAAAGGGTGATTTTCTTTCACGATTACAAATATTTTATTTGGCCGCCGTTTTGTTCCGCCATCTTGAATTAGTATCACGGTTTTAGTAGTCTATCTTACTTATTTGCAACAGGAATCGGAAGAAAACCCATGCATTGACTTGTTTAAGTTTCCTTTAATTATAAAAATAAAATTTTGTTATGCGCTAGCATTATTCTTACTAATACGTTGATGGTGATCTGATAAGCCCTTTTATATAAAATTAATTGGTAGTTTTAGAGTTCAGTGTGATTTTTGAAGGTAAGTACGCCTATAAATTTAATAAGCTGTTTAGTTTAATAGGCATTTTCTTTTAATTATCATAAATTTAAAATTAATTACTAAATTTAGCATACTTTTTAACCGATAAGAATTTATAGAACAGAACTAAACAGTTTGTCGAGTGGTCTGTCTCAGACAAGTTTCTCGTCGTAAAATTAACGCCGTTTTAGGGCTCGGAAAAATCGTTTTTTTTTTCGTAAATGTTAAATAAAATTGCTTTTTCACAATTAATTGTTTCTGTCAATTATTTATTTCTTTATTTTGTCTTCGTTTTGTCTTATCGAATCAAACATTTTCTATATTTTAGGTAGAGTAAATATTTATTTCTAATTTTACTATTAATATTTTTGGTAAAAGTTCCGTATCCCTGTTTTGCCTATTATAAGAAATTTTTTAAAAAATCTTTTATACAGTGCTTATATAGGGCGAACGTAAGTATAATCCGTGTGCTCTGCTTTAAAAATTTGTTCTAATAATTTATTATTAACAAATAGATACTTACGGGATGGCGGAGTGATAGGGGTGCTGGGCGGGGACATTATAGCAAGGATCCAACAGGGGATACACACGAATTGTATTTTACGTCACTTGCGTTACTTTTTCTATATGAAAATATTAGAAAAACCTGTAAAAATCCACAATAATTCATTATTTATAAAATGAGTCATAACGCGATCCGAATATCAAGGAAGCAACAATGTCACCAACGTAAATGAGTAAAGCACTTTTATGGTCGCGATGTTGCCAAATCGATTCACAAAACTTCGTAAACGAATGTTCTAAAAATAGGAAAACACATTGTATTTCACGTCACTCACGGTACTTTTTCTGTATGAAAACATTAGAAAACTGTAAAAAGTCAACAAAGAAGGCAGGTTTTCCGATTTTTAGAACATTTCTATTATATAATATATTTCTTTATGAACTTTTTGTGAATCGGTTTGGCAACATCGCGACCATAAAATTGCTTTTTTTTATTCACGTTGGTGACATTGTTGCTTCCTTGATTTTCGGATCGCTTTATGACTCATCTTATAAATAATAAATTATTGTGGATTTTTACAGTCTTTTCTAATATTTTCATACAGAGAAACTACCGTGATTGATGTAAAATACACTTCGTGTGAGTTTCCCGTTAAATTCGTGGTGTATTGTGCCCGCCCAGCACCTCTATCACTCCGCAGTCGCGTAAGTACCTATTTGTTAATAATAAATTATTGGAACATATTTTTAAAGCAGCGCACACGGTTTTAAAAAATCTTATATAATATCCAAAATAGGTATACAGAACTTTTACCATATTTTTTACGACGACAACTTTAGAATGTGACACTTAACACATTGTATAGGGTGTCCAATTTTCGATTTCTTTGGGGGGTACCTAACTCCGTTAATAATAAGGATAGAGGAATGAAGTTTTGGCAATACTATGCTACCTTTTGTGAAACGAAAGATGATAGAAACCAAATCTATGGTATCTCACAGAAACAAGCGATTCGTACTAAAGTTTTACCAGTTGGTTCCTACATAGTACTTGATTTTTGTGCACAATTCAAGATGAATTGGATAAGCAGTTTTTAGTAATAGTTTTCTAGCCTTTCAGTCGGCCGCCATTTTATTTTGCCATATTGGATTTTTACCACAATATTACCAGATCATCCCCTTATAATCCTTAATTTTCAATCAAAATTTGAAGTTAATCGGGTAAGTAATTTTTAGCTATGCCGCGAACAGACAGGCCGACAGACAGACAGACCGACGGAATTGAGAAAGTTTTCGCCATCTGAGGACCCTGCAGAAACCTAAATATATGAAAAAATCTCGGAGGGTGATTTTTTCAGGATTACGATACTTCCCATTTACGAGAGAAGTAAAAACAAAAACGTACATAACTATTTAACAACATATACAAAGTTGAGTTCATTTCAGAAAACATGTATCCGAATTTACATATTTACACTACGTTAGAAAATTACCATTGACAATAAAAAATGTACGCCTATGGATCCTCCACCTTGTCGAACTGATGTTCTTAATCTGAATACAAACTCTAAATCGTTTAAAGCTGAAAAGGAAAATAAGATAAAAGTAAAATAAACGAATATAATAGATTTATTTTAAATAAAAAAGGATAAAGATAAATTTTCCCTTTCGATGATGCATAATTCTGTCATTATTCATTTGATCTCGCTTTATCATTTCTTCCTGGGTGTTGGCTCAAAAACTGATATAATACCATAATACTAAATTTTAAGAAGGATATACTCAATAAAAAGAAGTTAATGGAGGACTTTTATTTGACGATTGATGCAGGACTGGGTTTAGGACATAATCTTAACCGCACATTCTAGACGTGAGGGATACGTCTATTTATTACATTCAGCCGGTATAATAAAATTTATAGTACCTTTGAAAATATTTATGTTTTAGGCGGATACCAAATTTGTTTGACTATTAAAATTTATTTTAGTCCCTGGACATTATTACATTGTACAGAGTGTTACTAGTTCATTCTGTTTTGTTATTACTTATTTTTCGTAACAGGGAAGTATTGTAATAATAAAAAAATCACCCTACATAGCTGAAATTTACTTATCCAAGTGACAAAGTCACGGCCTATTCTATTGCTTAAAAACCCAGTAAGTATCAAAAAACCACTTACCAACTTAAGATTTAATTCTGCGCGACAATTGAGCATGGAATTGAAATAAACTGAGAAAATTTAGGTGTAAATGCAATTTGTCGGAACAAATTGGCGAATATATTTTTTAAATCAGTATTAAAAATACACTAATAAACGCTTATAATGTATCACTGATTTTAAGAAATGACTGATGATTTTAACAGTTTTACAAATAATACACACAGTATTCAAGATAACCAACTCTCATAATTAAATTTTACGCACTGAAAGATCTTCAAAGATAAATCCGAATAGTTAATAAATCACATATCCCTTCCTTGATCAAAAAGCTCAACGAATATGTATGTACAAAATTTACATTTTTATAACTTAGTACTGTAGTATGTACTAACAATCACCGTAAAAATCAGATTAGGTTTCACAATATTCCTGACTGAATATGTGCTTATATGCAGTTACATGAGCATTCAAATAAATAAAAATAACTTACCTTAAGAGCTTTAAATAGGATAGTTTAAATGAAAAAGATTGTTATATCATAAGATGTGCCTAATGGTTTGGATTATATTCGGCCTCGTCTCATAAATAAAGACATATGTAGTACCTCCGCCTCTGGCCAATACGTCCACAATCTTGAAAGCTAAGCAAAAAAGAATCCCTTCGTACCCTTGCCTAACTCTGCCGATAGTATTTAGTCTTCGTTTTTGTGTTGATACGTTCACGTCGCAAGTGAATCATCAAAATCGATAGTGTAAATTCAGAATTTTTTTTTGTAGAAAAGCGTAAAAATTATGCCGAAACATAGAAAAAGAAGTCGTAGTCAGTCGGTAGAACGGTCGGGCTTTTAAAAATTGTTTAAGAAGTTAAATAATAGGCTTAATAGTCTTGAAGAAAAATGCAAGGTTAAGAAAAGTCGTGGTCGTAAAATACGGGCACCTGTACGTCGTGTTATCAGTGACAGCGAAAGTGAGATAGACCGTTCTCGGTCTCCGTCTCGATCTCGGTCTCGTTCTGTTTGTAGAGAGAGAGAGGTAGACAACTATACGTCTGTGACTTCATCGGATGAGGATAGCAAAGATGATGGTGACACCGTACAGCCTGTGAGAGTTGTTGTTGTTGATTCCGATAGGGAAATAATCAATAATCCTGGTATTATCGCGACGGCGCCTGCGTCTGCTTCAGTGATAAGTGGAACAGCTGATAATGACGGGCACAGGGAAAGTCAAAATAGTAAGTAAAATATATTTCAATTCCAATGTTTTGTGAAAAAGGATAA
Organism: Kuschelorhynchus macadamiae; assembly: GCA_030620095.1. Lineage (NCBI taxonomy): Eukaryota > Metazoa > Arthropoda > Insecta > Coleoptera > Curculionidae > Kuschelorhynchus > Kuschelorhynchus macadamiae. The sequence continues at coordinate 295,299 of JAUTXW010004569.1, forward strand.
GTCCTAGAAGGGCGCATTGAGGGAGAAGAGTTGTTGCTACCCCCCCCCCCAAATTTTTTGTTTAAAAGACACCTATTTTTTGGACAACATTTTTTTTTTTTTTTTTATTTTTGTTTGTTGTCTAAAACCTACCTGCCTGTTTGTGATAACAGGTATAGGTACCCTCCAGTCTTTCTGTTAGTGATAACGGAATAAATAATATTTTTTTTGTATTACCTGTTTGTGATAGCAGGACACATATTTTCTGTTGTAATGATAACAGATTCCCTATTATGTGTATATCGTTGTTTTACCTGTTTGTGATAGCAGGATGCATATCCACTTGTGGTAAATGGATTATGTGGCCTTTTCTTTCCCATTACTTGATAATAGTTTTTATTGGTTGTGATATCAATGAATACATTTAAAGAGAATTTAACTACACTGGTTCATTCTCTTGCAGATGAATCCAGAAACAATTTAAATATGGAAATTTTATCCATTTTGGGAGAGGAAGGGGTAGCCAAGAACTCGTATGGAAAACCCATCCATGCAGATATAGCTTTGCGATGGAATAATATTTTAACTGGTGGCCTGGAAGACGAAACCAGAAATTGTCTAATTGAAAAATATTTGCCTCCAGAAAATTGTACCTTAATAAATCCACCTTCAATAAACCCCGAGGTAAAAATTGCTATCTCGGAAAGTATTTTAGGTAGAGACGAAAGGCTAGTGCAGTTACAACAACAGATTGCAGCTAGCTTATCAGCTATCGGTCTGGCCCTTACAAAGATGCTGGAAAAACCAGAAATAGAAGAAAAGAAAGAGCAGATGCAGATATTAAGTGATGCAGGTAGATTATTATCAAATATCCACTATTCGGAGTCACGATCTAGAAGGGACCTTATTGCCCTTAATCTCAACAAGGAGCTAAAGGTTAGTAAACCATGCGGACGCCTGAGACATTTTGTACATAGGTGGCAGAGTTTATTTATAAATAGGACAGTGAGGTCTTATATTAATGGACTGTCAATTCCATTTACCAATAATCCCGTGCAAAAGTTCATTCCCACTGAGAATAAATGGTCTCAAAAAGAAAATTTAATTTTAAAAAAGTTATAAAGGCGCAATATCAGCTGTCAAGAAATGTAAAAACAATTTATTTCAAAATTTTGTTTCAAAACCTGATGGGACCTATAGATTAATATTAAATTTAAAAAAACTTAACTCCTTTGTGGAAAACAAACATTTTAAAATAGAAGATAATAAGGTAGTTGCCCGGCTAATAAGAAAACATTTTTTTATGTGTCGCATTGATTTAAAAGATGCTTATTATCTGGTCCCAGTACGAGAAGCACATCAAAAAATACCTAAGATTTATATTCCAGGATGTAATTTATGAATACAGGTGTCTACCTTTTGGGCTCAGCTGTGCACCTTACATTTTCACAAAAATTTTAAAACCTATAGTTAGTATGCTAAGAAAAAGGGGGATCCTTTTAGTAGTTTATCTGGATGATTTTTTGATTTTTGGAAAATCATATAATGAATGTAGCAGAAATACAAATTTAGCAATTAAGACTCTAACATATTTAGGTTTTTTAATTAATCATACAAAATGCAGTCTAATACCTAGCAAAATATGTAAATTTTTGGGTTTTATCTATAACTCTTTTTCAATGGAACTATCATTACCAACTGAAAAGCAAGTTAGAATATCTTGTATTTGCAAAAAATTTTTAAAATTAAAAATATTTAAGATTAGAGACTTTGCAGAATTTATTGGCATACTGGTTTCAGCATGCCCAGCGATAAAATATGGGTACTTTCATTTAAAATCCCTAGAACGTTGTAAACATATCGCTTTAAAACAGGCTAAGGGTTGCTATGATGTACAGATGAAAATACCAGAGACGTTATTTTTTGACATTAATTGGTTTATAAATAACATAAATACTTCCAATAATATTAGTTTGTCTAAATTTTGCTTAGAGATATTTTCTGATGCATCAAGATCAGGTTGGGGGGCTTTTTGCAACGGAAAGAGAACGTTGGGATATTGGTGAGATAAAGAACAGGTAGAGCACATAAATTATTTAGAGCTTTTGGCATTGTATTTTGGATTAAAGTGTTTTGTTTCAAAATTATCAAACTGCAATATTTTATGTCGTGTTGACAACACTACAGCTGTAGCCTGTATAAATAAGAAAGGGAGTGTTAGATTTAATAAATTAAATGAAATAACAAGAAAAATTTGGATGTTTTGTGAAAGTAGAAATATTTTAATTTTTGCTAGCTACATAAATACAAAGCATAATATAGAAGCCGATAGGGCCTCTCGTCAGGTGCACAAGGAGACGGAATGGTCTTTATCAGATAAAGCCTTTCAAAACATTGTAAATTGTTTTGGACAACCAGATATTGATATATTTGCTAGTAGGTTGAATAGAAAGTGTCCTATGTTTATATCATGGTTGCGAGACCCAGAGGCACATAAAGTAGATGCCTTTACACTGGATTGGAGCAAACTAAATTTTTATGCGTTCCCACCCTTTTGTATGATTTTAAAGGTGCTTCAAAAGATAATTGAAGATCGAGCGGAAGGGATAGTAGTTGTTCCTCTCTGGGTCTCACAACCATGGTATCCTATTTTTAAGTCAATACTAGTTGGTGAACCATTAATCTTTAATCTTAAAAAATTTTTTACTTACCTTTAATAGGTTACCACACCCCCCTTGGCAGAACCTTACCCTGGTGGCGGGAGACTATCAGGAGGGCGCTATTGTTAGGAAAGGTGCCTAGAGATTCTTTAGATATATGTTTAAGCTCAATTACACCCGCAACATTAAAGCAATATAATGCTGCCTTAAAGTTATGGTGGGAGTTTAGTATAGCAAATAATTTAAATCCCTTTAAAGTTGAAGTTCCAACTGTCCTAGAGTTTTTAACCACACATTTTAAGAGAGGGGCTTCATATGGAACTCTTAATATAATTACAGATCTGCAATTGCACAAATAGCAGGGCCGGAGTTGGGGCAAGATTTTAGGTTAAAAAGGTTTTTTAAGGGAGTTTTTGGGAAAAGACCAACCTTGGCTAAATATGAAAATACCTGGGACCCAGGTATTGTTATAAATTTTTTAAAAAAACTTTAAAAATAGTGAGATTAGTTTGGAAATGCTTACCCAAAAACTAGTAAGTCTGATGGCATTGGCAACGGGACATTTGCGAATTTTTACAATAGACCTTTGATATCCAACCAAGAGTTTGCCCAAACAATTCTTAGTTTGTAAATTAAAATAATAATTAACATAAATAATAATTTGTTCGTTGGAAAGATGTTTGTTATTTGGTTTGTCTTGTTTTTTACCAAAACCTTTATATTATATGTTATGATATTAATTTTTATGTTTTCCTTGTTGTTGTAAGATTAGTGTGTTATAAACTGTTGTGATAAATTACATATTTATTACATTATTATGCTTACATACCCATAAGAAAAATTTTCTTTTTTTTTAGACTGTTGATTTGCATATGTTTTGTTTTATGTTCCTTAATGTTGCATATTAACTTAAAAAAATAATAAATATATATATATATTTTTTTTTTGAAGTAATTAGTTGTTGCAACTTCTTTAAACATCTACATATGTCTTTATTTATGAGACGAGGCCGAATATAATCATAAGATCAAACGAACTTACCAAGTGATGTTCGATCTTGATTATATGAAGGCCTCGTCGAAATAAATAAAGTCCCAACCCAACCCAATTTTTTATATTTAAAAAAAAAAAAAAACCCAAATTGTGTTGCAACAACGACTTTAAACTAGACTGAATACTATCGGCAGAGTTAGGCAAGGGTACGAAGGGATTCTTTTTTGCTTAGCTTTCAAGATTGGGGACGTATTGGCCAGAGGCGGAGGTACTACATATGTCTTTATTTATTTCGACGAGGCCTTCATATAATCAAGATCGAACATCACTTGGTAAGTTCGTTTGATCTTATGATTTTATGTGGTTCTTAAAAACTCTAAAAACAGGGTCTTAAAAGTAAAAAAGATCGCTTACTTTGAACTACAAAATTTTACCGGACATCGCAATTATTTTAACAGAAGGGAAAATAAACAGATAACTACTGCATTAGCAGACAACTAACAATGCACTTATGCCACACAGGGCAAAAAAATCGGTACATTTTCTTTAACCCGAACTTCCCTGTTTATAAGTCGTTCTATTTATTGGTAATAGTGAAGTGTGACCTAATTTCCTGCCAGTATTTTACCAGTTTTTACATTGACACACATCCATTTTGTTACGTCATGTTGAATTCGTACCAGTTTATCTCTCATTTAATTTTTCTGCAAAATTTAAAGTCATTTGAATAAGATTTTTTTTTGCGCTGATTTAAAAAAAATTGTTTGACCGTCATTTTGTTCCGTCATCTTGGATTCGTACCACAACTTTACCAGTTTGTCTTTATATCACACTTACTGCTTGCACATGCCGATTTTGTAAATATTTTATTACGCCGCCATTTTGTTTTGTTATCTTATATTCATATCAAAATGTTACCAGTTCATTCCTTTGTTTTTTAGTAATAATTTTTTCAACGAGGCAGCTTTCTTCTTCTTTCGATTAGAAATATTTTATTTGGCCGCCATTTTGGATTAATAGCACAGTTTTACTAGTTCATCTCTATACCACAATTAGTTATGGCGTAAAATTTGAAATCAGTCCTTTAAGTAGTTTTTCCGGCTGAAATTTTAAATATTTTATATATATATATATACATATATATATATATATATATATATATATATATATATATATATATATATATATATATATATATATATATATATATATATATACATGGTCAAAAACGCACCATTTTCGTTAAACAGGGTGTCAAAGTTTCAATTTTTTTCTCGTTTTTTCCCAGTTCCTTTTGAGACAATTAGTTCAAATTTAGAACATGTATTATTTTTAAGAACCTCTACGATAAAATATTAAAATCGTGGATGGTAGTATACAGGGTGTTACATTTTTTGCACCACCTACAAGTTTATCTTGCAGAACTGTGATAGATACGAGAATAATGCAAGATACGAAAGAGCTAAAGAAATGAACAAAGAGTTTAAATTTTATATTAGAATTCATACAGGGTGCTCCAAAAAAAAGTTCCGCAAGATAAACTTGTAGGTGGTGCAAAAAAGTGTAACACCCTGTATACCACCATCCACGATTGTGATATTTTATCGTAGAGGTTCTTAAAAGTAATACATGTTCTAAATTGGAACTAATTGTCTCAGAAGGAACTGGAAAAAAACGCAAAAAACGGCCATGTATATATTAGCATTTTTTTCCTATTTTGTCGAGTACTATCACACCTGAAATATGTCCACGACATTAATTAACACCCTGTATATATATATATATATATATATATATATATATATATATATATATATATATATATATATATATATATATATACATACATATACATTTATATATATATATATATATATATATATATATATATACATACATACATATACATCCATATATATATATATATATATATATATATATAAATATATATATATATATATATATATATATATATATATATATATATATATATATATATATATATATATATATATATATATATATATATATATATATATATATATATATATATATATATATATATATATATATATATATATATATATATATATATATATATATATATATATATATATATATTAAGAGGTATATTGATTTGAAATGGAAAATGGTCTTATAATTCTTATACAGGGTGTTCCTATATTTCTTCATATACTAACGGAAGGGGTGATTCTTTGGTTTATTGAATAAACTTTGTTACCGATCTACAGGGTGTTCTAATTTCAATATTTTTTTAGTTTTTTCTTTATAGCTCCTGCAATTTTCGAGATATCTAGATATTATTATATATTTATGAAATTTTTTGCGGTGCGCCGCTGATAGATTCTAAAAAAGATAATCGTTTTTCTATCTTATTTAGAAACTTTTTGTTCTCGTGTAGCTTTTTCGTATCTCCGACCCTTATGGAAAAAATATAAGTAAAAAACGATTTTTGTTTTATTGATTTTGACACTGGCATTCCAAATCAAAATTGTGTCGACATTAAGAGGTGTAAAGTGTAAAAATGTTTTAAATACTCTTTATAATCTCGTTACAATGACAGTTTTATACGATTTCTGAAATTACTGAGATGCATTTTATCTATGGCGTTGGAAATGCAAGAGAAGCCAGACGCCTGTACATGGAGCGTAATCCAAATAGAATAATACCTGATCACCGAGTATTTTCGAATATTTCGTATTATTAGATATTAACCATCCTTATGGGATTATCTAAACACTTTTTTAGGAGCAGTTTTTATTAAATGTATAGGGTGCTGTAATTGGGGATCATTTGATTGGTCCTTTTTTTTGCCGGGTCGACTTACTGGTGACTCATATAGGCACTTTTTGCAACGTGAATTGCCTTTATTACTGGAACACTTACCTCTTATGCTGAGAATTCAAATGTGGTACATGTATGATGTCGCCTCAGCACATTTTTCTATTTAGTATTTAAATGAAGTGTATCAAAACAAGTGGATAGGACGAGGTGGACCTCAGCCATGGCCCTCTAGATCCCCGGGCCTAAATAGCCTAGATTTTTTCCTATGACCTACGAAATCGAATCATAGATCGATTTGAAACGGTTAAGAAATACTCCCGGGGTGACTGAAAAAGTGCGGGAAACAATGCGAAGAAGATCGGAGGCCTGTATAAGGGGTTGGAGAAAGTCACTTCCAACAATTTTTGCGAAGTAGTTTTTGTCTTAGTGTTGTTAATTGTTAATTATTGTTGTTAAAACATAGATAAGTTTTTTATTAAATAAACCGTTATTGCTACAAAAATCGGTACATCCCAGCTTTAATTTTTAACTAGATAGTGAAGAATAAAATGTCAAAATCAATAAAACAAAAGATTATCCAAATAAAGCAGTAGCCTACTAAACCATTTCAAAGAAATTAGTTTCATCTAGCTCACTTCATCTAATTACAGAAAACCGTTTTTAATTTTTTTTATTGGTATACGAAAAAACTACAAGAAAATAAAAAGTTTTAAAATCTACCAAAATTTGAGGTAAACACCTGAAAAATTGCAGGAGTTAAAAAGAAAAAAACTAAAAAAATGTTGAAATTACAATACCCTGTAGATCGGTAACGAAGCGTTTGCAGGCCTAGGTTTATTTGAAATTTCAGTCATAAAATAAACCAAAGAATCTCCCCTTTCCGTTTGTACATGATATTTAGGAACCCTATACACAGTATAAAGGAACAGGAAAAACCACAAATGAAAAAAGAAAATGGATTTATTGAAAAAGCAGTCTTTATTAAAAGTGAAAAAGTCTCAGACGGAAAAGTGAAGTACTCTTAAAAATAAGTTTAAGACCTCATAAAATAAACGGTCAACGTTTACCGAGCATTTAATGAATTGATTGTGGCACTGGCTTGTCTTTAAAATATTCATAATATCTCTGAATTAGATTGGGACTCATATTTACAGCTCCAAACAAAATTGGTATATTATCGTAGGTTCCATTAAATAGGAACTCTCTATCTCTATGTGCCAAAGTATAATAGCTCATGTCTGTGTGAGTCAAGTTCGCGTTTCTGGCTGCAAACCCGTAAACGAAAACATCGTCGATGAAGAAGTATTTTAGCTTTTGAGATTCCCTATACAACTTAAAACAGACATCTGGTGAAAATAAGGCGTACCACCCAGCGCAATAACTAGGATAGAATTTTTCCGAAAAATCTTTTTCTGGTACAAACCATTTAGATTGGGGATCCCTCAGAACAGGAGAATAAGTCATATCATTGCACAGGAAGAGATTTTCTGCTCCGTATGGAGGCAAATCGTGCTTTAAGAAATTTTTCAAAAGAGGAACGTTGACAAAGGAGTCGTCATCTACTTTCAAGATATAGGTTGCTTGGCTGCAGTGATAAACAACATATTTTAAACTCATAACTGACTTATAGGTGAGATTTTTATATGAATCGACGAAATTGCCTTGTAAAATGTCTGCATAATGTCTGCTTTCTGTTTCTAAAGAGTCTTTAAGCAATTTCTCCTCTGACATTCCTATAATGAAGAGCACTTTTATAGATTCATTTATATTACCCCAAGTTTTCCTAATAGTGTCCCTTTTTTCCTCATTTTTTGGAGAAGACGAAATTAAAATCAACAGAAAAACTTCTGATCTACATGCAGCTTCGCTAATGTTAATGAATTTAAAATCTGTTAAGTTTACCAATTTCTCCCTATCATTAGGTTGAAGTTCGCCTAAAGGAAAGTTATGCTTTTTATGTCTTAATTTAATCTTGTATTGCTCGTGAGATCTCTGGAATACATCCATACATTCTGGTGCTGTGTGCCATGTTACAGTCAGGTATATCACGATGTATATCAGGAACGCTTGCGTGAAAAATGCGATAAAAACTAGTGAATAGGTAGAATTGTATCCTGGAAATAAAAGAAAATGTAGTTAGAAACGCATTTTAAAAAAAATTAAATTTACTTTAACAATTGAATCAGTTACAAAATACACGCACCTTGTGACCAATGTAGTCCGGCAAAATACGCTTCGCACAAGGCGCTCTGTAATTGCTGTTATGCGTAAATATTGATTTTTTTTTAATTACACAATTTAAAAGCTTTGTTATCAAAAAATAGGTTACAGAATCATAGACCCATATTATTAGATATAGTCGAAATCGTCGTTTCATGCTATATTTAAATATAATATTATATACAAGGGTTGCATTTAAAAAAAATTAAAAATGCTATACGCGGAACATGGCGACGATCTAACTTTTTTATATTTTAAAACTTGATATATTAAACTGTAAATAGAATGAACTTGTAATTTTCTTTTTTGGCTGCAGTAAAATTTAAAAAATATTTAAAACTCTTAAAACAAGCTATTTCGTTAATAATATATATATATATATATATATATATATATATATATATATATATATATATATATTCAATTTGTTTCTTAAACCCGGTATATATTAATTGGACTTCTTTCTTGGGTATAGGTTTATTTGCAAAATCAAACAATGGGATTAACTTGACGTTTCGCCTATCATAGTAGGCTTTCTCCAAAAATTGCTCATTTCTTTATTTTTTTCCTTTCCTATCTACAATTAATTTAAAAAACATTTAGTGGTCTAATTATAAAAAGACATACAATTTTTCTAAAACTAGTTTAAAATTTTATACTATTGACAAATAATTATTACAAAATTAATAAAATAAGGTCGCATATCTCGAAAAATGCATGTTGATTATTTATTTATATTTGAATGATAGGTAGCAAGTTAGTGGTTTGCCAGGCAACTCATGGCACAGTTTTAGGTAAAAAGGTGTTCTTATCGTAGTACGTGTTTTTGAGGAATTTAAAGATAGTTTGTTGCTATTTTTTAATTTAAATCTTAGAGTAGAATCAGACATTTACAAGGTATACTACATTTTAAAAATAACGGCTTGGACGAAGTTAAAACTATACTATCAATTTGTGGTATATTTGACTTAATTTTTTTATATCTTGTTTGTCATTTACTGCATTTTTTTCTTTTTTTATGTGAATCATTTCTTTGATAATTAATTTCTGATACCGGTTATCTTCATCAATGATTTTGGTTTCAGAAAAATTAAATTCGTGTTTGTGTAATGCAGTGGATGCATTCTTTGTATACTTACGCCCTTTTATTCTATTTTCTAAAAGTTGAGTTGTCATACCAATATATTTCATAGGGCACTTTAAACAAAGAATTTCATATACGAGATTGGATTGGAAATAATTTAAAAACTAAATGGTTTACAAAAGAACTTGGTCTGGACGATATCTTAATTTCAATTCTCACCATCCATACAAACAAAAAAGAAGTGTTGTGATTGGTCTAGTTGACCGTGCCATACCTATAACGTCACCAGAATACCGTCCTGAAGCCCTTAATAAAATTAAAGAGACCTTGAATGCAAATCATTTCCCAAAAAAATTATCAAACAAAGGACGTACATATATTATAACAATCATAACGAAAACGTAGGACAAGATATTGCGCAAAAAATATATATTGCAATGCCATACACATCTAAATTATCTGAAAAATTAAAACATATCTTAGGAAAATATAACATAATTGTGTGTCATAAAGCCCAGAACCTGATAGGCTCCCTATTTACAAAATTAAAAACTAAAATTTCTAAAAATAAAAAATCCAATCTCGTATATGAAATTCCTTGTTTAAATTGCCCTACGAAATATATTGGTATCACAACCCAACTTTTAGAAAATAGAATAAAAGGGCATAAGTATAAAAAGAATGCATCCACTGCATTACACAAACACGAATTTAATTTTTCTGAAACCAAAATCATTGATGAAGATAACCGGTATCAGAAATTAATTATCAAAGAAATGATTCACATAAAAAAATGCAGTAAATGACAAACGAGACATAAAACATTTAAGTCAAATATGCTACAATTTGATATTTTAGTATAGTTTTAACTTCGTCCAAGCCGTTATTTTTAAAATGTAGTGTATCATTGTGAATCTGATCTGATTCTACTCTAAGGTTTAAATTAAAAAATAGTAAAAAATTATCTTTAAATTCCGCAAAAAAACGTACTACGATAAGAACACCTTTTTACCTAAAACTGTGCCATGAGTTGCGTGGCAAACCACGAACTTGCTGCCTATCATTCAAATATAAATAAATAATCAACGTGCATTTTTCGAGGTATGCAACCTTATTTTATTAATTTTGTAATAATTATTTGTCAATAGCATAAAGTTTTAAATTAGTTTTAGAAAAATTGTTAGTATGCACTAAATGTGTTTTAAATTAATTGTAGATAGGAAAGGAATATATAATTATATACCAAAAAGAAAATTAAGGAATGAACAATTTTTGAGAAAGCCTACTATGATAGGCGAAACGTCAAGTTAATCCCTTTGTTTGATTTTGCAAATAAACCTATACCCAAGTCCAATTATATATATATATATATATATATATATATATATATATATATATATATATATATATATATATATATATATATATACATATATATATATATATATATATATATATATATATATATATATATATATATAAACATAAAAGTAGACAGTTAGTCGTGACTGACTAGAAAACAGCACTTTAAACCATAAAAATAAGGAAAATGGAAAAAAAACAATTTAGTCCCTTTGGTTCTAGATTTTGTGAGGATGCAATCAAATAAAGGAGGTTTTTAAAGGAAATTTTTGAGAAAGCCTACTATGATAGGCGAAACGTCAAGTTAATCCCTTTGTTTGATTTTGCAAATAAAACTATACCCAAGAAGGAAGTCCAATTATATATATATATATATATATATATATATATATATATATATATATATATATATATATATATATATATATATATATATATATATATATATATATATATATATATATATATATATATATATATATATATATATATATATATATATATATATATATAAACATAAAATATATTTATATATATATATATATATATATATATATATATAAACATAAAAAAGTTAGTCGTGACTGACTGGAAAACAGCACTTTAAACCATAAAAATAAGGAAAATGGAAAAAAAAACAATTTAGTCCCTTTGGTTCTAGATTTTGTAAGGATGCAATCAAATAAAGGAGGTCTAGTGTACGAAACTCTTTATTATGATCTAGCTTTCGAAAATGCTTATTCTCTTCTTCAGGAACCTTCTGTATTAAGAACAAAGAAATTCATAAGTTAGGAAAATTGCTTATAAGTGTTAGTATAAATCTTACCAAAGTGAGTTAAAATTAAACCAATCTATTACACAACATGGATGCGCTAATGTAGAACTTAAATTATTTGATGTATGGAACGACACACTTAAACACTAAAGTACATGATGTGGTTTACTCCTAAGTTTTAGATAACATGGTTTAAAACAGCACAAACTAATGCAGAGACGTAACTCTCAGTGCTGGTACGTCGCCATTGCTATAAGAAAAACTGGTAAATCGTAGTAGATAAAATCTAAAAAACGAGAAAAAAACTTTGTATGAGGCGCCTGTTTATTTCTATTGGTCGGTTTCTACGGAAAGCTACGGCTTCAAGTGCAAAGTGGGCATAACTGTCTTGTCAGCTAGGAGGTCAGTGGTGCGCAGGTACGATAACAGAACTGAGAGTTGACTGAAGAAATCTATTAAATAAAAACCAAATGGGAATAGAACCAATAGAGATACTAAAATGTAACGTAATTCATTATGTACATGTTAAATAATACCATCAGTTGACCTATACATATAATCTCAATTGGCAGTAATCCAGGGCCCTGGAAACAAACATAGCGTCATGTTTTGGTCGATTCTCGACAAAATGGTGAAGGAGTAATCCTTACCGTTACTGGCTTCGTATAACTTTTACGACCAAGAACCGCACAGAAATTATATAATATATGTATATATATATACATACATATATATATATATATATATATATATATATATATATATATATATATATATATATATATATATATATATATATATATATATATATATATATATATATATATATATATATATATATATATATATATATATATATATATATATATATATATATATATATAAATATATAATACGAAAATTCTAGTTTCATTAATTTAGTCTACATGAAATAATATGAGTTTCTTTGAGTAATAAAATATTCTGAAATCAAATAACATATCATGATTTATGATTTCTAAAAAAATTGTCATGTAAACAACTAGGATAGTTTTAAACATAGAAGAGTATAATTGATACTAGCCATACCATTGTCCATGTACACTAAATCAAAGAAACTTACTATTCTTACTTCATTCTAAAATCATAAATATTTTTCGCACCACCACTGTCAAAGCTATACAAGGTGAAGGTAAGGTAAATACCAAAAATTTTACAAATGACATGTGTCTCCTGAAAGGTACGATTTTTATTGTCTTCTGTCCCATCACCTCATTTATCTGTCAATAACAAGACAAGAGAAAATAATAATAATAATCAATAAACTTGTATATGTATTTTAAAAAGTTTATGCTAATTGCTAGGGTCCAGAAATGTTTAAAAATGTACCAATTTTAACTGCACTCACTTTACAAGTAAGTTTACCATCAACTCTATATTGTAGCCTTGAAGAAGGAATTAAAGATTTCCGAAAGCTCGGCATAGTAGAAAAGAGTCTTCTTTTAGCCAGCCCCTCTGCTGTCTAGCTATATAGTTGGTCAATCTTATATTATCACTATATATATAAATATATATATATATATATATATATATATATATATATATATATATATATATATATATATATATATATATATATATATATATATATATATATATATATATATATATATATATATATATATATATATATATATATATATATATATATATATATATATATATATATATATATATATATATATATATATATATATATATATATATATATATATATATATATATATATATATATATATATATATATATATATATATATATATATATATATATATATATATATATATATATATATATATATATATATATATATATATATATATATATATATATATATATATATATATATATATATATATATATATATATATATATATATATATATATATATATATATATATATATATATATATATATATATATATATATATATATATATATATATATATATATATATATATATATATATATATATATATATATATATATATATATATATATATATATATATATATATATATATATTGATATATGTAAATATATATATATATATATATATATATATATATATATATATATATATATATATATATATATATATATATATATATATATATATATATATATATATATATATATATATATATATATATATATATATATATATATATATATATATATGTATAATATATATATATATATATATATATATATATATATATATATATATATATATATATATATATATGTATATATATATATATATATATATATATATATATATATATATATATATATATATATATATATATATATATATATATATATATATATATATATATATATATATATATATATATATATATATATATATATATATATATATATATATATATATATATATATATATATATATATATATATATATATATATATATATATATATATATATATATATATATATATATATATATATATATATATATATATATATATATATATATATATATATATATATATATATATATATATATATATATATATATATATATATATATATATATATATATATATATATATATATATATATATATATATATATATATATATATATATATATATATATATATATATATATATATATATATATATATATATATATATATATATATATATATATATATATATATATATATATATATATATATATATATATATATATATATATATGTTATTAAGTAAAAGAAAAAAACTCTCGTTAAGACCAATAAACGAAATATATATGTTACTAAAATATCAAAACTTTAAAAATAAACTACTGACCGCATTTAGACATTTTCGAAAACGGCCTGGTTAATCCAATTTTCTGAGAGCCAAACATCTATACACTGTAAAAATAGAAGAAACATAATAAGCGATTCTAGAAGTCACAATAACTAACAATATTTGAAATTAACATAGTTTTTATCAGTATTTCACGTTTATTTAATTTACTTTAAAAGTACGTAAAAAATTGCAACTGTATATTTATACAATTTAAAAAATACGTAATGGGTTAAAATATGGCTTGCGCGTGCTATTTGAAAGAAACATATAAATATATTTTAACACGTTCGCGATTTGCTTCGATCGCGATGTTTAAAAAATATACTTACATTAGTCCGAACAGTGTGCAAATTATATTTGTCCATCTGAAAAGCAGTTTTAGTTAGCATTAGCCAGAATTTTTTTTTAATTCATTAGTAAAACCTTGTTAAATGACTTTTTTTACTTTAGTTCGTAAATAAATACGTAAATAAATAAATTAATCAATAAATTACCTGTTTTTACTTCCCTGGTAAAAGGGAAGTAAAAACGGGTATGTAATCGTAAAAAAATTCACTCTCCGAGATTTTTTTTCGGATCTTCATGTTTTAGAGTCCTTAGATACTAAAAACCCGTTTTCTTAATTCCTTCGGGCTGTCTATCTATCTGTCGGATAGCTAAAATCTACTTCTACCGACCTCGTAACATTTTAGTGGAAATACAATATGAGTTAAAAGAAAAGTTATTACTAAATAACTGCTTATCTAATTTACCTAAAATTTTCACAAAAATCAAGTCTAACGTAGGAATAAACTGGTACAATTTTGGTAGTTGCCAGATAGCTAAGCAAAGTGGTGGTTTACCTAAATACGCTAGTTAATACTTATAATGCATCACTGATTTTTAACGTTAATTTCAAATGCATATATTTATGTTATTATTCAACCGATTTTAACAAAGTTTTTTTCCTCAGTCCTTCTTTTTTCAGAAGCCCTAGGCAGAGTTGAAGATTTTTTTGTATTGTACAGGGAATACTAAAAGTTACGTGAGCTTGTAAATAAACCAAAATTTAATATCACTGCCAAAAACAGACCGGGCATGCAGATTTAATTTTTTCATATGCTACGGATACGTAAAGTTTTACTGTAACACATCACCACATAATTTTTAATACAGGGTGAATAAAAAGATGTACACTTTAAACCATAACTTAGAAATATGGTTAAATGAAAACACACTCCTAATTTTAACTTCCCTAAAAAGTGTTCAATTTTAATAATTTATTTGTATTATTTTTTATTTTTTAATACTTGGTATAGGTATCAAGTAGAAAGATGCTGATTTCAGTACTACTGTATACCATCACAATGTTTAAACATTTGCAGTTTTGATACAGGGAGTATGAAATGATGCAATTTGCCCACACGGATTTCGAACGAAATCAGTATTTGCCCATTAAAACGTCAATAAACAACTACTCGTATAACAATAAACAACCGAATCGACCTGCAAGGCGAATTTTCGATATTGTAAACTTAACTACAAAAAGTTAAAAATGCCTAGAATTTTTGCAACCCAGGCCGTATCATAGGTTTAGTGAAGAGCGGTAGAAATCAGAGGAATGTGGCCAAAATAACAGGGCTTAACAATAGTGATGTCTCTCGAATTTATTCCAGATACATTGAGACTGGTTCAATTGAAAATAAACTTCGAAGGAATCTAAATCGCAAGACCACAGCAAATCAAGATCGTCTTATTAGAATACTGGCAAGGAGGAATCCAACAACAACATCTACAGTTATAAACGAACAAATTCGGGTAGCACATCACATCGAGGTATCAACTCAAACAATTCGAAAACGGCTACATGAAATAGGCCCCTGCGAGTTCTCAAACTTACACAATTGCAGACACGGACAAGGTTAAATTGGTGGATATAACATCGTCATTGAAACATCAATCAATGGAAAAATGTAATGTTTTCCAATGAAAGCAGAATTGGTTTAATGTCCGATGACCGACGGGTTCACGTTTGGCGAGTTCCAGGACGAGAAGACATGGCTGCCAACTATAGAGAAGTGCTAGCATATCAAGGCGGTGCAACCATGTTTTGAGGTGGGATAATTTGGAATAATAAAATGCCTTTGATATCTATACCCAGAACGATGACTGGTCAAATTTACCTAGAACCTGGACCAGGTTGTTCGCATTTGGCGGGGTCGTGTAGGTCCAAACTTTTTATTCATGGATGATAATGTTACCGCCCATAGGACAAGAGCAGTGATCGAATATAAAGAACTAGAAGGAATATCAAGTTTGGACTAGGCTCCGTTGTCGCCGGACTTGAATCCAGTCAAAAATGCTTGGCATATATTGGGAAGGCGTGTAAGGAAAAGAAATGAATTTTTTGCAGGTTTTCCCATCCTGATTGAAGCCGCTGTGAAGGAATGGAATGCAATTCCACACCATCAAAAAACAACCCAATGGAAGGCATGTCAAGAAGAATTGAGCAATGTATTAGAGCTGGTGGAGGGTCAACAGACTATTAAGTTTTTCTGTTACGTTGTCGTTTAATTTTTTTGCATTTCTTTTTTAATCTTTTTATCTTTAATTTTACTTGATGTGTATACCAAGGCATAAAAAGAAATAATCTTCTAAATGATTGAACTTGGCATCACTGTTCAAGGGAATTAAAATTAGGAGTACATCTCTAGGTATTCAAAAATGTTCAATGCATAAGTATATTTTTAATTAACCATATTTCTAAGTTATGGTTTAAAGTGTATATATTTTTATACACCCTGTATTAAAAATTAAAATTCCAAACTTGGTGATTTCGTACAGTAAAACTGTACATATCTGTAGCATGTAAAAAAATTAAATCTGCATGCCCCGTCGTCTTCCGGGCTTCAGAAAGTAGAAGAACTGACCTATCAGGAAAAAAACTTTGTTAAAATCGGTTGAATATTAACATAAACATATGCATCTGAAATTAAAGTTAAAAATCATTGATGCATTATAAGTGTTGACTAGTTTATTTTAAAAATTATAATACCGAGGAAAGTAAAGGAAATTTACCGATTGTTTATATATGAAAATGTTCACAAAAACAAGGATTATGCCAAATATGAGGTTGCAGGTTCAAGATGCAAACTATTTTATGCTTCGAGATATTAATATATGATTTCGAAATATTATCGAGTACCTCAAAACGAACATTTCGTGAAAGTTTGAAAGAAGTCTCTTCACTAAAAAATGTTCTACACTCAAAAACATGGTTAAAATTGACACACTCGTAAAAACACAAAAGTATTTTTTGTGACTAAACTAAAGGCGAAAACTAAAATGTTTATTAATAAAAAAGACGTATTTTATTATTGTCTTTCACAAGGCAATTCTTCCCGATTTTAAGAAATTTATTTTAGAAAATTTCATACCTTTCAGATTAAGTAGAATCCGAACGCGAAAACAGCTTTTCAGCAAAACCGCTAAAGAGAAATATGACATATTTATTATTTTGTCGCAATTAAATACTCATTACCCGAGATATTACATATTGTAACTCAACATTGCAAAATCCAAGAAAAAGAGAAGCAGGAAAAAGATATATTGCAAATTTTATTGGAAGTATATCCGTAAATACAATTTTAAGGATAAAACATCTATGTGAAGAAAATAAGTTTACGCCTGACCCAAAAAGGAAATTACAAACAAGAAGTAATCGAGACCAAGCCATTTTACATTATTGTAGGTTGAACTCACCAAATCAATTTCGGATGAAATTAGAGGCATTCATTATGGCAATGTAGTAAGTCGAAGGGATAGCCGAAAAACTGTTCACAGAACTTTAAAAAATACTAAATATCTTCCTTTTCATATACTTCCACTTCAGCAGTTAACATCTGCACAGAAATAACTTGGCTTTCAGTTGGTTTCCTAAATTATATCTCCGCAACAAGGCAAATTTTCAATTTTTTTATGAATATACGAGACAACAACCACGTCAGGATTTTTTAATCGACACAATCCTCATTATTGGGCAGTAGAAAACCCGAGAAGCTATAATATAAAATCATTAAATTTTAAGGAAGGAGTTCAATTAATGTTTCTACCGATATCATAAATAATAACATATAATATTTTATAACACAACACTAAAGGGACAACGATATCATCAGTTCATATTAGCTATCGTAGTAATAATTGACCTAAAATTTTCAAAAAAATCTTTAATTACAGTTGAGATTAAAAGCAAATATAAAATTATGAAACTTTCATAGTGTTTGAATTCACTTAATTCCTATAGATGCACCATCAGATATATTTTGTGGAAAAGTAGGTGATATGTTTTTTGTTTACAATTCCTTTGGTCATTTGGTCTTTATTATTGTTTAATGATAAAGAAATCAATATTAAAAACAATGGAAATCTGAGAAGCAATGTATTGTTATAATAAAAAAAAAACACAAGAAAATTAGTTAAACCCAAAAGTTTTTACCGCACGTACACAAATATTATCAAGTATTAATTTTTATTCTCTTTTTATTTAATTGACCGTTGCTTACCTCCAGACAAAACGCCCAAAATTTAGCGATTATGTCGCTTCTATATCTTTTTATATTTTGCTTTTTGTAAATGTAAATTCATTTAAACGTATGCTAAGAATTCGTTTATCAGAAAAACCATTGATATATAATCCTTTTAACCTGGAAATTCCTATGGTAAACATTCGCTATAACAATTTGAGTACGTATTTATATTTATATCGGGCGGCACTTGCATATTTGAATACTGAACAAAACCTCTGCTACACGCGTTTGTCTATTTTGCAGCAGGATCCGATTTTATTGATTACTTTTTTAAAATTATAGGAGGATCTTTTTTAAAATTATAGGAGGATTAGTGTATTGCAATTATCGAATTTAATATATATATATATATATATATATATATATATATATATATATACATATATATATATATATATATATATATATATATATATGTTTTCATTCCGGGTGTACATCCGTTCACTACTGTCGTTCTCAAAAGAACAGTTTTGCTGACGTTTCGCCAAAATCACGTTTGGCATTTTCGAAGCTTTCTTTCTCGTGTCCGAATAGAGACTGGGAGAGAGAGTCTCTATTCGCGAGAAAGAAAGCTTCGAAAATGCCAAATGTGATTTCGGCGAAACGTCAGCAAAACTGTTCTTTTCAGAACGACAGTAGTGAACGGATGTACACCCGGAATGAAAACACATTGTATTTTTCCATCCGTGAAGGATATAATATATATATATATATATACAAAATACCAAGTGGGGTGCGCTAGTTTTAATTATAAATTGCTATTGTAATATTGTTTTGGGCTCATTTCTTATAAATATTTTGTTTTTTAAAAGTTGTCTTTTTATTTCTACTATTATCGGAGTTACACATGGTAAAAATGACTTTCAGAACATTTGAAATCGACAAGCAGTAGACGTAAGTGTCTCAGGTTTGTGTTGAAATCTAAACTGATTGCAATTATTGTTTTAACAGTTATTGCATTTGATACAAGTTTACTTAATTAAATTTGATATTGAGTTTAATTAAGCCTCTTAGCATACAATGAATCGACGTCGTAATTTGAAAGAACAAGGTGCAGTAAAAGTAGTGTCAATTTGTAGCTGATCGAGCAATCAACCATTAGACCGAAGAACGCATTCATATAATGATTTGGAGATTTTTCAAAAAGAATAAATAGTAAAGATGTTCGATGTAAAACTTCTGATTTACCAGAACAAAATATACAACTTCGATAAAATTCAGACTAATTCAAGTCTACCTTTGTAACTATTCCCAAAAAGGCCTCCCCAAAGACTGTGAGGGCTATTAGCATTCATAAGTGCCTGTTAGAGTCATAAGTGCCTGCTAGAGTCATATACACAATTATAAAGGCCATTTCATTGATGAGATCATAAATAGGATATTTTTATTGTATTGAAATAAACAAATAAAGCGTAACGATTTTATTAATAAAAGTGTAATGAGAGTTTGATTCAGAATTGCGTACATTCCCTTACCTAAGTGAAAAAGCATTAAGTTATAAAAAACTTGTCAACCGATAGAGTTAAAATTTAGCATGAAGGTATAAAATCAAAAAAGAAACAAATTTTTCCTTCACCATTTTTCAAAATTTTGAGAAGAAAAGCAGTTTTCTGCAATTTAATGTGTCAAATTTGACATGTAAGATAAATCACGTGACCAGCTTTTTTACTGAAGTCAATTATTGAATACATTTCCCAAATAATGCAGATTTTACTGATCACACAGTATCTTATCCGAAACTATATGCAATCCATATAAGAGAATTTGGGACACTTTGTATCTTATAGTAACATCTCTAACTCTATCTCATCTCGTTTCAAAGTAAAACCTTTAATAGAATTAATTAAATGTTTGATAGTTTTACACTTACATATGACCTTAATTAGATCGAACTCTTTTTGAGACGCTCTGTATAAGGTAAAATATCCCATTTAAAATTGGTAAAAGTAACCAAAATTATCATTAACAATAAAACTGTGACATTAACCAGTTATAAATTTGCACATTTTATCATGTTTGCCTAAAATCAGCTGTTTTTCAGAAATAATAACGCAATTTGTAGTACAAGGCAGTAGACAAAAAACTGCCAAAAACTACCCGTAATATTCACTTAGGCTTCAAACTATCAATACATAATAGCAAGGAAAACCTTTGTTGAAGAAAATACACAATACTGAAAAAAAATATCGTGAGCAAAGCATCTCCCGCCGCCGATTCTACATGAGTCAGAAAAGAATTCGAAAAGTTTATTCAAGTGTCAGAACGACTAAATTTAAATATTATGTAAGAAAACATTTTCTTTTTGACTTATCCCCTTAATGAAAATTAAAGACACCTCTTAATATGGATATATTTTCTTTATTAAAAGAGAGAAATATAAAAAAATAGAAAATATTAGAAATACAAAACCATGGTCGTTGGAATTTGGAATCACTCTCCGCCATTTTAGTATTCCGATCTCGTGGAGTAAAGATCCCTGATGATACCTCGTGCAATCGAAGGTAAAACGTCGGAATGTGATTCCAGTTTGACAAGGCCTAATCCCAAGAACCATAATATCATAATTGACAACAGGAAGCTTCCGTTCTATGTTGGAAATACGATAAAAGGAACTTAAAATTAAAACTAGGGCTTTCCACGGGATATTTGCAATTTTCGGATAAAACCCCGAAATTATGTAAACACTCTGGGTATAGTGGAATACAATAAATTTAAAAAATACTTAATATAGCAATACTGTCAAACAATAAACTGTTAATTTAAAAAATTAATCAATATATATATTTTTTATTTAACTCCAAAAATGGGACAAAACTTTTCCCTTCCGGCACCCCCCAGGATTAGCTTTGATATTTATTTAAGTCAACCTGTGGTAACGAAATTTAAAAATAATATAATTATAAAGATATAAATGCCATACCCAATGCCTACAAAGTGTAGTTTTACTACATCACCGGGTAAAACAATGCACGAGCATAACTATGTAAATGATTATATGATAGTACACTCCCGTACAACCTTATCACATAAAACTTTCACGCTGCGTAGACGAGTTGACATAGTATATCAATTATCTAGCCTAAAATAACCATTAGGTAAGTTTAATAAAGGGGAGTTTTAAGATTATGTTCCCCTCAGAAGAAATAATTTGAAGGAAATGAAACAAATGGGATCCTCATGAGCGTGCACGGACCCTGGCGTGTAAAATTCTCTTTCATCCGCCTAAGAAACTTGGATGTTCAGCAATTTAGACTATATTTCTCTTGCCTTGACTTGACGTTAATCGACTTCTCGGCCTTTAAACGGACACGACGAAAAGATCTTTCTTTCCCCTTTCAACCCCCAAACCTTTTTACCATTCCAATATAATGTAACAATCCCTTTTATGGATTGTTCTTTTCAATTTCTGTTTACGCCACCATTGGAGCAATTATTCATTGTATGGATTATTTTCTTAATCTGTTTGTTCGAATTTATTTTCAGTGGCCTAACTTATCTAATAAGGCAATAGTTACCAATAAATTAGGAAGGTTAATAACATTTTGTATAGAAGCATGCCAATTTGCTTTATTAAATGGAAACAATTTTAAGTTTCGCATTTAAAAAACTCGATTTCTAAATTTTATTATTTTTAATATGTTTGTGTGTAAAAAATGTCTACGGCCGGTAGATAACTTATATCATTTCAACTTTAAAAGATTTAAGACTTAGACCAGATCAAAACACCCTAAATCTCTTTCGGCACCCGCCAGTCACAATACAGATTGTTCCATGTGCAGAATGTGCTTCATATTGGTTAGTCGTTTATTTTGGCGGAGTATAAATAGGTTTTGTGGAATCTTCAGTGTGAGCTTAATAGCTCAGTGGTAGTGTTTTCGACTTTCGTTGCAATGGATGCATGTTCGAAACCCGGTTCAAGTGATAACTTTTTTTATAGTTTTTTTTTTACAAAACTTAATATTATTAAAAATGAGGATTATTTATTTTCTTTAAATTAGGTTAGCTTAAGATTGGTTAGGTTTGCCGTAAAAAAAGCCCGCGATAGCGTGTTAATTTTATGAAGAATGAACAGAATTCCGGGTCTATATTAAAACAAGGATTTTTTTAACAAAGCCGTAGCATAGATGAATATGTCCCTTTAGCGTTAGATTAGCCCAGGTTCGTCGATAAAGCCATTATGAAAGCCATACACCATCATTAAAGCCACAAAATCACATTGTTAGCTAACCTCAAATCATAGAAAATCAAATTAGAAAAATCATAGAAAATCAAATTAGAAATACGCGCGCACTCTAAAGAGGTGTGACTGGAGGATACCCAAAGAGATGTGATTAGATCTAATTACCATGGTAATTAAAACTTTTAGTCCAGTACTAATGTTTCGCTTATTTCAATATCATTTTGTTATTGTGACTATAAGAAAAATAATTTGTTTCATTGTTACATATTTCATTTTCTACATATCAAGTTAAACCAGGTCTAAAGAAAAGGAACCATATTTGAAAATATTTAAAAGGCAACTTCATACTCAGTAAACTGAATATTTGTCACATATTACTTATCATTTATATATTTTTACTTCTTACGTAAAAGGGAAGTATTGTAATCGTGAAAAAATCACCCTCCGAGATTTTTCCGGATCTTTACGTTTTCCTGGTCCTTAGATGACGAAAAAAAT
The DNA here is from genome assembly GCA_030620095.1 of Kuschelorhynchus macadamiae. NCBI lineage: Eukaryota > Metazoa > Arthropoda > Insecta > Coleoptera > Curculionidae > Kuschelorhynchus > Kuschelorhynchus macadamiae. The sequence continues at coordinate 319,288 of JAUTXW010004569.1, forward strand.
GTTTTCTCGATTCCGTCGGTCTGTCTGTTTGTTCGTGGCATAGCTAAAACACTTCTTACCTGATTGACTTCAAATTGTGGTCAAAAATTAACGGTCATATGGGGATAACCTGGTCAAATTTTGCTCAAAATCCTATACGGCAAAACAAAATGGCGGCCTAGTGAAATGTTGAAAAAATATTACTAAAAAAAGTATTATATAGGAATCAACTGGTAAAATTTTGGTACGAATCCGAGATGGCGGAACAAAATGGCGCCTTAATAAAATATTTAAAAATTCAGCCTGAAAAAACTGCTTAATGAACTAATTACAAAATGTGTGCTATAACTAACTGTAGTATAGGGATAAACTAGTAAAACAGTGGTACTAATTCAAGATTGCGGAACAAAATGGCGACATAATAAAATGTTTATAATCTGAAAAAATTACCCTGTTTTAGCGTCTCTAGATCCTTTTGATCATACGATTTTTTTAATTTTTTTAGATCTGGAACTGAACCAGTTTTTTTTTTATTAACTGATTTCTTGAAACGGGCACTCTCATTGAATTGTTCAATGACGCGCCTGTCGGAATTCTTCCGTAGCATTGTACTAAAAGTACTTTTGGTTCTGTAGAAATAGTTTCGAAATTCAATAACTTTTTTGATGCTTTTGTGAAAACAAATAGGTAGCCTAAAGGATGTGTTTGTTTGGCAGTTACCCAACTGCAAAAAATCATTCTTCAGCAGAACATTGAAGCTAAACATTCAATTTTAAATGAAATAAAGGTAGTTAAGAATGAGAAAATAAAGCCAAATTCTTTTCAATTTCAAACAGGGGTTCTTAAGGATGGCCGCGGATCTGTGAAATATTCAATTATCGTGCCCGGTCAAAGAGCATGCAGTCACTCTGAACCCGGTCAATGGATTAACGAGTCGATATTTAAAGAGCTGAATGGCCTGGCTAAAATTTAATTCTCGACTAAACCATGATAATAACTAAGCTAAATAATTATTAAAGAGCATCGGTGTTCTTGTAACTGATTTTAAATCTAGCAGGATTGGTCAACCCAGAGATAACGCACACCCATTAAGAGTAATATTTTCTTCAAACGAAGTTGTCTTAAATTGTTTCAAAAATAGGAAAGGTTGGCTCTAGTATACGAATAAGTCTTGAAATGGCGGTCTCTCAGATAAATTGTATCAAAGCATTACATCAAGAACTATCGCTGAGGAAGCTAGAGGCTGAAGGCGTCTTGGTTATTATTATTAGGTATTTTAGGGGAGTGCCCAGTATTGTAAATAATAAGGCTCCAAAAAAAGAAGAGTTAATCTGCTGCTGTCACAACAAATAAGGCATTTGTATTAAGCTTCGGGAACTTCGTAGAAATGTGAGTTTAAGTTCGGATGACGTAATTAATATTGTTGAAACCTAGCTTACTTCTGATTATATCCATAAAGAAGACTATTTCAATATTTATATTGTATATAGAACTAATAAAAGGAATGTTACAAGCTATAATACAAAAGGTAGGGGTGTCGTGATAGCCGTAAACTAACGTCTTAACTCTAAACAGCTAAAATGTAATATTTTTATCAATTGAACAACTTTACGTTTCTTCAACGACTGGTCATACATGTGATATAATGGGCTCCCTATCGGTCTCAGAAATAATTGTAAATAACCTAATGTTCCTTTAACTCTTTTCGAAGATTATAACTTGCACAGAGCTACGTGGGTAAATGATGAGCACCCAGCTTTTATAAGTCTTTTCTAGCCATAACTATGAGAGTCAGTTCGAATACAGTAATGCTTACGTATTTATTAATTGACCACTTACACTTAATTCGCAGACTCCAAGAATAATCACTCGGCTTCCTCTTGTCTACAAAAACATGTATTGTTCATTCTGCAGCAGTCTCATTTTTATCAGCTCTGAGAATTGTGTAAGGTCTGTGAAAGACAAACCTGAAAGTAATGCTAGGAGCACCTGCCTCTAGAGATATAACTGCAAATTAACCCATTTGAAGCATGTCATAGTTGCTGGAACAGCCTCACTTAGATAAATAACTACTGGTGACAGGCACATCATGGGTAAATATACAGAACGATCTCAGTGAGTCTCGTTTGGGCGCATTGCCCCTATTATCTTGAGACACCTAACGCCTTGAAATGGACTCAGCTTAACATTTGCCGTGGTGTGAAATTCAGTTCGGCATTTACAAGCCAGCCCTAACGGTCTTCGTTTTCCAAGGAATAAGACTATCTCTGTCTTCCTGAGGTTGTTTGACGTGTCCTCTGGGCAATTTTTCGATTACTCATAGGACTTTCTACTTTCTGTCGCAAAGAACAGAAACGAATTTTTCACTAAGCGATATGGCAAGATCATCTGCATAAACAAGTGAATAGAATCCTTCAGCGTTGATAGCATAAGACCGTCTTAAAAAGTAACTTCAAATCAAGGGTCATAAAACAGCACAGCTCGTTGTGGACAACCTTTGGAATAACCATCTAGAAGCAGTATGTCCAACACTAATTTTAACAGCCCTCTTTGATGGAATGGTGAATATCTACCTCCTAATAGTTGCAGGAACGTTCTTGTTAGCTACAGCAAACGGAAAGGATTAACAAAATATGACTAAAATTAAAGAAAGTACTCTATTTAGCACGAGACTATAACATAATAAGAACTATATCTGTACGAAATTTAAAAAAAATTTAAACTGTGTTTTCTGACAGAAAAATCAAGTCACATACTCTTTACCTAATATAGAGTCCAATCATAAGGAATAATTTTTTTATTTTGGATAAACTAGATAACAAAATAACAAAAATATAACAAATTTGCTGACTAATAAATATTCGGACGCTAATCTTTATTTATATTAAAATCAATATTATGCACGCACTTACAGATAAATCTAGTGATCGTGGGACAACATCTGTCAGCTTAGGTTTTATCTGCCATATTTTCCTATAAATTCATAAGAAAATGATGCGAATAAAAAAGTGCGAGAAATGATAATATATCTGTACAACAGAGGGAATTCAATGCAAAAAATGTCAAGTGACTTAATGCAAAATCAACAGTCGGGTGTATTATTCAAAAATATGAAGATAGTGTTAATGTTCGTGGTAAAAGTCCAGGCCGATCTCGTAGAATCACTGATAAAGAACGACTTGTTCTGGTCAAAATTTGCAGAACTACAAGCCCAATAGAATCACGACGCAAAATTAAATATCTCCAGGGAATGCTGTAGACTAAGGCTGAATAAATGTGGTTAACATTTGTATAAGGTAAATTTGTAATTTTTCGTGGTAAAACATAAAAATTAGTATTGTTCTTTTATCCAATTTGTTTTAACAGCCAAGGAAAAGCCGTTATTAATAGCTATCCAAAAGAAAAAACGTTTGGATTGGGCAAAATCGAAAATATCCTGGATAGAAATGTGGAGTAACATTATCTTCGGCGACGAATCAAAATTTGACGTATGCGTAGGTGATTTTCGAAAAAGAGTGATTCGTATAAAATCAGAATCATTTCATAAAGACTGTCTACAGCGTACTGTAAAATTTCCCAAAGGGGTTTATGATGTAGGGATGTATAAGGGGTAAGGGGTAAAGAAGTTGGTAAATATGAGTTCATTCATGGTACTGTGAATGCCGAAAATTATCAACAAATTTTATCACGAAGCGTGATTCCAACAGCAAAATAAAGTTGTGGAAATGAGAATTTCATATTTCAGTCACACTGCGAAAATAACAACAAAAAGATGGTTTGGAGACCATAATTTAAGTTTTATTGTGGCCACCGAGTAGCCCCGAATTGAATGTCATTGAAACTTAATGGCATCAGATGAAGAAGACTTTGCGTAACGATCCCGAGCGTACAGTTGTGACATTAAAAGCAAAATGACGCAACTTGGGGACTCTTTCACTTCCGAACATTGCAAGACTTTAGTAGATTCCATGCCACAACGCATACAAGCCGTTATTGCCGTAATAGGTGATGTTACCTCTTATTAATTAATGTTCAATTTAAATTATAAGATAAAGAGCATTTAGTTATGTTTTTGTTATCTACTTTATGCAAAATAAAATAATTATTATTTACGTAGGTAAAGAGTATTTGACTTGATTTTTCAGTAAGGAATATAAAAAAAAACAGTTTTGATCAAACATAAATAGGTTTTTTTTAACATTTCATACATTTTCCGAACATATAGTTGTTAGATCTCGTATTAGCCAGCTTTCAAGCAGTGGGCCACATGAATGGATTATCATATATAAGGATAAGCTTTCTGCTGGTTGTTGTAAAATGTCTGCCATTTTGAAACGGGTTGGCAAAATGTCACTAGAATTTTGCATCCAAAGGAAAAAATCGCATGATCCCGCTTGCCATTTAAAAATATACCGATGGGGTCATGACGTCAGCTAAAAAAAGTTTAACATATCTGAGCAATTTCCGCAAAAGGCAGTTTTAACCATTATTAAAAGTAGTCTAGATTTTCTTCACACTATATGTGGGGTCTTCAGAGCGACGGAGTTGATAAGCCTTAAGGTAAAATAGTTACGTCGAAAACAATGCGCAAATATGAAAACACACCACTAAACAAAGTGATATTTTTGTATACAGCTGCTAACATTATGCCGCATCCCTTTGAGGTATTTATAGTATACATTAAACAGCGAGAGCGGGGTATATGGTTAAGACTCGCCAAGATAATAGGTCCCTCCCGGAATGTAATATGCGAATTATACTTTGTCCCGTAAATCTCTCGCAGGCTATAAAGACAATATTAACTCGCAAGCAGCTAGATAACATTATAAATGTGTAAGGCATATCTCTTAGAAAGAGTGATGCAAAAAGGTCACCATTTAGAAGGCTCTCTACTTTCCGGCTGCGGAGCAAAATAAAGTAATGGGAGTTCGGCCTTTATTTTATTTTCGGAAATAAACAAAGTTTGCGCTGCTCGGGCCTTTTAAATGCACACGATTCATCTTTTAACTTGGCCACCTTTCATCCGTTCCGTTCCAGTGCCGCACCAAAAGCTAGAAACATACTACCAAGTTTACTTTATAAAGAAGCTTTTTGCTTTCATTTTATTTGATACCAGGGTTAATTTAATTTAAACTGACAGAAGGGGCTCTTACCGTCTTTCCATCAATTATTAAAACTTATTAAGCAAAAACACGTTGAGGTGTTTCTAAAATTAACGGACAAGACTTTCTTCTTAGTGAGATTACACATAAAGATTATAAGGACTAGAAACTTTATGCCACCATGTACGAAACTCTATAATTAATTCCAAAAAAAACTATGTTAACATAAAATAAAACATGAATAATGGCGACATCGGCTTATATCAAACATAAAGTTTGTAGACAGTGAAAATAAAATAATATACTTAATACATTTTTGGTGTTTGGTTGTAAAAGCATGAACATTGTTATTTATATATTAAATATACTTTTTTATACATATATCAAATCAAGTCAAATTGATGTATCAATACATTGGACCAAAAAAAAGAAACACGTTGATGTCTGACACGTCATTTTAAGTTAATAATACTTACTAATGATTTTAAAATAACAAGAATATAATAGAAATCGGTAAATTTCCTTTACCCGGAACTTTCCTCGTTATGAATTTTTCATTTTGTTAGGAATAGTGAAGTTTGACCCAATTTATTTCGGTACATATTCATTTAGTAACATATATATACTGTCTTCTAAAGTATTTTGTTCTACCATATTGGATTCCTACCAATATTTTACAGTTTCTCTTTATGCCACACTTGATTTTTGGGCATAATTTAGAATAAACTGAATACGTAGTTTTTACATTGACACTCACCGCCATTTTGTTAGGTCATGTTGACTTCGTACCCTATATCACATATGATTTTTCCGCTAAATTTAAAGTCAATTGGACAAGATTTTTTTTGATATTTTAAACGTTTTATTTGGCGACCATTTTGTTTTGCCATCTTGAATTCGCACCACAACTTCACCAGTTTATCTCTATATCACACTTAATGCAAAAATTTAAAATAATCTAATAAATAGTTTTTCAGGCTGATTTTTAAAATATTTTATTAGGCCGCCGTTTGTTCTTGCTATTTTAGATTCACACTAAAATGTTAACAGTTCATTCCAATGTAACACTTGATTTTTGAGCAAAATTTGATGTAAATTGGATTGGTTTTTTGGTAATCATTTTTTATTAACGTTTCACTAGGCCGCCATCTAGTTCCAGCATATTGGATTTTTATCATAATATACACAAGTCAGCCCCATATAATCCCCATTAATTTTGCACCAAAATTTGAAGTCGATCTGGTAAGCAGTTTTTAAGCTATGCGGTAAACTGACAGACCAACCGAGAGGCAGACGAACAGACAGACCGACAGAATTGATAAAATATTTGTTTTGACATCTTCAACTCGTACCAGAATTTTAACCGTTCATCACTATACCACAATTAGTTATGGCACACAGTTTGATATTAAACCATTAAACAATTTTTTCGAGCTGATTTTTTAAATATTTTATAAAACCGCCATTTTTTGTTTAGCCATCATGGATTCATACTAAAATTTTACCTTGATTGATATGTGATTCCTACATAATACTTGATTTTTATGTAAAAATTGAAGTAAATTGGATAAGCAGTTTTTTGGTAATAACTTTCTTAACATTTCATTTGCTTCTATTTTGTTTCGCAATACTGGGTTATTTACCGAATATATTTCCAGGGATCCCTCAATTTTGACCAAAATTTGAAGTCAAACGGGTACGTAGTTTTTTAGCCATGCCGCGACAGACATACAGACTAACGGAATCAAGAAAACATATTTTTCGACATCTAGGGACCTTCTAATGTAAAGATCTGAAAGAATCTCAGAGAGTGATTTTGTCACAATACTTCCCTTTCATAAGGGAAATAAAAACAAAAACAACTGTCTTTATTATTGGGCGCCATTTTGTTTCATCATATTGGATCCCTACCAATATTTTACCAGTTTCTACCAACGCCGCACTTGATTTTTGGGCATAATTTAAAATAAATTCGATAAGTAGTTTTTACATTGACACACACCGCCATTTTGGTACGTCATGTTGAATTCGTACTAGTCTTTCCCTATATGACATTTAACTTCTCTGCTAAATTTAAAGTCATTTGAATAAGACTTTTTTTATATTAATTTATAAGAAATTTTATTTTGCAGTCATATTGTTCCGCGATCTTGAATTTCGTACGACAACCTCTATATCACCCTTAAGCTTACACAAAATTAGAAATTAATCTAATAAGTTGGCTGATTTTTTAAATATTTCATTAGGTCGCCATTTTGTTTTTCAATCTTATATTCATACCAAAATGTTTCCACTTCATTCCTATATAACACTATACATTGGATAACTAGTTTTTTAGTAATAATTAGTTTAAACAGTTTACTAGGCCGCCATTTTGTTTTGTTATATTTGATTTTTACCAAATCTTAGGTCATACCCTTAATTTTTCAAGGCAATCGGGTAACTAATTTTTCGACATCTAGGGACCCTGAAACGTAAAGATCTGAAAAAATCTCGGAGGGTGATTTTTTCAAGACACAATACTTCCTTTTACGAAGGAAATACAAACTTAATCAAAATGAAGGATTACTATGTTATATATAATATAATAATATAATTTGCTTACCTTTTCACAATGTATCCATAATTATTTAAATAATAACACACAAAGTTGATGTAATTTCTACTGATATGGAAAAGGCGTTTGGTAGTGTTGTAATTGATTTCTTGAAAAAAATTAATGTTACACCAAATATAGTGGATTTAATCCAGTCATATTTAAGTATCAGAAAGCAATACATTGAGATAAAAGACGCCAAATCTAACATATATATTAGTACTTCCGGGATTCCCCAAGGATCTAACTTAGGACCTTTATTATTCCAAATAGCAAGTAATGATATTTGCCGAGTTGTTAAACATTCTAGTAAGTTACTGTTTACGAGTAACTTTAAGCTCTTTATAGAGGTGATAAATGACCATGACTGTGATTGTTTACAGGAGGATATAAGTAGTGTGGTTAACTGGTGCAAGACCAATAGTTTTAACCTTAAGGTAAGAAAATGCTCAGCAATGTCTTTTGCCCTTAAAAAGAATATTGTGAGCAAAGAGTATTTTATTGAAGAGATGACCCTTGAGCAAACCTCTACTCAAAAAGATTTAGGAGGGTTATTCGACACTAATTCAAACTTTTCAGAACACATCATGAATAAAATTAATGAATCCCATCAAATCATGCGTTTCATTATCAGATCTGGAAAAGTTTTAAGGTTGACGTTTGTTTAAGGTTGTTTGATTGTCTTGTGTTACCTGGATTAGAATATGCAAGTTTGATTTGGTCACCACAGTATGATGTGTAGAGTAAAAGTATTGAGAGAGTGCAGAGAAAATTTTTAAAATATATGTTTTTTAAAAAAAGTTGGTTACTATCCGAAACAAGGTTATAACCACTTTAATCTGTTAAATATTTTTGGAAGGCTATCCTTTGAAAATAAACGAATAAAAACATGCCTTTTGTATGTGTTCAAGATCTTAACTAATAGAATAGACTGTCCGGATATTCCCTCGCAGCTGCCATTTTTGATAAACAGATCTAGCACAAGACAGACAAAGACATTTTATGTGGACTTTCCTAGAATAAATGTTTATAAAAATTCACCAGTATATAGAATGTGCAACTATTTTAATATATATGGCAATGATATAGATAACATTGATGTTAGTAAATTTATTGACTGTATAAATAAAAAATTGTTTGCTTCTCAGGCTCAGGATTGAAATTTTAAGTATCGTTAGGTACTGTTTAGTTTAGTATATTATAACCGAGGTATCTGTAACTTAAATAAGTAAATAAATAAATATTACATTAATTGAGTCATCAGGAGTTCCTAGATTTTATGCTATATTTTTTATTTTTTATTTCCCCAGTGATAATGATAACGGTGACACAGCGGATATGTCACCATTTGTATTTGTACTATCTAGATACTAATATGAGCTTTGGGTGAAATTAATATATGACAAATATATTTTAAATATAACCCTATATCTATACAAGCAAAAGTCACCCATTTTGCTAAATGCTGTACCAATTGAAATATTGTTTCCAAATTTTAACGAATTAAAACACTAATCACGTACAATCTTTTAATAAGAATTTTAAATAAAAAACTTTATAGATAACGTGTGATGCATTTTTTGAACCATCTTTTCAATCTTAATTCATCTTAATTTATTCGTTTCTGCTTATACGTAAACAATCGGGAGAACTGCCATTTTACATATCCCCAAGCGTCGTTGCCGGATTTACTACTTCATGGCCTGTGTTGGAGTCGACCTTTTACTGCATTTGATTCCTCGTTTCTGATAATTTATAATAGCAAAATTATACAACTTTGGATAATTTACTTTGTCATGTCAAACTGAAAATTAAAAAAAAAAAACAAGGGAACAATACTGTCATTTTTTTAAATAAAATATATCAACCACCGTTTCCAGAAATCACTTTGGATTCACTGAATTAATTGCCAACGAAAGAAAAGCTTTGATTTCCTAAAACACGGTGAAAATGACTTTTAAAAGATTTGACACCAGCTTCGACAAGTCCATTAAAGCTTGGAGCACCAGGGGGTTTAAAATTCCAAGTGATAGAAAGATCTTGGGCAGTCTTTTGCGCCAAATCAAGAAGCATATTATAGGCTCCTTTAAAGTTTGTGCCTTGATCACTTGTTATAGTTATGCAATTACCTCGTCTGGCAAAGAAGCGCCTGAAAGCAGCCAAAAAAATTCGGCGCTGAGATCGGAAGTGGCCTCTAAATGTATTGCCTTAGTAGTTGTACAAACAAATACACAGACGTAACCCGTATAAGTTTTTGCACCCCTATGTTTGGCCATTAAAAGAGAAAAGGGACCAGCAAAATCTACACAGAAGAAAATGCTTTGATTTGAGAAACCCTGAGAGCAGGCAAATCGGACATAAAGGGGATTGTATGACTTGAGCTTACATCGGAAACATTTAATGCACTTTAAGAGGTATTTATAGATGGCGCTCCGATACGAGAGAATCCAAAATTATTGAAGTAATAAATATTGCATCGTTTTAAGCCCAGGATGCAGATATGTGTTATGAGTAAATTCAATTATTAACTCAGTAAGCCTATGGGACTTAGGCAGTAAAATTGGATGTTTGACATCATATGAAAATTGAGATTTTCTGAGTCTACCACCAACTCTTAGTAAACCGTCAGCGTCGATAAAAGGAGCAAGTTTTCTAAAAGGTTGAGGCAGCAAGGAATTTTGGTTTATTTTTAAAATAATATCTGAAAACGTCTCTTGTTGGACGTGCTTTACGATAATTTTGAGGGAATTTCATGAGAACTTAAACCACCTTGAAGGTTTGTCTTTAATGTTATATTTGAAATAAAGCAGAGAATATAAGCAACTATCCTTAGAGTGTTCAGCCAACTAGAAAATTTCTCTAACAAAAAAGAAATAAAATTTGGGGGAGAAATCAAGTTGGATAAGACCACAGTGTTTTCTTCCTTAGATATATCAGGATCGATTGGGGAATAAAAATTAGGTTGTGTTGGCCAGAAATCCTTTGCTTGTGAAAGAAACTCGGGACCAGACCACCATATTTCTGTATCTAAAAGTTGTTGTGCAGGGGTAAGACCTCGACTAGCACAATCAGCAGGATTCAACGCTGTCGGGACGAAATGCCAAGAAGAAACGTGTACGAGCTCTTGAATATGGTTAACCCTATTAGCTACAAAGGTTTTCCACTTATGCGGGGAAGAAGACAACCAGGTAAGTGTGACCATAGAATCTGACCACAAGTATAGATCGTCAAAAATAATAAGATCAGCATAACTTTCCTTAACGAAAATTGCTAGATCCACCAACAAAATAGTTGCCATGGGTTCTAGCCTAGCAATGGACTGCGTTTTTAATGGCGCTACTCGACATTTTGAGCACACGAAAACAGCAAACAGCAGCATATCCGTTCTGTCACGCATCGCCAAAGCCGTGTAATTCAATTCGAGATACTGAATTAGACCCGACGTACCGAGGAATTTTTATAATACCAAGATGAGGCATTTCGGCTTTAAAGGTGCCCCAAATATCTGAAATAGCCTTAGACGGGGGTTCATCCCATGAAACTTTCGATTCCCACATACGCTGCAAAAGAAGTTTGGCAAGTAGAAGGCAAGGAGCAATAAAGCCAAGGGGATCGAAGATTCGACTAATCTCCGATAACATATTTCTTTTTGTACAAGGACGGTCAATAGGGGTGTAAGTATATGAAAAGGCATCTGAATTCGTATTCCATTTGAGATCAAGTACCCTAATAAATGATGGTTCCTCTTTATCAAACGAACACGAACTTTGAACATCAGAAGATGGAATAGAGGCCAAGAGAGCAGGGTGATTACTTGCCCATTTGCTCATTTCAAAACCTCCCCTTTTCATAACCTCAATGACGTCAGATTGAAGTGCTAAAGCTGACTCCAAACAATCGCTTCCTAATAATCCATCATCAATATAGAATTGACTGCGAATACCCTGAGCAGCCTTAGGGAAACAAGTTTCTTCCTGTGCCGTAAGTTCTTTTAAAGTCCTTAAGGCCAAGTATGGTGAAGAATTAATTCCATAAACCACAGTACGTAAGAAATATTCCTGAAGAGGATCGCTAGGTTTGAAACGCCATAAAATTCTTTGGTAGTTCCAAAATTCAGGATGAACAGAAATTTGTCTGTACATTTGTTTTATATCACAAACAAAAACGTAGGCGAAAAATCGAAATTTTAAAAGAAGCGTAGAAATATCCTGTTGCAATTTAGGACCTACAAGAAGAGTGTCATTAAGACTAACGCCGTTAATGTCACGTAAGCTTGCGTCGAACACAACTCTAATTTTAGAGTCAAATGCCTCCTGTTTGGTGAGCGATATAGTAACCCGATAAAGATTTATAATCTTCTTGGGGAACCAAAGACATATGACCTTTATCTAAGTAATCTTGCATAAAGTTTACATATTTTGTATGCAAGTCGGGGTTTTTGAAAAACTATTTTTAAGCATGCCGAAACGGCGATAAGCTTGAGAGTAAGTGTCAATACATTTGGGGCTTGATTGACGAAATGGTAATGATACCGAAAATCGTCCGGAAGTATCTTTAAAAGTCAGTGTTTTATAAATCTCCTCACATTGTTTTTCTTCAGGGGAGAAAAACTATTGTTTAGGAAGGTGCTCAATTTCCCAAAATTTACGTAAAAAATATCAAGATTATCCTCCACTGAGATGTGGCAACTCAAAAGAGAGTTTGAAGCTTCGCAAGAAACATTGGTTTTTCCTTGCAACACATAACCAAAGATGGTCTCTAAAGCAATAGGCTGATCAGTACTTCCATCAATACGACCAGATCTTAATACAAGAGGTACGAGCTCAGCGCCAATAAGCATGTCGATAGAATTCGGCGTGTGAAAATTATTATCAGCAAGCTTCAAGTATTTAATGTGTTCAATTTTATCAGGATTAATAGGAATCTTAGGCTGGTTAGAACAAACCTTTGGTATGATAATAGCGTCAAACGAAAGCAAGGGATTTGGTTGACCATGAGGTTTTATTATACAATTACTTCAACAGGGACAGAAAAACTCTTACGTTTAAGACCAAGTCGCTGTACGCAAGACTCGGAAATAAAATTTGCCATGGACCCGGTATCCAGAAGTACACGAATTTTCTGAAAATTACCTCGAATATCCTTAATATCTACTTCACACGTAGACAAAAGAATAGTTTGTTGAGATGCAAAAAAGTGGTTCGCAATACAATGAGTATTGGTAATTGGTTCGACAGGATTAATAATGGGTTCAGAACTAGAAATGTGGGGCATAGGAGTTCCTTGAAAAGTATTCCTTTGAGAGCGCTGTCTTTGGACTGAAGGGATTGCACAAGACGTTTTACCAAAGTGCAAAGTGATATGATGTGGCGATTTGCACATTCTGCATTTATGAGAAGATTCGCAATTTTTAAGAGAATGAGGAGATACTAAACAGTTGTTTGACACATGAAAATCTGTCGTGCGGCGATTTAGCCAAAAATGCAAAGCACTTATATAATGCGTGAGAAGCCGAGCATAAAAAACATTTTTTGTTACTCCTATTATCAACATCGGGGTCAAGCATTAAATTGAGAAACGATTTTTTATTACCTTTTGAGATTTCCGCACTTTTCAAAGAATAATGAACCGATTCCAAGACTAGACATTGCTTTTCCAAAAATGAAATTAATTGCCTAAAAGTCGGCAGGTTTTGATTAAAACCATGTTCGAGCTCAAAGTCAGTTCTAGTTTTTGAATCCAGTTTATTTATGAACAGATTAAACAATAAAAAACACCAATGTTCGACTGGGAAATTAAGGCTCTAAAGGCCGCTATGTTCTCAGAAAAAATATTTAAAATTTGTCTAAGTTCCTTTGAGGAAGCTTTTTGAACAGACGGAGCATGAAAAAGCTCATTATAATATTGTGTAGCTAGAATACGTTTATTTTGATAACGTTTTATTAGCATATCATAGGCTACAGAATAGTTAACTTCTGTAACTTCTTAACTAAACTTAAGGGTTCCTTGTCTAATGACGTCAGCAAGTATTGAAATTTTTCAATGTTTGATAAGTCAAGATTATCATGAATAAGACCGACAGAATCTACCCTCACTAAAAAATTAGATTTGAAAGAGTCATCAGAAACGGCTTTCAGCCCAATTTCGTGTGCCTCTTCCAACCGCTTGAGTGCGATGGTTCGTTTTAAATTCGGTTTTGTTAATTTATCTGACATTTTTAAATATGTTCAGAAGAACAAGAAAAAAATAAAAATCAGAAATGCGTTAAAAATATCAAAATATATTTTATTTATTATTTCAATAAATGATGTTATTTTAACATATGCCTGCTAATGGTCAATATATAAGACAACAATTATACCTACACAAAATTATATGCTATTTTATTTGCGATTTAATACAAGCAAAATAAAAAAAAATCAGAGGTAGTGATGCCGCAAAACAAATATCAATAGTACAAAGTTAAGCGAATGGTACTTGCCACATTAATATTATATGATGGCAAAGTAGAATAAATAAATTGTATTATTTATTAAAATAATTAAAGTTCGCAAAATATGCACATATGAGTATTTCGTTTATTTAAAGGAGAACGAGAATAAGTTATTTCTGAATTTAAATGTATGAAAATATTTATTTGTTAAATGTGGTACTGCGAGATTAAAAAAAATAACAATAGACTGGCGCCGGGCGTCAGAGTGACGTCGCGACGGCGAATCGATGTGGATCGGAACGAATGTAGCTCGCCGGTCTGACCGAAGATGACAGGTTAGATACGGAAGCGTGGGCAAATAAAATAAAACATCGGAATTAAGAAAATGGCTACCAGTGAATCTTGTTTCAAAGCAATTTAAGTTATTAAATATTTAATTTGATCTCCATCCGGTGAAGAAGACCCAAAATGATATAGGGAATATGAAAATTCGGTATTTAGAGGACTGTATTGGGTAACTTTAAAACAGTAAAACAATGGTAACTAGCAAAATTAAAATAATTGATGGAAGGAAACACAATCGCTTACCTATCACAGTAGAACCGACTAGTTTCTGTAGTTGGGTTACTCAATTCACCTTAAAAGACCATCACACTTCCTTACTCTTGCCACCTTTCCAGTTTTCTCGGGAAACCGATCCGAAAATATGTGCCGGCCGGCTAAGCAAACGAGTTCCGGTATCACATGTGGTTTGTACATTACTGTCCTCAAATGCATCCTGACTTGCGTGAGCCAAGGAGTTTCTTGCGTATTCTTGACGAATCACAGGGTTGCGATTGTGTATTTGAATACGAAAGGAAATAATTTAGAAAAAATTGAAAATGAATTATTAATTGATTTGTTCTGAAATTAAAGAACAAAAAAAAGAAGAAAAGTAAAATAAAACAAAGTTACACAAACAACTCTATTGCTAGAAATAACTAATTATTATTTTAAAACATTTTCAATACTGTATATACTGCCAGGTAAATTAACAATAATTGAAAGATTAGAGGTTTCCGAAATATAGAATTTTAGGGGGTGCAATTATAGTATAAGCTTTGATGAGGTTGTTAATCCTGAAAAAAAATTAAACTAAATCACATTTTATTTTTCTGAAATACAAAAACATAACGAAAACAGCTGAACTGAATCAGATTTAAACTGGGTTTTGCCCCAAAACGCTAATACAGCATTTTTTTATATATACTATCAACAGACCACGGCCGACTTCAAGCTGTTTTTTTATTATGGCATGCATTTTTGTACTTTTATTATTAACCTAACCTAGGTACACCGAGTTCAGATTTAATGTTACGTAGGTAAATACCAAGTTAGGATACCTAATAAGTAAGGTATCTATTATAACCAAAAAAACTCCGCTTTTCGTACTCCATGGATATACGTTTTTCAATCAACAGCTACTTATATTTATTGTGCAAAAAAAAAAACAGAAACAATTAAAAACCGTTAATATATTGATAACAATAACACTAACTTTTACACTATTTTATTGAATAACAAAAATACGTAACGTAAAATTACAAATAATTTTCTCAAGATCGAACGGCTGGTTGACCCGAGCACGGAGATTACATCACTGCCCCCAACAATTTTTGACAAAGGCCATGAACATTTTCTTATCAGCCTGAAATATTGATCGGTACCTCCGTAACCGGCAGCGGCTCGGCATATTTTATTTGCTTATTTCTTACACGGCCAATTCTGACTCCAGTGACGCTCTCGGCACTGATTCACTGTAATTTTCTGTAGGGAAGAAACTTATGTCAGTCTCAGCTATTTCCTGACAAAATACTTCCTTCAGTTACGTATCAGATTGTACCGCGCGCAGGAGACAGTCCAACTTTTATTAATATATTTTTTTTTTTTTTTTTTTTTTTGCACTTGAAAACTTCTGCCTCTCATCTGCTGCACCTTTCGCGAGATACAATCCGACCTCATAGCAAAGTAGTTAGTGGACCGTGCAGACCGCAGTCTAGCACTCGGCTGTACCTCTAACGGGACACAGACCGATTACAAAATAAACACAATTAGTAAACTGTGCAGACCGCAGTCTAACACGCGGCTGTACCTCTAACGGGACACAGACCGATTACGAAATAAACAGAATTAGTAAACTGTGCAGACCGCAGTCCAACACTCGGCTGTACCTCTAACGGGACACAGACCGATTACAAAATAAACACAATTAGTAAACTGTGCAGACCGCAGTCTAACACGCGGCTGTACCTCTAACGGGACACAGACCGATTACGAAATAAACACAATTAGTAAACTGTGCAGACCGCAGTCCAACACTCGGCTGTACCTCTAACGGGACACAGACCGATTACAAAATAAACACAATTAGTAAACTGTGCAGACCGCAGTCTAACACGCGGCTGTACCTCTAACAGGGCACAGACCGATCACAAGACTTATCTTCACTCACTTGAACTTTCCTCGACTACATCGCTTTCTAGAAAATCCAGAATCTCCTTCATGTCACAAGATAAGGACCACTGCAAGGGCCATGGTCTGAGTTGTTCCTTGGCTGCCTTCGTTACAATGCTGGTACCAACTTTCTTGATTTCATAGCGGTCGTTTTCCAGACGTTTCAATATCTCGTACGGTCCCATGAACTCGTAGTCACCCTTACTGAGATGCATCTGTGAATCTCGATGCATTAGAACAAAGTCCCCAGGAGCATACTGAACATTATTCCTTCGTTTTCGGTTTACCTCTTCTAAGTTGGTGGAAGTCGTAGCTAGTTTTTCAGCAACACGCTGTCTATCCAGTTGTCGGTTTCTAATTGGGTTCATATCTCTCGAAACATTCTTTAATAGAGCCTGAATAAGCGGGGTTGAGTTTTGAATTCCCAATAAAAGTTGCAGAGGGGTCGTACCAGTTGATTTTTGAACGGTGGAATTTAAGACAAGTTGAATTTTCCACAATCCGTTCGGCCATTCTGTCTTAATTTGTGTTTCAATCCTAAGTAGATTTCTGATAGTCCTCATATACCGCTCCACTTGACCATTTCCACGATGTACATCAGGCGTTACAAAGTGATATTCTATCTGCCATTCATCGAGATATTTGGGAAACGTTGTATTTTTGAATGAGGTTGCGGCGTCCATCACAATTTTCCTAGGCGTGCCAAATAAGGCCAAAACATTTTGAAGTTTCTCACGACTTTCTGCAGTAGTAACGGTCTTCATTGGAGCTAGAATGCAATATTTAGTGAAAGCATCCACTATCACAAGAATGTGTTTATATCCGTCTGTGGAAGTTTGCAGAGGTCCCAAGCAATCCATGTGCAATAATGAAAAAGGTTCCTTTGGCTTCTCCACTGAATGTATGAAACCTTGCAATGGACCTGTCCTTGTCTTCTTTATTGCACACAAAACACAATGTTTGATGTAGTTTTTGACGAAATTTCTCATTCGAGGAAACCAAAAATGTTCTTTAATAGATGCAAGTGTCTTATCTGGACCAATATGGCATTGTTCATCGTGGAAAATGCGTAGAATTCCTAAGCGACTTTGTTTTGGCACAAACCATTGTAAATTCTCCGTTCCATCTGTGTTTATTTCCTTATGATAAAGCATGCCATCTTTTTCAACATACTGTCGGCCGTCAATTGGCCATTTTTAAGTTGCTCTAGTAAATCGTGTACTTCATTGTTGCCTTTTTGTTCGATGTAGGCCCAGTTATCGTGTTTAATTCTTCGTACAGTTTCTACAGGATTTCTGCTTAGATAGTCTACGTGAGGAATGCTACTACCCTTGCGATAAGCAATGTCAAAATTAAAATCCTGAAGGTAAATCCACCATCTTGCAATGCGGGGTATTAAGTCCTTTTTTGTTGCAGAAGCCTTAACAGCATTACAATCCGTAATCAAGGTAAAGCGAATACCAAGCAAATATGGTCGAAAGTATTTCAAAGCTTGTACAACTGCAAGAGTTTCCAATTCATAAGAATGGTATTTGGCTTCATTTTCACTGGTTCTCTTGCTAAAATATGCGACTACCCTTGACATGCTGTCATATTTTTGCATAAGAATCGCTCCATAACCGATGCTACTCGCATCCGTGTGCAATTCAGTAGGTAATTCCGGATTATAAACTGCTAAAAGAGGTCTTGATGTTAAGTGATTAATGACGTATTGCCTTGCACTTTCTTGGTCGTCTCCCGATTCAAATATCACATTTTGCTTTGTAAGTTGTGTTATACAAGCGGTCTTGCTAGCAAATGCAGGAACGAACTTCTTAAAATAGCCTGCGAGCCCCATAAATTGTCTGACCTGCTTTACATTGCTCGGAACAGGGGAATCAAGGAGCACTTGAATTTTTGCTCTGCCAGGTCTTATTCCTTCAGCAGATATTTCCCTGCCAAGATATTCCAAGGATGACTGGAGAAAACGACATTTTCCGATGTTCAAGGAAAAGCCGACAGAATTTAAAGCTTCGAGTACTTGGCGAAGGTAAATCAGACCATCTTGGTACGTCACACTTGGAATGAGGATGTCATCCAAATAGACTAAGGCGATAGTGTCTTTGAGATTCCCCAATGCTAGATTCACCGACCTCTGAAATATAGCAGGGGCATTTGCTAGACCAAATGGCATCCTCAAATATTCGAAATGCCCATCTGGGGTCACAAATGCTGTCTTTTCAATTGACTCTTCATGGATGGGAATCTGATGAAATCCGGACGCCATGTCCAGAGACGTAAAAAATTGTCCTTTTCCCAGCCTGTCCAGCTGATCCTCAATTAACGGCAATGGGTATCTATCCTTAATGGTGTTTTTATTCAGCTCCCTAAAGTCGACGCATTTTCTAAAAGTTCCATTTTTCTTACGCACAAGAATCACCGGGCTCGCAAATGGTGACTCACTGGGGCGAATTATTTTATTTTCTATTAAATCTGCGACGATTTCACGGACAGCCTCTCGTTCGTTCGTTGCTAGTCGGTAAGGGTGGCGATTGACGACGTTATCCTTTTCAAGTCTTATTTTCAAGCTCACATTATTAACCGCCCGTACTTTATTACCAGTCGTAATCATATCACCAAAGTCTTTAAGGACATTTTCTAGCTCAACTCGGTATTCAGATGGGACAACTAATTCACACATTTTTATTTCATTGTATTCGACGGCACGGTATATTCCGGGTAATTCACGACGCAACACTCGCGAACCTTGATAATCAGTAATGGTCAACAATGTTTGATCGTTAAAAATATTACGTCCTATAAACACATCAAAATCGAGACAGTTGTCCGGCACAAAATGATACAAAATCATAGTGTCCACATCCGAAATCTTTGTTTGCCCGACAAACTTTTTTGAAGCAGTAATTGTCATATTAGCGATGCCTTTGAGTAAAACATCACAGGAACTCACTTTGTTTTCAAAAAGGTTTAAAAATTTTTCAGAAATCAAAGACAAGTCTGCCCCCGTGTCGACTAGTGCACAAAATTTGTGTCCATCTATGAGTATTTCAGTCGCACCGGCGGGTCTATTTTCTGTAGAGCAATAGTTTATACTTCGACGCTTTTCAATAGCAGCTTTGGTAAAACAGTTTGTAACATCGTGGCCTCGTTTGGCACAAAATGAACATGTCTCACTTTGGCGCGAACTACTTGGTACATCCTCTGACCTAGAATGTTGCATAACTGTACTTTGGGAGACTCTTTGTTTTTTATTAACATGACACGTTGCTTTTAGGTGTCCCATTTTGCCACAATTATGGCACTTCTTATTAGCTAAACCACTTTTTCCATCAAAATATTTTCTCTTGATACCCGAAGATTGTGTATCGCTGCTTTGATGCTCTCGATAACGTGAAGGTTTTGTAAAAGACGACAAAAATATTAGGAGCTCAGATATTGTTTTACAATTAGCGTTGGTCGCTGCATTTCGCACATCCGGTTCAAAAATACCAAAAACAATCAATTCAACTAAGTCATTCTCACTCCAATTTGCACGCAAGTTCCTTAACATGGCTGATTTCTCGTGAACGTAGGTCTCGTAAGTATTTGAGCAGGAGCTATTAAACTTCGAAGCGTCCTCTAATAGCCGCCCAAGATTTCTCTTTGGCGGAAACGACTCGGTAAAATCTTTGCAAAAATTTTCCCAATTTCTAATGTCAGGATCCCAGCGATCAAACCACCTTTTAGCATCGTTCAATAAAAATCTGCCAATTCTAGTCAAAATTTGCACATCCGTCCAGCCTAATTCCCTACTTATTTGTTCAATTTGAATCACCCATTTACTGGATTCATTTATATCCGGCCGAAAATAGGGCAAATCCACTTGGTGATCACTCGATCTTTGCGATAACACTTTAACCAATTCGGCAAGGAGACTATTTGCGCATCCCTCGCTACCTTCACTTTGTTCTTTGTCCATTTTTTTTTTTTTAATTTAATACACGCCACACAATCAAATACACGTCACGCAATCAAATACACGTCACGCAATCAAATACACGTCACGGAATCAAATACACGTCACGCAATCAAATACACGTCACGCAGTCCACTCAAGTGACTATAGGTCCCGTCCCACGTCTGATGATAACAATAACACTAACTTTTACACTATTTTATTGAATAACAAAAATACGTAACGTAAAATTACAAATAATTTTCTCAAGATCGAACGGCTGGTTGACCCGAGCACGGAGATTACATCACTGCCCCCAACAATTTTTGACAAAGGCCATGAACATTTTCTTATCAGCCTGAAATATTGATCGGTACCTCCGTAACCGGCAGCGGCTCGGCATATTTTATTTGCTTATTTCTTACAATATTATTATCACTGACTAAAAAAAAATATGTTAAACATATTTTGCCCATAAAAGGACGTAAAAACATCGTCGGGCCAAACAGGCCGCAGACCCAACCCGCCGCGCTGTTGCCAGATTGTTCTTCATGGCCTGATCTTGAGTGGATCTGTGTGTGTTTTATTTTAAATAATTTAGACATTTTTGTATCTTATTATCCTTATACAGCAAAATTTAATGCAATGACTTAAGTCGTTTTAAAGATGAATTTAATTATCTGTATTTTCTACTAATATTCTATAATATCGTACGTACCTGCAATCGCATTGTGGAATACATAAGCCTGTAAATACTATACAAAAGACCCTAACTAGAAATAGAGTTTCTTCAGCTGACATTTGATACACAACCAATTTAAACTTTGCGAAATGTACATAGAGTTAAACTTTACGTCCCACCCTGTAGAAGGAGGCATACCGAGATATGAGTTACCGTGCTCTTACTTCTAGAATTTATCCACTATCAACAGAAAAAAACGTTCCAGAAAATTGCGAGTGAGTGAAATGAACTTACATGTTTATACATTTCGGGCCGTATATGTATTTAATTTTGTGACGTGTTAAAAGCCTATGTGGTCTTCAGCTAAACAAAAAATAAATGATTGGAAATATTATGTCAAGAAATGGTAAGAAATAACATTCTTGAAAATGTCTGTTGAGACTTTATAACTTGAATTAGATTGGATAGCAATGACATTTAATAATATCTAATGTTTTTTAATATAAAAATTCCTAAAATACTTTTCTAAAATTAAATAAGCTTCAAAATAAGTGACAACCAGACACACCGTACTCATCTCGGTTTAATTAAGTTCGGAAATATCGATTTCTGAGAAATAAATTGGTTGTCCGATGCGTCGAGTTTACTTAATTAAAATTACCTCGCACTGAACAGTCGGGCAAATGTTTAAGAAAAACATATTTTAAAAAAAATATTACAGAGAAGCTGCAAGAGTTGGGAATATTGCAAGGCTGATAAAAGGATCCCGCCTGTCACTCAGACAGTGGCAGGGTGTTCTATTACAATACTTTCTCAATTTCCGCGTAGAGGCTGATGTGACATTCCATCAGGGTGCCACCACAAAGTAAGTTAACAAAGCACAGTTCTTTCATAGTGTATATAGCAGCATCTTTTAACCGGTTGCTGCATTTTCGGCTACGTCTATTATAAGGACAACACAATTTCTAAAAGCCTTTTCTCTTTGCCGAATATTATTTTATGGAGCAGGAATCTTATTTTCTTATGATTTAATAATTTGAAAATTATTCAGTTCCGGACATCTCATTGGAATTAGCTTTTTACCCGATTGCGCATACAAAGTGATTGTTTTTACTTCCCTCGTTAGAGGGAAGTACTGTATCTGTGAAAAACTCGAGATTTTTGCAGATCTTTGATTTTCGGGCACCTGAACCCCAAAAAACATATTCTCCCATTTCCGTCAGTCTGTCGGTCTGCCTGTATGTCTTTACGCGACATAGTTCAAAAATTATCCGATTGATTTCAAATTTTGTCCAAAAATCAAGGGTAGTAAGGGGTTGAAATGGTTACATTTAAGTAAAAATCCAATTTGGCGGAACAAAACGACGGCCTCTCAAAGTGGACAAAAAAATCAATATTAAGAAACTACTTTTCGAATAGATGCAAAGTGTAATATAGGGACAAACTGGTAAAAATGTTTTGGTTATTGCAGTTCTGAAATCTGCGGACGATTTTAAAAATATTTGTTGTTCGATAACCACTTTTTATGGAAGAATATAATAAAATACATATATTTTTGTGGACTACGTAAATAATGTTATGAAAAATAAATAATATATTTAAAAAAGTTCAACTGTTTCCGACTTTTGAAAATTGACTTTTAGAACCAGATCGATTGCACTTTCCTATCTTAGCTTTCCAAAAGCTTTCTCACTGTACTACCTGGCGTATGAAACCAGTGGTATAAAAATAGCACCGCTTGTACCACCTGCCGATTGAAGCAATCATAATTATTGTTGTCATTTTTTTTTGTTATGAAAACATTTTCCAAGCAGCAAAATGTGTTTAAAAAGACAAAATTACTAATGAAGAAAGTACGCAAAGTGGATTTATTTCCAATACCTACCAAGAAGAACTGGGGCAGACCAAAGAGATCCATTAAAGCAAGTGTGAAAGTTTTAGGAATTTCTATTGAAATGTATTAAACATAGAAAAATAAAAAATAAGAAAGGAAATGAACCAATAAATTTTATAACTTTTATGTTTTATACATTTCAATAGAAATTTTTTTAAAGCTTGTTTTAATGAATCCCTAGGGTCTGTCCCACATTTTCTTAGTAGGTACTGGAAATAAATCCATTTTACTTACTTTCTGCATTAGGAATATTATGTTCTTAAGCGTATTTTGCCGCTTGCAATTTTTTTTTATATACCAAAACAATTATTATGATTGCTTCAATCGAGAGGTGGTACCCGCGGTGCTATTTTAGTTCTCTACAGTAGGTAGAACAATAAGAAAGCTTTTAAAGAACTTCTTTAAGATAATAAAGCGGAAACCATTTGGTAATATGTATAATTTGTATAATCAAACCGTATTCCATCTAATGTAGAACCGATTCGGCTCGTAATGAGTCTCTATGCAACAATAAACCTAGATACTTCCTTCTTTTACCATATTTTGATAACTGACAGAAATATTACCAAAAATAAAAAACCGTTTCGAGAAAACATCGTGTTCTTAATGATCCATAATAAAAAGTTTCTATATTATGTTTATAAGGATTATTTAATTTTATTGGTTTGAACATTTATTTTAAATTCCACAAAAAAAATTGCTTTTGTATAAAACATATACCGTAATTTAAATTTTCAGTTTTAACGAATCATCTTGTAAACTGAAAGCAAATGATCTGCCTTAAAACGCTGTATAGCCAGCTTATCAATATATTTCGTAGTTTGCTAATTTTTTGGACTAAACTGCAAAATAATGACAATTTCCTAAAAATAGCCATATAATCGTAGTTGGCCAAGTTCAAAATTTCGAAAAGGTCCCGAGGGATTGCCCAACTGTTAATAAGGAGGGTTATTACGACTATCTAACACCCTGTAGTATATGCGATTTGCAAAATAACGTATTCCCAAAATTATAATTAAGAGTCAAAGAATCGACCTTCAGGATTTTCAAATTCGATTTAGTAATTTTCGAATAACGCACTTTCAAATGTTGCCCAAAAAACAAGGTGTTTCGTTTTTTTTTGACGAGCAGTTTTTCATTGCTATATGTATATATATATATATTGTATATATGTATATATGTATATATGTATATATGTATATATGTATATATGTATATATGTATATATGTATATATGTATATATGTATATATGTATATATGTATATATGTATATATGTATATATGTATATAATATATTATATATGTATATATGTATATATGTATATATATATATATATATATATATATATATATATATATATATATATATGTATATATGTATATATGTATATATGTATATATGTATATATGTATATATGTATATATGTATATATGTATATATGTATATATGTATATATGTATATATGTATATATGTATATATGTATATATGTATATATGTATATATGTATATATGTATGTATATATCTAGCGTTGTAATTCTCACATTACGTCTTCATTAAATTGTATTACCGGAAAATCCGGGGGCAAATAAATAAATTGGACAGGTACAGCAGTTTTTTCAAATCATGAATAGTTACATATTAGCTTTCAACTTTAAGACACTATTGTATAAGTGAATGAGTAATGACTAGCAGACGCATCACCCTGTAGTTGTATTCTCCTGCCTCATTTCCCTTAGCCTTGTTTTGCATAATGAACCCGAGCGTAACCTGACTATATTTTAGAGTGACAATTTTATTTAATTTAAGTAAAAAATTGAACATTTCCGGTTCCAAATTATTCTCCAACGTAGCACACCTCGAGAATGCAAAATGTTTTAATTTTCCTCTTGCATTTACTTTAAAGCTATATGTGTATATACGTCGTGCAGTCCCTGATCAAATCTAGTGAAAATTACACTCCCCTTCGAACAAAGGGTTCTTTTAATTAAAAATGGTATGAATTTATTACTTTATTTATATAACTATGTTATTTTGATTATGGTAAATGAGCTGTACAGGCAAAAGCATTACGAGATTATTGGATCCAAAATGACAGAGATATTAGGATTAAGAATACATAATAATATATTATCTATAATAAAAATCATTTTAAATTACACGTCGTGCGTTCAATCGTCATTGTTTTTAAACACTCTGTATAACTAGTTTTTGCAGAATTTTAACTTGTACAATGATATGCTTATGTGTGCTAGACTTTAATGTGCTTCATTTAAAACTGAATATAAATTGTCATTTTGATTAAACCTAATATAAATAGTATGCTTAAATACTTGCAGGTTGGCTTATGATAAACTGCTCAACAACATAATTTTGTATATTTTTAAAATACTTAAAACTCTCTAAAGAATTCTCCGAACTCAAAATATACACAAATCCATGCATACTTTTTTAGTCAATGACATAGCTATTTACAATTTAAAAACAAATTGTTTAATATATATTAAATCAACAAAATATACTGTTTTTGCAAATTTTGATATTTAATTCAATCAACCTATTTAAGCTTACATGATTATCTCCGAACGTTTTTGGAATTTTCAATCTACTGGGTTGCGTTATACAAAAAATATTAAAAATTAATATTCTATAGTAACTTTGAGTATTGGTATTTAGATAGCAAGTCAACATATTCTGTAAAATCGTATACTGATATAGATAAATTTGGATATTTTTTTATTTATTTATTGCGATAGTTCTCATTTTAGAAGCTCCCCTGTAAAAGAAACTAAAATTAAATCAAAATATAGTGGTATTATTCTCCAAACATTTTTGTTTTTAGATTGATGATATACAGTGTGGGCCATAATGCTTACAACATATGAGAAGTCTTTTTATTATTGATTTCTCGGAAAATCAGGTTTTGATGGAAATTGGTGCATAAAGGAAAAATAGTTTTGACAAAAGTAAACCTAGGTGACATATCCAGGATGTTAAATCAAAAATCCAACCTGACCAAACAAAAAGTAGGGTGACAAATTATCAATGAAAAATATTTAGAAAAAGTGTTTGGAATCTAATTAAATTAAAATCTAATCTTGATTGAAAATTCCAACAAATAGGAAATACCATAACGCCCCTACGAAGCAATATAATGCAGGTTATGCCATTAAAGTAGTTCTAATAAGCGAATATTAATCATTTAGCTGTAATAATTATTCTACTATTGCAATGCCCTGTATCTTAAATCCTGATGTTTTTAATATTCTAATATAGGGTTTTAGAGAAAACATTACGCCTAGACGATAAATATTCGATTATTAGAGCTATTTTAGTAGCAAAAACTATATGGCAGAAGTGTGGTATTTTCTATTTGATGGAATTTTCGTTTCAAAATTTGCAACAGCCTTAATTTCTAATCACTTTTTCCAAAAACATTTTTTCGATATCTTAATATCTAACCCCACTTTTTTTAATACTATTTAATGCTATTAAAACAATTGTTTCTTTATGCACTAACTTATCAAGAATAACATGTTCTGAGAAATCAATAGCAAAATAAAACGTTTCTTTTTATGTTGCAAACAATATGACCTCCACTGTATATCAATAATTTAACAATGTTTCAAGGTAATTGACTGATTTAATTTTAGATTTTTTACGAGGATGCTTCTAAAATGCAAACTGTCGCATTAAATTAAAAATTATCAAAAATGTATCTATATCAGGCTAAGAGTTTAACAACACTCTATATATTTTAATCTGCTAAAATATGTTGATTTGCAATAATATTGTTTATGTTCAGGTCTAAAAACTTTAGTGTGTTCCTAAATCTGAAAAGCAACACTCAAAATTGCTCATCTTTGTTATTTTTTGCACAACTCTTTAACGAAACCCAGTCGATTGAAACCTTCAAGAACGATGCGAGATAATCATACAAGGTATATACTAAATATGTTAGTTTAATTAAATTTCAAAATGTGCAGAAATAGGGGTACTGTATATTATAAGGTACCTCTTAAGATCCTTTATATTAAATACTTGAATTTATAATGTGTAAAATATTTTCTTTTTGGTCAATTTTTTCAAGAGTTATGATGTTGTAAAAATATACAAAATTTTAGGGTGGCTCCATTCGTCTGTTAGGCAGGTTAACTTAAAATATCTGATTTAATATATCTTCTTTCTTTTGGGGGACTGAAAAATCGTAAAAAGAAATGTATTTTTAAAACAAGAAGTAACCGCATTTTACGAACCCCCTCCACCTAAAAGATACAGAACAATGCATTCCAGAGTAGTTTAACTGCACAAAAAAACACCTGCTGGTTGACAGTACTTCTGCTTACATTTACTTCTGATTGTAAAATCATTCCAAGTGGATTTATGCTAAATTGTACAGAATTTATCTTTTTATTTTCTATTTGTGTCTTTTCCAGCGAAATAGCCAAAGCCACAATTGGAATCCTACTAGTGAATGAAGCTACGCTTAATATAAAAATAACTGCCTGTTTAACTAAAAAATCTTCAGCAAGATGCTTTCACCGACCAACTTTAAAACACCGGTGCTTTGTGATCCTGAAGGTTCTATTATTGCAAATAAAGTTACAGAAACTTGACAATTCTAATGGTAATTGTATATTAGGAAATAATAATTATCTTATAAATCTACGGTGAAGAGTTCCATTTCAAATTTTCTTGGCCTTTGTACCTGTTAAAATGATTTTCACAAAATTTAAAATAAAGTTCCAAAAACTTGCTTTATATTAAACATGGCTGGTTGATTCACATACTAGTCAATTAAATCCCATGCCAGTATTTAAAGTTTTCTGTATTCGATAATGGGACGAGAGCTTATTGGGTCCCAGTGCCCAGGCACGATTGGGCCAATTGTACATGGTACAGGCCTTATATTTCCGATATTCGTAGAGATAAGGAAATACTTTAAATAGTCCAGTCAATATAAATTTTCATTACGAAAAAAATTCCGACCAACCTGCATTTTTCTGGAGATCTTTATTTTAAGGTCCTGAACATATCCTGAAGCGTCGCCCTTGATTTGAATCGTGAGTTTTTTTAGAGGGTGAAATGCAATGAATTTTAGTTTTTTTGCAATATCTCGAAAACTATAAATTTTTCGAGGATATCAGGTATCTGTAGTTTATAAAATTCTGCACAAAAAATGAATTGTAAACTGTTTTCATACAACCAACCTTTTCAAAGATATAGACTGATTCAAGTCTAAATACAAATTAGCAAACCATTATAGTACTAAATATGACTTTAAAGTGGAGAAAAATTATATTATAAATATTTTCCTATGAAAAATATTTTAAAAGTAACTACAGAAGAACAAGCAATTTTTTTCAAGTAAAAGACACGGTGAAATTATAATATTTATTTTAATGTATACAAATTTGCACATCATCATCAATTATTCAACTTCATCCACCTGATATTTCTTCATTACAAATTGAAGACATCGGTGCAATAACCAGGTAAGTCCATAAATTATGAAAATTTACTTTTATGCATGTTCTCGAACCTTAGATTCTTGCGGATCGTTGGGTGTTAAAATCAGGTAAGTCCACCGCTCCTAACGTGCAATCTATTGATTTTTCACATAACTGGTCAAGTATTGGTAGCAAAAACCAGGCAAGTCCAGGAGATGCCTGGTTTTTGCACCGAACCGGTTTCTAGTGGTGGGGGACTTGACTGAAGTGGGAGTAGCAGAGTCGTGGCAAGATGCACGTATGATTTAGTATGCAGGAGTAAGTTGTGCAGGAAGGTTTGTCGCGCTCTTGGCCTAACACGTAAATTTTGGTGCAAAAATGTCGTCGTCTGAAGACGAACCTTTTCAGTCGTCAGGAAGCGAATACCATCCGAGCGACGAGAACAGACCCGGGCCTAGCGGTATAAAAAAGAGTGTTTTATTGAGCTTTGAATCAAAAGGCAAGAAAATATTGAAGAAGGGATGTCAAGATCTGGGTACCCAATCTAAGTCGTCAGGAAGCGAGCCCAATCCGAGAAATGAGTCTAGTCAATCCAAACCAAAAACTAAAAAAGCACGGAAAAAGAGAAGCCAAAATATTCCTCTTAAAAAAGGAAAAAAACGCACTCGTTGTCCAGAAGAATGGGAACGAAATATAAGGAAAAGTAAGAAAGCAAAAGGAGAAGCACATACGTAAGTTTCATTTTTATTTGTTTCTGCATGATAGCTAAAAAATATGCTTAGTATAATAAATTATAGTATTGTAGTATAGTAGGTAGTATAGTATAGTATAGTAAATAATTTTATCACTAGTATATATTTCATGAGATTAGACATGGTGTCATTAATGAAGTGCGAGTAATCTCAGATCGTTGTAAGTAATCTACGTTTATTGTTATTAAAGGTCTGCCAAAGGAAACGTACTACCAGCAAGGAGGATTGGAGCACCATGTGTATGCCGATTAAAATGTTTTGAGTTAATTGGTGATGAGAAGATTCAGAAGATCTTCACAGAATTTAATAAAATTGGCGATAAACAAAAGCAAGATATTTACTTGGCTGGTTTGATAGCGTCTAAAAATGTTGCCAGAAAACGGAGTAGGACTGAAACGAGAAAAGAAAAAGAAGTTTCTTTTAAATATAAAGTAATACCTTATATTCTAAGCATTATTTTTTGCTATAACTTGAGATGCTATCTTTTTTTTTAGGTTCGTGTTAGTGGGCAAGAATATTCAGTTTGCAAGAATGCAATGTGGGCCATACATGGTATAACAAAATTTAGGGTAGAAAACATTGCTAAATCTCTAAAATCCAATATTGTGTCCAAACCAGACATGAGGGGAAGACACTTAAACAGGCCAAACAAGATCCCCGATCATATTATTAGAACAATAGACGATCATATAAGAAGTTTTCCAAAGCGATCATCCCATTACAGCAGGGAGAAAAACGATGGGCGATACTACTTGCCGTCAGAGTTGAACGTCACCAAAATGCACAAGTTTTACAAAAATATGAGCCCCTAGTCTTTGCAGACATACAAGAAGGCAAAGAAAGCAAACCACAGGTAACTTACGACTATTATCATCGTTATTTTGTGCAAAACTTTAATATAAGTTTTGGCTCACCAAGATCGGATACATGTCAGACATGTGATCGTCTGCAAAACATGATCAATGCAGAGCAGAGCACTGAGAATAAAGCCTCATTGCAAGTTGAGAAACAGCTACACATTCGTAAATCTGAAGTATTTTATACTTCATTAAAAGAGAAGTCACAACTTGCCTTAAATGACCCTTCTGTCGAAGTGCTATGTTTTGATTATGAACAGAACTTGCCGTTACCCCATGTTCCCGCTGGCGATGTCTTTTATAAACGACAACTCTGGGTGTATAACTTTTGCGTGCATTCTGGAAAAAGTGGAACTTCTGTATTTTACATGTATGATGAAGTTACGTCAAAAAAGGGGAGTAATGAAGTAATCAGCTTCCTGAATCATTATATAAATACATTTCTGCCTGACACTGTACATACATTATATCTTTTTTCCGACAATGCCTTCGCCCAAGAAGGGTATTTCGAAGATTATCCACCAGTATCCAGAGCCAGGGCACAGCTTTTTGCCCTGCGACCGCTCGTTTGCGTTGATCGAAAAAGCTAAGAGACGCAAAGAAAGGGTACATACCCCTGATGGGTGGAAAGACCTCGTACGCTCCACTTCCAAGAAGTTTAAAGTTATTGACGTTAATCAGGACATGATCATGGATTTTGCAACCTATTTCAAACCTTTCTTCAAAACTACTTTCATGAACAAAGAAAAAGTTAAGTTTTCTATTTTTATATATCAGAAAGGAGTTAATTATGTTGAATGCAGCACCTCAAAGTCCCACTTTTTAAAGGTTTTATATACAAAAAGAAAATTGTCTCTCTTCCAACTTTACCAATGATACAGCCCTATCCTTTGCCTCTGAAGGAGAAAAAAGCTGCTGATGTTAAGCTCCTTTCGTCTAAATACGTACCAGCTGCTGATCTATGGTATTACAGAATGATCTTTGGAGAACCAGAAAATAATGAAGTGATGCAAGAGGTCAACGACACAGTTGAAGATGTTTATTACTCTGATTCTTCTATTATGTAACGTATTTGCCGATATGGTTTGAGTTTTGTTAAGTTTCGTTATTTTGTTCACTTTTTCTTAATAAAAATGTTTTGTACATTATTTTGACATTTTTTAATAATATTTTCGGAGCAACAACCAGGTAAGTCCAAATGTTCATCAATTTTTTTTAAATAGCTACGTATTTAATTTTCTAGAAAAAACCTTGTTTATTAGTTATTAGTTGCTTTGTTTACATCTTCAAAAAATTGTGTACTTCCTTCATTTGTCAAATGAATAATATGACGTTCTTTTGAATTTCCCAGCATTTTAAAAAATAGGACTTACCTGGTTATTGCACCGATGTCTTCAATTCTTCATCTTCTATATCGATTTTATTAACATATTCATCTCTTGGTTCTTGCATGTCTGGAAATAAAAAGCCGTTGGATCTGTTTCTTTATCGATGTCTGCATTATTGTCGGCCTCTTCAGTATTGGCGTGTAAAGATGATTGCCCACGGCAATGCTCGCGAACTGAAGGACAGCAGAGACCAATTTTTTCGCTACTACAACTCGCATTACATTAATACAGTTGCAGAATATATTATTAAATAATTTACCAGGACCCGGTGTCAAAAGGTTTTAAATTGGTTCTTATCTATCGTTGTTAAGCGTCCACCCCCAGTCCTCATAATTTAACTAATTTAATTTTCCACCCCCAGTCTTCAGGATTTAACTTATTTTATCAAGCTATTTTCGGATCTGGAGATAGCGTCTAAATAAATGCTGCTGTGATGCACTAAATGTATGTGGTAGATTCAACAATTTAACGGGTTTATTTAATCTAGCGGATTTTAGAAATGAATGATATCTACCTCTATTTGTCAATTGATTTTTCGTTACGTGGGGCATTGTACACTGCCAGAAGTAAGCGAATTCCATTGTTAGTAATTACTTGACGCAAGATTTGTGGCATTTTAAAAATGTCGCATATTCCTGTATGTTCTCGCAATTTTTAAGTAGTTTTAGAACTTTTTTCAATAGCCACTACACTTGTATTATTAAGAAGATAGTCTTTTTACAATAAGTACATTGACATCTTGGGCTTGTTTGACAGCGATGTTTACAACTTCCAATTTTTCTTTTAATATAGGGACGAATCTACTTATATTTCTTTCATTGAATGAAAAAGTATCTTGTCTCATGCGTGAACAATAATGGCTGAATCAAATAAAACAACAGTAATCCCTGGAAATCGTTACTGCCGAAGACGATGCTCCATAGTTCTTATACTTCTAGCATATATTAACTACAAATACAAATAAAGGTAGCATCTTTGTTTCACACTACACAGTATAATGAAAATCTTCCAACATTTAAACGAAAAGAGCTACTGGAAATAGAGATAGTTCATATTTGGGGTAGCAGTCGAGTTCATCAAATCTTTTGGTTTTACAAATACGTTGGCAAAGTGATAGTGAATTAGTTACCACTTTAGTATCGTAAACTTTAACAGAACGTGTCATACCTAGAAGAGGAAGAACTTTGTCCCTACGTTTTAACTTGATCTCATCAAACTTTTTCTAATATTTTTTTTATAGCATTTAGACTAACGTTATACGCATTGTAGCAATTAATTGTGTCATCTCCGACGATGCCACTAGCTAAAGACATTATTTGTGAAATTTTTGGAAATAACCGTGACTTGAAAATCATTCTACTACTATTTTAACATCAGTGTCATCTCGTTTAATATGATATTTTAGCAAATCAACATGGCGATCTGTTGTATCATGGAATATTGCAAAGTTGTTGAATACCGCCATATATGGAATTGGTCGCATACTTTCCCAATAACCATGTACAGATCATACTTTTTCTCGTAGTTCTTTGTCTTGACAAACCTCGTGATGTTTTAATGACCCTCATCATACACTGGTCAATATCGAGGCATGTATCACTGCTGTATTTATTAGTACGGTGAACGGTGATGAAACCTTTTGCGAATTTTTTGAAAGCATTTTCTTTCAGACTTTTTTGTAAATTTGACATGTCTTGAAGGTACAAATGATCAGATTTGGCATAAAGCAAGTGTCCTTCCCAGTCATCGATTCTTTTAGATGTTAGAAATTCTTTTGGAATTGAAATCATTCGTATATTTTCTTCCGACAATTTTGCTTTGGGATCTCTTTTCTCATGCAATTGCAATCGATAATGAAATTTATTTGATAATACTATCAATTGATCTTCACTATTTCCTACAGTTTCTATATCTTTATAAGTTATTGTGTTGCTATTATGGTGTGAAACCAGTTGAGAAACTCTTAAGATAAGTTTGAGAGTCAATATTATATCTAAATCATTAAGTAGCATAGAGCTTGAAGAAGAAGGGTAAGCATTTTATTGCTCTAGTATAAACAAGTCCATTTAACATTTTGCCTACACACTTCTTTCAAACCGCTTTCTTCCATTATATACCCAAATCTTACATTTATTTTGAAAATAATCTGAGGTTTCAAGTGAAAATGCTACTATTTCTGCAATTCTACTTCAATATATAATGGTTGGTCAAATATAACAACACATAATATGACATGATGTTTTATTCCAGCTTCAGGAGCGCAATGTCAAGAAGTATATATATAGCATTATATTAACTCGATGGTTGTGGAATAAACGGTAGAAACAAAATTCTTGATGATGAAAAATTTTCATTATTTTTAATCAGAGACTGGAGATATCCATTCCAGTCAGGTAACTATCCCACTTTCTAAAGATCCATAATAAATCAATTTTTAAAGGATATCGACTGTTATTTCTTGATCGTAGAAATTTTCAGCAATAGTATCATTAAATTTCACTGAATTATACGTCTCATAAGTCAAAAAGGGGCCGTCAGCTGTAACCAAATATTTTGAGCACTTGCTCTTTTGGTTTTTCAATTAATTCCATATATACACCGTGTTATTACCATTAAGTGTCGTACTTTATTGTCCACATTATCAGTAGCAAATTATAATCGAAAGCCACAGTTTCTGCTGACAAAATGCTGAGGATGATTAATTGCCGAAATTTAATATTTGACTGTATCGTAATAACAAGCACTTAGACCTAGACTTCATAATACTTCTAAAATACGTCAAGAACCAAATCTTCTATGTGCATATATTGACAAAGGTTATTGTAACTTCGACATACATGTCCTCGGTCTAGCTGCAGCTACTACAGCATGAGGAATCGAAGAATATTTTAATTTATACAGCTGCAATTTCCCATTTCGGTTTTTTATTATTATTTGTTCTAATAGCAACAGTAGATTTGGTGATAAGTCATTAAATAAATTATTAAGAATTTCAGTCATTGGAGGATATTTGCTATTATCTATTAATAAACATCGAATTCCTTTACGCGTTATTTCTACAGCAGATTCAATTATTTGACGCCCGTTCCTTTTTTTTATTTCTATTTTTTTATCATACCAAGCTCGTAAATTAATCTCATATAATGCGTCTAATAAGCAGAAAATAGAGTAGTGCTTTTACTTGTTATCAGAATGTTTCCACATACTTTTCATCCAACTGTGTTTTAACAGTGAATTACTTAGGAGTATATTTCGTACAAACTTCTAAAATGTATTTTAACGGAAAGTGGCAATTATCTTTATTTTCAATATAAGAGAATATCTCCTTCATTGCTCCATTATTACGATAATCGACAGGTCGACCAACATTACCTCCTGTTTCTAGCGACGGAGAAAATTTCGATAATATTAATGATGACACTTAGCCGCAGCAGCCGTCAGACGGCCTTTAAAGTTATCGGTAAGCTCAGCCCTAGTCCAGGCATGCACTAAGTGAGCTAGGAATGACAAAGGTGGTGAGATTAAAATGGGTCCTTGGGCATAGTGGTGTCGAAGGCAACGAGAAAGCGGATGAGTTCGCCAGAAGCGGATCGACGCTCCAATTCTCGGACTCAGAACCCTGCCTGGGTCTAAGTAAACAGGCTCGCAGGCCTTAAATAGATTGGCCTGGGAAAAGACAAAGAGAATTGATCAAGGACGAACAACTGTAGACAAGCAAAAGAAATGCTACCCAAACCATGCAGATCTAAGGCAACTTGGTTGATGTCAAGGAGTCGACAGGTGATTGGGGACCTAATTTAACAGGACACTGTAAACTAAACAGGCACATGTACCAGCTGGGATTAGCGAACAACCCTTATTAGCATGTGTGAAAGGTGGGCAAGACTACGCTGCAATACTTTCGGCGTTGAGTCTCTCTCAGGGGCCGCCTTCGTAGAGAAGTGGTGTGAGGTGGATAGAATCGGGGTGAGCGAAAAATGCCTTTTAGATCTAGTTGCTGGGCTTATACACCCCTCCCATCTTACTACTACTGCTACTCCTAGCCGCAGCAGCAACTAGGACTTCTGATGTAATTCTTTGTTTGACCCTGTTTACCAAATCATCAATAACAGTATCAACGATTGATTTATAGAATTTTTGAAATCGCAAGTCGATACCGATGTAATTCTACGACGCTTCTTTTCGTCCTTTTCCATTGTTGGTTTTGCCACCATAAAGACTGTCCACTTAAACGTAGCCTAGTCCGAAGTGAACTTGAACTTGGAGGCGTGTTAGGACCAGCTTTATCACGCTTCCTTTTTTATACAAAAGAAGCACCGCTACTCTTGCGGGCATAATTTCGATGACAATCAGTGTACACTTCAATGAATGCAACTTCACGAATACATTAAAAATATCTATCGTGGTATACACGCCTCAGATACTTTCCTTCCATTTTTGATTTAGTTTTAGAAACATCACCACAAATATTTTCCTAGTACATTATGAAATTCGTCCGATAGCTATAAAAATGTTTCACAGACTGGTAAGGTCGACCAAAAAATGTAGTCACATTAACTATATAGACATTGACATTCTATACAAATCCCTGTCTACTAAACAGGTGCACCAAGATGCGAAAACAGGTCCTTCAAGGTTTACTTTAGGGTTCAAACACTAATAAATATTAACACTAAGAACGGTTTAGTAAGTAAGTTTAGTTTTTCTGTAGATACAATTAAAGTATTTCCTCACAGTGGTATATTTGAAATATAGTTTTTCTATGCTTTAAAAATCATATTTAGTACTTATAGTGGTGTGCGTAATTTGTGCTCAGGCCTAAATCAGCCTATATCTTTGAAACAGTTAGTTTTACAAAAAATAATTTAGAGTCCATTTTTGTGCAGAATTTTATAAGCAACAAACTTTCTAAAAGCTTATTTCCTCGAAAACCTATGATTTTCGCGACAAGTTTCAGAAAATAAACATTTGAAATTCACCCCCTAAAAAAACCCACGGCACTTTTCACTTTATGTTTTAATTAGTATAATTATAATACTTTTTAGTTAACTCAAGACAAGCAAATAACTAAATAGATTAATTTCTTTAATTTAAATTTGATCATGTTCTTTAACAAATTCAAAAGCTTTTCTTTCACAAATTCTGTTGCAAAGCCGTAATCCGCAAGCTACTCTGTTAAAGTGATTTTAAATATACCTGAGAAATCTTGCATTAGAGCCCAAACTATGTTCATTCGCTATTTCATTTATGTTGCCGTAAAATATCTGCATTTGATGGTAGATTTAATTGCCTCTGCTAAAATGTACAAATGAAAGCAAATTGAAATAAATATTTTAAGAGTACCTTTGACTGTAAAAATAAGCTAATTTTCCGTATTTAAAAGATCTACGAACCAACAACAAGAAAGAGGTAACCACAATCAACTTGATCGAGCAGCTCTACGGGGTGTTTCGATTTTAAATTAACTTCTAGTTTCTTGACCATTGCAAAAAATAAATCTAAATTTGTTAACTGCACTTCCTAATAAAATAAAAATAGTAAAAAAATAAAAAAAAATATTTTAAAAAGATACTTTTATTAATAACTGTTGAAGTGAAAAGTAAAAAATAATTAAACAGAACAACAACAAATACAGAACTTTTAAACATTTGAAATTTTAAAAATTGAAATATTTTTTTAACAGCTTGAGGCTTTATTTCAAGTGTGATGACGACTCACGCCTCTAGATTTTAAGAAAATATTCAAAATTTTTTAAAATTCTGTGTTTATGTAAGTTTATTTTTTACTTTTCAGTTCAACAGTTTATAAATAAAATCTTTTTTAAACAATATTTTTTTACATTTACTTTATTTTGTACTTTTTAGCATTATTTCTTACGCACCCTGTATAAAACATTTACGATTTGACACTATAATATTGTATAGTCCTCGGGTTTATGTATCTATACCAAATCTCAGTCAATTCCGATAAAGAAAACTGTTTTGTACTTTTTAGCATACTTTTTTACGAACCGTGTATAAGACATTCACGATTGGACACAATAATAAGTATTATTATCGGGTTTATGTATATAAAATCTCAGTCAATTTCGATAACAGGGATTGTTTTTACGTTTATTTTATTTTGTAATTTTTAGCATTTTTTACCCACCCTGTATAAGACATAATATTTTATTGTCATCGGGTTTATGTATGTATATCAAATCTTAGTCAATCCCGATAACGGGAACTGCTTCAAAAATTACTTGCAAGATTTGACCCAAACATACTAACTAACTAAAATGCAAGTGAAGTTAAATAAAAGCTTTTAGAATAGGTCAGATATTGAAATACGTAATCCAGCATTTTTAAAGAGATAGGAGTTAACACACGTATATTTCAGCCAAACATAGAAAAACATGAAGCTTTATCTATTGCAAATCTACTGCTCAAAGAATACATATCTACCTGGAAAAGAGCATTCTTCCAATTTCTCTACTTGTTTTGGTCTCTACTCGAAGCTCCTGGAGCATTGAATCTAACATTAGATAACAGCGATTAATTTAATAGTAAAATTACCACAACATCGATGATCGTATCAACTTTATAAATATTTTATAATCAATTTACCCTTCCAGCTTGTGAAACCAAACCTCTTCGTTCAGTTATGAATATGGCAATGGGAAAATAAATAATTCTAAACCGCCTAACTACTATATAACGTCAGAAATCTCCTAGAACTCATCCGAGAATTAAGCATGGCTTCTATTAAATCCTTCCAGCTTTTTTTATTAATAGTCACTGTATACCATGCCCTGTTAAACAGTCTCTTTATGATCTGTATTCTACCTATTTTCTATTACGGCAGCTATGTGACCTTCGTAGCCTTGTTTAAATTTTATAATCCCCTCTAAGATAATTTTTACTTTTGTTATTTGCCGTGATTGTCTATTTCTGATCCTATCCCTTAGTGTTACTTTCAGCATTTTTTACTTCCCTCGTAAAAGGTATGTATTGAAATCGTGAAAAAACCACCGACCGGGGTCTTTTCAGATCATTATCTTTCAAGATCTCTAGATACCGAAAAACATGTTTTCTCAATTCCGTCGGTCTGTCGGTGTGTTGTCTGTCGGTCTGTTTGTCTGCCTGTTCGACTGTTCGCGGCTTAGCTAAAAAAGTAATTACCCGAATAACTTCGAATTTTGGAAGAAAATTAAGAGTAACATTGGGACGATCTGGTAACATTTTGGTAAAAATACAATATGACGAAATAAAATGGCGGCCTATTGAAATTAAAAAAATATAGTACTAAAAAACTATTTATCCAATTTACGTCACATTTTGCACAAAATCAATCAATCAAGTTTTACATATCTTTACGTTTTAGCGTCCCTAGATGCCCAAAATATGTTTTTTCAATTCCGCCGGTCTGTCTGTCGGCCTATTATTTCTGACTGTTCGCGGCGTAGCAAATAAAACTGCTTACCCGATTTACTTCACATTTAAGTCAAAAATTAAGGATTATATGGGGATGGCCTGGTAATTGATAAAAAATTCAATGCGAAACAAAATTGCGGCCTAGTAAACTTTAAAAAAAATTATTATTGAAAAACTAATTATTCAATTTACTTTGTTAATTGTTTGTTTAAAAACGCACAAAAATCAAGTGTTACGTAGAAATGAACTGGTAATATTATAAAAGGTTTGAACAAACTACTTATTAAATTAATTTTGACATGTAGATAAATTGGTCAAATTGTAGTACGAATTGAAGACGGCGCCGGCGAGTCAAAATTGTGGTGAAAGATGAAATGAAAGAACGTATACAAATCTTCTTATTTAACTCTCTTCCAGCTTTGTGTTTTAAATATATAAATTATTCGATCTTTCGTAACCCTTGCCTAGAATTTTATTTTTTTTAGTTGACCAATATACTATTTCAGATTTTCTTTTCAGGGCTAAATTAACTAGTTTTTATGTTTGATCTGTACGTGCGCAATACAATTCATTCATGGTCGTCTAGGATTCTACAGAATCTAAGTCGCTGGGTAGATGAATTAAATTTTTCATTTCAATAAGAATTAAGATATTGAATTGCGGTTTTCTGCATTGACTACAGACACGTAGCAAGAAATTAAATATGAAGGGAAAATACTGTATCTGTGTCTTGTAA
Organism: Kuschelorhynchus macadamiae; assembly: GCA_030620095.1. Lineage (NCBI taxonomy): Eukaryota > Metazoa > Arthropoda > Insecta > Coleoptera > Curculionidae > Kuschelorhynchus > Kuschelorhynchus macadamiae. The sequence continues at coordinate 359,000 of JAUTXW010004569.1, forward strand.
CTGGAAAGTCAAAATTCAGGAAAATTAGGATGCAGGCTAGGGGAATTAGAAAAGTGTAACACTGTTAAACTCTCTGCCAACTTTTGCAAAAATTCGCCCATATCCTAAAATACTACAGGTAGGACAATTATTTGTAATCTATTCAATTCAATTTCCATATTCTATCACAATGTAAAAAATGCAGCTGAATATATCCTGAACAAAAATGGCACTGCTGACTTTTTCACTAAATCTATCGTATTTGTTTAATTTTAAATCGAACGAAAACTACAGGTAATTTTTTCCCCACTGACATCTGCTGTCAAGGGAAAAAAAACTGAAAATTGTAACAAGCCCGGAGACCAAATGTATAATAATTCCACTAGAAATAATTAGTTATTGATGTTTAAAAACTAATTTGAAAGGGGAAGTCCGTGGCTACGACATGTGGTAATTAGTTTTTACCTGCAAGCTTTTCAAAGTATTTTTGTTTGCCTAGTATTTTTACTGTTTTACATGTATCGTATTTTAATAAATAATCATTTATTCACTATATGGCAAATAAACATTAAATTAAATTTTCTCATTTTACTTTTTACTACTTTCTCGAAATTCTCGAAAAACTCATGATCAACCGCAAACGGAACCTTAAAAACTATGTCTTCATTTTAACAGGTGCTTTGTTTTTCTTAGAAATCGGCCTTTATCTTCTTTAAGTCACTTGTTTCTTTTTTGTGTGGTTACTTTTTCAAATTTATATAGATATCAAAAGATAATTCAGTATCTTCCTTATTGAGCTTCATCTTTTATGTACGTGGTGAAAAAAATCATCCTCTAAATTGGGTGAAAATGGATCACGCGGAGATCGCTTCAGTTCTCAGATAAAAACTGATTATCACATGTTGTAGCCAGAAAATGATAAGTTTTGGCAAAAATTTGAAAAAGTTTGGTCGGATTTTTCTTTTGACAGGAGATGTCATTGGAAGAAAAGAAACTATACTTTGTGATCGATTTCTGTCAGGAACTATCGTAATTATCCACATCTTCATTTTTTGTATAAATTATATAAATTAACTCTCGGGTTTTTGTATTTTTTTAATCCTTGCAAGGATTGTAGCAATGCAAACGTCGAACCTGGTGCTAACTTGACAGTATAGGTTTTGTAAAAAAAAATCCATCTTTTATTATAGATGTTATCTTAAAAAGAAAGCCGTAATCAGGATTAATGAAAACACAATTCAATTTTTAAAACACAACTACATACAAAATTAAAAGTTTTGTTAAAAAAAACCCAAACCGAGATTCGACACACATCCCTTGCAATGCAACTACAGAGCCCTACCACTACAAACGTGTTTATAACGAATGACGTACTTCAAAATAATAGCGCGTGCGGAAACTCAGGTTGCAATAGTAAAATGATCAGACTAGGCGCTTCTGTATAAAAAAAGGTTCTAAAAAAGCCACAATTAAAAAAATGGCCTGCTTCCTAATTTTCTTGCGGTTCGAGTTCGCACTGTTAATCAGAGATAGCTATAAATTTACTTTCGTATAATAAATTATATAAAAAAATATTCTGACAGTTACTGGCTACGTGCCTGATTGTCTATCACTAGGTATAGAGTTCATGGCATGGATGTCGTAAACGTAGTATTTATTAAAAATTTGTTATACAGAGGATTATATAAAACTTTTTCAAAATTTTCTTACACGATAACATTTTTCTGCGATTTTTATCGCTTCACAATACGCCGCGCGCCGGCTGTTTCCAACAAATTTTAGTTTTTTTCCGACCATATTTTTTTTCACTAATAACTCTCATGTTTCGTTTAACGCCAAAACATTAGGACTCATTAATGTTTACGTAAACTTAAGTAATAACAAGACTTTTTGCCGAAATATTTAGTTAATTTAAACTTTTGTTCATTTTTAAGCTCTCAAATGACTTTTTGATTATACCTTCAAAATTCGCCATTGGTTAAATTTTACAAGGTAGAATAAATTGTTATGTATAAAAGTATTAGGGTTTACTACGTAATTCTTTTCGCCAAAAAAGTCTATTATTACTTAATTTTATAAAATCAATTATAAATACTAATATTTTGACGTTTGGCATAACATGAGAATGAATTTAAAATAAAAAATACGCAAAACATATTTAATATAATGATGGCGTTCACCTTTTCACAAGCCTCTATGTATATGGATTACTCTTGATTATACGTGATGAAAGACACATTTATTTAATGCGTACAGAAGCTGACAAAAACAATAAGTTCAAAGAATTTATAAATTGTTGTATACCATGAATCGAAAGAAAATTAAAAAAATTGCAAGAAAAAAAAATTTTTTTGGTGTATGGTCATAGATTATCCTGGCTAGAAAATAATCATAAAATACCTCTTTTTGTAACAGTTACCGTTAAGAAAATTTTGAGAAAAATACAACTACTAACATAACATTACTTTCAATAACAAACTTGTTATAGAACACTGGGACTAAGACTTCCACGCTATAAACTATATACCTAGTACTGGATAATGTCAATATCTTAATTCCTTTTAAAAATATTGACACCTTAATTTTGTTTAAAAATTTGTATATATAACTTTGTTTGTCCAGCGGTTTTTTTTTCATAGTCAAACAAACTGTGTATAAAAGTACGCTATAATATATTGTTTTTACTACGCTCGTTAGTATTAGGATTTTAACGGCAAACAGATGGTTCTAAATAATATACTCCTTTTTTAAAGCAGTCTATTCCAAAGCTTGACATTGTTTTAGCTTTTTAATATTTCTATTTGTAAGGATTTAGTACGACTGGGACAGTAACCGATCTATAATTTTTCAGTGATTTTTCAGATTTTCAGAATGGCTGAATTAGAGATATAAAAGATATAAAAACCAAATGACCCATAAAACAAAATAGTGGCTAAAAAGCTAAATAGTGGCTTCTAAAAAGGAGTATATCGAGTCAATTGCGGGTAGAGTTAATTTTTAATATATTTGTTACTAATAATTAAAACGCCGCACTGTCTAAAAATGAATTTTTCCATAATTGATTTAAACCAATTTTTTTTCATAAAACTTGTAGATCTCAAAAAAAACCTATTAAATAGGTAATTTAATTTATTCAATTCAATTTCTATATTTTACCACAATATTTAATAAGTTCGATAGTTAATATTATTATCATAGAAGGGATTCATAGGCAATTAGATGAATGAACATCGGTATGTATGTATGTTCTTTCAACTTTTATCAACAATGTTCTGTAAGCTAGAATGACTAATAGCATTGCAAATTTTTCTCCTTACATTTTTCCTTCCGGAGAACAGAAAATGAAGAAATCCAGATTTTTCAAGATTCCAATTTAGGTATGGACACGCCAATTCGGGATTTTATCGTTTCGACCACTAGAAGCAATATATTAAAAGTTCAGCCTACAAATTGACAGTACTACACACATTTTCTTGAATAAATGTTTCACGATATTGGACTCACGCCTCCTAGAAACATCAGCAACAGAGATCAAAAGGAATTGGAATTTGTATATGACTAGTCAAAATGCAAACTAGGAAAACTTAACTAGTTCAAAAAAAGCTCCAAGTGAACAGATATAGCAACAAGTGCATATATATTATTTGCTGAAAACTTCGTCAGTAGATCCATGAACTTGGTCAATTTTCAGTTCAAACCTCAGCAAGACTATATGTGAGAAATTGAAATACTGTACAATGTAGTTAGGAAGGGCGGTTTACAGTTAAAACGAAAAAGGTTCACTGAAACATTTCCTAAAAAAACTTTCAAATAATTGTTGCCACTAAAAGCTAGATTGAACTCTGAAAACCGTACTTAAAAAGTTTAGGTAGCCATCTTGGTTTTTACGGGTTTTCTATAATGAAATAGTTAGTAATATTTGCAATTCAGCATATAAGAATACACAAATTATTTTATTGATACAGTTATAAGAAAAATTTTTGAATTGGTTGCCATTTTGGATTTTTAGAGCATCTGGTGCAAATTTGAAGCGGTTATTATGTTTAGGATGTATTTATGAATCCTGCTCAAATATTTAAGGAATAACAAACATTGTTCAGAAATTGCGCCGTTTTCTTTTTGCTGTTCTTTCTTATTACTTCTGCCCTTTCTGTTTGTTAAACCTCGAATAGCCACTGAGCCCACAGTGTTCACATATTTAGTCAATTAACAAATCACGGTTGTTGGAATTAGACTGTGTCAAAATGTATCACAAACCAATAGTGTTTCTGTTGTTTAGATTAAAGAAATCTGACAGCATAGAGGCAATAAAGAGAACTTGGTCAGGACCATAGTCAGTCTAAATATTTGTGGATCCTGTATCCCTAACCTATTGCTATTTAGAGGAATCATAAAAGAAAATACCCACAATAAATCCAAAAATTTAAATTAATAGCTGCGAATTTGTTATCATTACAATTTCTATTATATTTATCTTATAGGCAGAAGCAGCTGCAATTTTCCACTCCTTAAATTGGTTGACTAGGACACAATATCAAAATATACTTATTTGTTGCTATTCACAGTATATTCTTAATAACTACTAAAAGGATTTTTTACCTAAGTCCAAGTCAATATCCAAATACCTTTGTTACCTATACAATGAAAATATTGAATGCATAACAGGAAATGAATTAGTGGCAATATGGCAAAAAATCCATCAAACAGTTATAATGAGCCTACCTTAATAATATCAGATTATTTTTCTGTCATTAGGAATGGGATGCGTAATTAATGGGCGAAAAATGGAGCCAATATGGACAGCAAAGTAATAGTTTTTATTACAAAGTTCATCTAAGCATTCCCAAAACACATTGGTATTATAATTAGGGGGTCCCAAGGAAAATAATTAGTATTATAAGCCGTATTTCCCAGCCATCTTCATAAAATCGGAATTCATGATAATCCTTTATGTACATGTGGAGAATATCGTGATATGAACCATATATTATTTGGCTTCAGGCTAACCAACGAAAAGTCAACAAAACTAATCAGAAAACTATCAAAATATAATTTTGCCCTACCAATATGGCTTCCAGAGGTTTTAAATAATAATAAATCAGAAATATTTAGTGCAATTTTTAATTTTTTAAATGAAATCAAACAAAGTATTGAATGTTAAATTTTATTTTTTTCTTACTTTCCTAACACTTACCTTAAATGTCAATTTCCCTCTTTATTGGCCTTCTTGTTTGTGTATAAATAAAACTCGCCCTGATAAGCCCCTGGGCGTGAAGCGTGTGTCCCTATCTTTTTTGTTTTTTGTCTAGTATTTAAAGCTTAGATGTAAGTAACAAATTGATTATAATTAATAGCTTCTCTTGCATCCCCTTTTTAAGATTCCGTGGCCAAAACACTTAGTATGTAAGTCCAGCACTCCAAAAAAAAACTCACATGAGGATGTGGAATATCTTAAGTTTCACAAAAGAGGAATGCCAGGACATAAAACAGAAGTTGTTGCCTTAGGACATGCGGTATACAAATCCGGATCAGAAGCTGTACATATTTAACTGGATGGTTTATAGACTTCTCGCAATTTGTGACCAATTCTTTACAATCGTAAACAGAAGAGCTGGCTCAAGTTTTAAGAGATGTTGTATATTGTACCGAAGACAGAACGTCATTTGGAAAATATAACGATATTACTCCGCGGAAGTAAACTAGTAGAGAGTGTAGTTCTTTTAGTTATAGATGGAACCACAGCCAAATTTGCAAGATTACTTCGTCGCTCAACCATACGAACAACGTTTAAGACACATAAGAAAATTGGACAATATTTGCGATCGCCGATGGATATTATTCCTTTCCAAACGAAAGAAGTATATGTAATCCGTCGCTCTTGTTGTGATGTCTATATAGCAAAAACTGAACGAACCATATCCTCTACTATTAGAAAGAAACAAATTGTACAATATGTTGCGGCTGAACACCAGTGTTCCATTGGACATGTCATAAATTTAAAAGAAGTCAAAAGTCTTGTGCCGGTCGAAAAGTTAGAGTCAATGTGAATAGGGGAACTTTACACGGTCTACATAACACATGGAAACGTATAGCTCACGGTAAATACACGTCAGTTATAGAAAGCCGACTTAAATCTCTTTGAGCCATTTTACTGTTCCGATATCGTAGAATAAAGACCGCAGCAGATGCCTACTGCAACTGAAGGCGAAACGTCGTAATTTCATTTTGACTCGGCATAATCCCATTAACCATGGCGTGAAAACTATATTGAACAGAACATGAATAGCTCGTACGTGAGAAGGCTGCTTTCGTGGAGCCTATATGCTTATATAAACTTTCTCTACCTACTTAATTATCCCCCTGTATATTTATTAGGTGAAAACCGAGTGCGAGCGATTACCTACAGAGAATGTCGAATTAATCTCAAATTCCCGAAAATGTTACAACTCCTTAAGTATATCTAAATGCCGCTAGGAAAACCTAATATATCTTGTCCTTGCCTTAGTCCTGTAAACGTTAAGTTGAAAGCCGTAAAGATAGTAGCGGCACAACACGCAAATTTAAAATTACTGTTGTCTACTGATTAAAGTTCCCCGTGAATTAATTGTTTTCAACTATTTTAATTGATTTTCGGTGGCATATCTATACAGCAGTCACCTTTTTAGTTTCCTTATTGAAAAATTAGCAAGCACTTTTGATAACGAATAATGTTAGTTTTGTTTAATACGTCTTGAGACTACATTTTTAAAAAGAAAAAGGTCAAATGGCAATAAACAAATAACGTTGGTAAATTTACGGTAAGAAATAAGAATGATGTTTATTAAACTTTTTATACAGTGTGGAAAACGCGTATGGACTACCCTTATTGGAGCCACAACACCTTATTGTGCCCCTTAAATATCCTGCCTGGAAACATCAGCATTTTTATTAATTATGAAATTGTGACGGGTTCATGATTTAAAACGAAATGTTTGTTGAGTTTACGCCACCCCAGAAACAAATCTGCAAAAAATTTATTGGGAGTACTGAAGTCTGACCCAGTTTAGTTCACGCATAGTTATTTATTAACACATATATAATGTCTTTTCAAATATTTTTATTAGGCGCCATTTGGTCTACCATTTTGGATTTCTACTAATATTTTACCGGTTTATACCTATATTACATATAATTTTTGTACAAAAATTGAAGTCAGGCTGATCTTTTAAATAGTTTATGAGGCCGTTATTTTGGTATGCCATCTTGGATTCGTAGCAAAATATTACCGGTTTATTTCTATGTAACACTTTTTTTTTTGTTCAAATCATCCCCATATTTTTCGACTATCATTTGAAATAAATCAAGTAAGCAGTTTTTAGCTATGCAGCCCAACTGACAGACAGACAGACCGACGGAATTGAGACAAAATATTTTTTGCCATGTAGCGATGCTAAAACTTGAAGATATATAAAACCTGGGAGGGTGATTTTTTAGATATGCCGGATACAGATAGGCCGCCGGAATCGAGAAAATTTGTTTTTTGACATCTAAGGAACCTAAAACCTGAACATCTGTGAAAACCTAGCGGGTAGATTTTTTCGCGATTAAAAATATTTCCGATTTACGAGGGAAGTAAAAAACAACCTTTCTGGAATGACTAGCACCGTCTTTAACAACTAGAAAAATTAAAAAAGAAATATCCTATTTTTATTAAAAAAGAAATATCCTAATTTTAAAATTAATCAAAAAATTAACTAGAATACTAAAAATTTCTGACAGATTGTAAATTTCAATGTCAATCTATACAGGTGGTATTTTTATTGTTTGAATAAGGCGAAAAATGATTTCTTTAATTTTGCGTTTTTACTTTCCTGGTAAAAAAGAAGTATCGTAATCGTGAAAAAATTATCATCCCAGGTTTTTACAGATCATCGCGTTTTAGGGTCTCTAGATGCCAAAAAACATGTTTCCTTAATTCCTTCGGTCTGTCTATCTGTCGGTCTGTTTGCGGCATAGCTAAAAACTACTAACTGATTGGCCTCAAATTTTGGTCAGAAATTAATTGTCATATGGGGATGAAATGGAAACATTTTGGGGAAATCCAATATGTCGGAATCAAATGGCGGACTAGTGAAATGTTGGAAAAAGAATTACTAAAGATTTACTAGAAATTTTGGACAAAAATCAAGAATTAGGTAAAAATCAACTGGCTAAAAATCAACTGGTAAAACCAATCGAAGATGGCGAAAGAATATAGCGGCTTAATAAAATATTTAAAAAATCAGCCTGAAAAAACTACTTATTTCGTTGATTTCACATTTTATGCAAGAATTAAGTATGATATAGAGATGAAATGATAAGATTGTGGTACAAAATGGCGGCCAAATAAAATGTTGGTAATCGTGAAAAAAAAGTCACCCTCCTAGATTTTACATACGTTCATGTTTTAGCGTGCCTAGATCCTAGATCCCAAAAAAAACATGTTTTCTCTATTCCGTTGGTCTGTCTATCAGTTCGCGATATAGCCAAAAAACTACCAGCCGAATAGACTTTAAATTTTGTCGAAAATTAAGAGTCATATGGAGATAACCTGATAAGATTTTGGTAAAAATCCAATATGGCGGAACAAAATAACGGTCTGCTGAAACGTAAAAAAATATTATTAAAACATTAATTATTCAGTTTACCTCAAATGTTGCACAACAATCAAGTGTTATATGTAAATGAACTGGTTAAATTTTGGTACGAATCCAAGATGACGGTTTAATAAAATATTTAAGAAGTCAGCCTGAAAAAACTACTTATTAGATTAATTTCAAACTTTGTGCTAGCATTAGGTGTGATACAGAGATAAACTAGTAAAATGGTGGTACGAATTTAACATTGCGACTCAAAAGGACGGCCAAATAAAATGTTTTCAAAAAATCAACCGGGAGGTCCAATCCATTTTTTTTCCTGCCGATCTCAAAAATACTTCGGTTTTGATGCTCTAAAATTAAATCAGATTTATTTAAACATGTACTTATTTGCCTCTGATAGCAGCAATAGCTATGGTTTATCAAAAAGACGACTGGATGCTTTAGAGTTTATCAATGTATAAGACAAACGTAAAAAATCGAAGGCGATAATCGTTATTTGCCTAGACTTTTTAAAAACAAAACCTTATAAGAGTTTTTTCTCTTATCGATGCTCTTGCAGAATATTTTTTTATTTTTGTCGAAAACTTGAACCGTTTAGGCACCAGAGTGCGTTTAATTCAGCCTTGCTTTTGAGCTAAAAAAATTTTAAAAATATTTAAACGAATTTCCAAACTCTCCGACGTTTTATTATGATTTTCTTATGTTATTTTTATATATATTAAATGTTGTAATGTATGTTAATTTTTAATATTTCCGAGGCTTCCAATTTGCACTAGTAAGAAGACTGAGAGCAAGTTCTGTTTGAAAAAGCTTTTCAGACAGCAGTAGAGCAAGCAGACTACTCATTTAAAGACAATAGATAATGACACACCTATCTTTAATATATTTCCCTAATAAGTTGAAACTTACTCTACGTTTACTAAAGAGTAAAATAAGAATAAACAGAGGTGACTTTGTACCTTTGGCATAAAACTCATTTCTAAGAAAAATATTAGGAGTAATCCCCACTTTTTTCCACTCGGTGTGTGAGAAATTTTAAGGATAAGAGTGAAAACAGGAATAAATATTTATTGGTCGAATTTAATAATTAGTACATTTACTATGAGGTAACTGTTAATTAAAGACGTAAATAAATGTACAAGAGCTATGTGAAAGCAAGGAGTAATGGTGAGGTCAAAACCCTAGAGTAATTTTCTCAATTGTCTTCCTTCGCTGTAATTACGAGGGATGTACAGTATTTATTGTTGTCCTTAATATACTGTTTCCATAATATCTATATATAGTCTGATATGGTCGAACAGAAAGCCAAGTATGCCTTTCTCAATAGCTTAAAACACTCTGAAAAATGTATTCTTGACTGCGGTATGTTCAGATTTGCTTGATGTGGAAATATGTAAATATGTAAAGTGTCTTATCATGTGACTGTTTCTAAATTTCCATGAACCCTTTATTCTACTTTCTCTTCCGAGGAAAGTAAAAAAATTATTGCAAAAATATCACTCTCCCAGGTTTTTACAAATTTTATTATTATTAATCATATTAGGCTCCCTAAATGTCGAAAAACATGTTTTCCCATTTCCGTCGGTCTGTATGTCTGTCGGTCTGTCTATCTGTTCGCGGTAGAGCTAAAAAAAATGTTTAGCGATTAAATTAAAAAGTTTGATCAGAAACTAATACTGATCATGTGGGGATGGAACTCTGGCTTTTTGATAAAAATCCAACATGGAGAAACATATTTCAATAACGTGTAATACACAAACCTGATTTGTTCGAAAACAGCAAACTTTATCGAAACAAATGTAGAGTACTTTTTTAAAAGAGAAATGACAAAAAATCAATTTTCAGTTTGGTAAAATAACACCTGTCAAAATTTTGGCCCAACGATTATGGTGGCAACCCAATCGTACTGTTTAAAATATCTGCTGTAGTATAGTTTTATGAGTTCTAAAATATTTAAATTTCACTAAATTATACAAGTCGGTTTAAATCTAAGAACCGCAAAGGTAAATCGCTTTGTACGCCTTTGGGGCCCTGTATCTCCCTTAAAGGGACTTTAGGCTTTTTTTTTTCTGTGGCGAACTAGGGTTATTTTGTCCTTCCCTATATGCTCCCGAGAGTATGCCATAGATTTACTGGACGCCCTGTATATTTTGGCTGACTAAACCTTATTTTGTAGAAAAGCCTTACTTTAAATAATTTACTCCTTGCTGAAATTAATATTTTCGAACTTTTTGAGTGTCCTGTACAGGAGGACCGGATTTCGTTGTCGCTATTATGGTCCGTCCCTGGTTCAACACACGATGAATTCGTAATATTCTTTGTTTAGGTTATAGGATGTTTTTGTAATATGATAATAGCAGTTAGGCACACTTAGAGTAAGAGTTGTATTATTAGTATGATTTTCTCGACTGTTGAATGGATACGGAGTGAACTAACCTTAACTCTTGTAAATATACAGTGTCGGTTGAAGTTAAGAATTTTAGTGGTTTATCTCTCTAACCTTGACTACATCAGAAATGGTTGAACCGTGTAAGTGTGTTTAAAAGTGCTTGAACAATGCCGAAGCGAAATAAAAGTGGAAAAAAATGTTACCATCGAGTTCTAGTAGTGAGACACCTAGTATAACTAGGAATAGTAGTGGTGAATATCGAAAACGTAAGAGATCAAAAAAGATCGAAGAAGGACCTCGAGGTGAAAAACTGTAAGTAATGACAACTATTCTATTTTACCTCATCACAACGTGCAGTCAACTCCAAGCGTATTTACGTTAACACCAGAATTTGATCCAACAGCTTTGGAAATAAATGAGTGAATTGAAATTGTCGAATATAATTTTCAAATTTATGAATGGTCAGCGAGTTTTACTATGTATCAAATACGTAATAAACTCCTCAAACACATGGTACGAGAGCTTTATTCAGTGAGTTAGGTTGGTCTGGTAGGGAATTTTAAAGAGTATTTTTCTTAGTTCACGTAATGCGTATGTACAGTTAATGGATATTGCCAGTCACAAATCTACAGAAGGTTGCTCACTGTAAAAGTTTTATTTTAAAAACTTTGCAACAAATAATAGACTTAAGTTAAATTTTTCCGAAGCTGATAAGGTATATTTGGTTAATGAGGCAATCAACGATGCCCATATAACTTAAGGCCTTAAATATTCAAGACCCGAGTGCTTTAGCTGCTTATTTATAAAATACAAAATTTATACCGTAGGAAAAGAAATAGTGTTTTTGAAAGCGTACAAAATATTGGTTACCGTCATCGTTATGTGTTTGTTGCGTTAAAATTGGTAACGATTGGAGTGTATATAGACATAATAATAAAATATGTAATTATTGCAAAAAGAAGGGTCATATTGAGAAAAACAGTGTAAATCAGGATCAGGCAGAGGCCAACAAAGTTGAAGTTTGAAAACAGAAAATGTGAAAGTTACCGCAAAATAAAAACAATTTTTCAAAACTTAACAAAATGATTTTTATGAGCACAGACTTAGTGCCTTTATTGACTTTGGGAGTGCCTGTTCCTTAATGAAATTAGAAGTAGCAAAAAAATTAAATTAATTACAAAACCTTTGGTAGAAAACATCAAACTATCTGGATTTTTAGGGTTGGGAATTTTGAGAGGCGATATCACAGATTGATGATGTTACTTTAAAAATATTATTTTACGTATTAAGCAATTTAAATCTGTATGACGATCTTTTTATTGGAAGAAATTTTACAGAAAACAAAAATATGATGTATTATTGTACAGACAAAACTATTATTATTAAAAATGGGGGAAATAGCCCTGAATGGCTACAAAATATTAAGAAGGGTCAGTCATCAAATAATATTTATATTTGTAATATTTTGTTAAAGTGTAACGATTGTTATTTTTCTAATTTAAATAATCTTAGCCATTGAGCTAACTACAGATAAGCCAGTAACTCATCGAGCTTATCCCTTTAATAAAAAATATAAACAGATATTAAAAAATAAAATAGAAGAACTATTCGAAGCAGGTATTTTTCGAGAGGGTGATTCAACACTTGCTAGTCCAGTTCTTGTAAAAAAGGGGGAGAATGACAAACGCCTTGTCATCGATTTTCGAGGCTGTCAATAAAGTAACGGTAAAAAGGAAAAATTTCCCAATGCCGTTGATTGAGGAGATTATTGATAATTTAGGTTAATATAAATATTGCTTGTCCAATATTTATATATACCTAACCTCAATAAAACGTTCATACTGAAGTTCATACTGATTCACAGAAGATTGTTTTCTACTTAGTATCGCTTGCTGTTGAAATTCTAAAATTGTCACCTCGTCACTCCTCGCGCAATACTTGTCACCCATCTACCTTATTCCTTTTCCTACCCAAAAGCCCTCTCCTCCTCTTTTTCAAACTTTTTCTACTCAAAAAATAAATACAATATCAGGTTTGTAATATTTCTACTTTGTTTTGAAAACTTATGGTTACAACAATATCAATCTTTTTTTTAACAGGTAATTAAATTATTTGTTACCATTCTTATGTGTTACCTTATCATTACTACCAAAATATCTGTTAAAGTTAGTTTTTCAAAGATTACTTAACCCCCCTTCTTTTTATTTAAATATTTCTATTATTATATTATATTTATAGTTATTGACCACAGGTTGCCCTTGTATGGAAGGTCAGTTAACATCACACACAGCACCACACACGTTTGTCAGTAATTTTCAAATCTTTTGATCACAATTTACTAGCCAACATTTTTTCAAAATATTTCATTGACCTTTATTAATTTATATAGGCATACAATACCCTAACACATTTATATTCAGCTAGTTCTTTTGTCTACCGTCCTCCTGTCTACTTGGTTTGGTTTCTCATAGTTCTAGTTTTGTTTGAACGTCACCTGAAATGTATGCTAGGGTTTGTAATAATGTACTTATTTTGGTCATTACTCGCCAATTGTTTGAGAGCTACTTTTTATTGTTAAATTTATCGGCTCTCTCAATTTACTCACCCAGTCTTTGTTTCTTGTTTTGACACAAACCCGTTATTAGTGTCTTTTTTTGCCTTAACAGTATAAGTCATCTATTAATCTTAATTTCGAATCACATCCAAATATTTATGTTGCTTCTCACAATTGTTATAGTTTATTGACATTACACAAGTTTTGCAACTTTTCAATCTATTATCTCCAATGTATTTACTTATTATTACTAAACAAGCCTCTCCAACTAACGTTGTAGTGGTTTTAATTCCATATAAACTCCGTCGACTGTCAATTTTCTTTGCTTTCTGTTAAAGAGATGATTCTCCCATTTCTCTGTTTCATCACGCCTACATGAACGATGCCTGCTTTTTAAGAAATACATTTAAAACAAAATTTTAACTTTTGATTTATCTTTGTTACATGTAAAAAGCTTTTAGTACATTGATTTAGTACCACGTACCTTTCTACCTGTTCACTGATGAGTAAGTATATCGTTTGATTCAACCTTTTTCTTTTCTTTTCGGCCTTTTGACCTTGTACACCATCTTTTAAATTGAAGGGTTTTATTACTCGATGTACTTACTTGTAGGTAGCATTGATGATGACTAGTTAGTCGAAAGCGCTCTGCTATAATTTTGGAGTTGTATATTATACACGTTATACAGAGAACCTTTTTGTTCGATTATAGAAGATGTTACGAAAGTTAGAGGAGAATCGCATTAAACAGGATATAGAACTTAATGAAAAACGTCGACCACGAAAAATATTCCAAGTTGGAGACATGGTCTTGGCAAAGGTAACAAGCTTTCCTGCAAATAATGAGAGTAAGAAGCTATTGCCCAATTTTCGTGGTCCATTTAAAATTATTGAAGTATTACCAAACCATCGATACCGAGTAAAAGAAGATCGGTTTAGTGGGAGATCTAGACGCCCAAATGAAAGGAGTGGTAGGTCTGAAACATATCAGACCATTTAACTACCAAAGTATATAAGATAATCCTCGGACTACCTTCCAATGGCAATAGTTCCCTCAGTGGATGATTGGCGAGTTGTGTTTCAATGAAAATAAATTTCGCCCTTAACGCCAACAACGCCTTAAATAGCAAAAACTATACCCTAATGGGGACAGTTGACCCTTAATTAATTTTTAATTCTCATTAGTTCGTTCTTAGTGAGTGGTTCTTAGTGTTTCTTTAGAGGCATGCTCGAGTATTTTATATATTATTCGTAGTATGCTTTGTTTAGGCTATAGGATGTTTATGTAATATGATAAGATTGACTACATTATAGGGTTACTCGGTTATTCGTAAATATAGAAACTTGTAGTTTTCGCAAAGTCTTACTACTTGTCAATTAAACAAACAAAAGTGTTGCCTTAAAGAAAAGTTTCATAGCCCACTTCGTTTTGAGAATCCCGGGTGATTTTGTTATTTTTCAATTTTCAGGCACCTCTTATACTCGTTTAGGTAAACCAACAGCAAAAAATTACTGCCTGAATGCTATAGATTTTTTTTTTCGTAGAATTCAATGGCGCACTCAGTTTTTTTCAGAGTCGACGAGTTCTAAGATTAAACCAAACTTGTGTTTTTTTAAGTTATTTTTTCATTTAAAGCCCTCCAATGCAATTTTGCCGGTATAATTTAAATTATTCATAGTCGTCTATAAAATTACTACTGTCAAGTTGCTGATATAATTCATGTTAACAATATTACTGATGCTTGCTTATTCAAATATTGTTTAGATTTTATTGATTAAGTTATATTTCTTTATTTATTGTTTTGTTTTATTAAAATATGGCTGCTAACAAGAACTAAGAATTATGAAAAATATATGATGCGCTGTTTTGGACACTGTAGTGAAAATGGCGATGAAGTGGAGAAATGTATTTAGAGAGGTATAATATTAGAAGGTATGTTTAATTTTTGTGCTATTTATAATATTATTATAAAAGTATGCAGAAAGAAGGCAACCCACTAGCCTGAATATTCAGTCGAATAAAACACAACTTGTTTCATTTTGGATCCTTTAGCAAATTTCGGCCAAAATGAATAATAACGCACAACGGGATATTAATGAAATTAATGTTCCGGCAACAGTTGTTACCATCCCAATAATTTCTTGTAGGGTTCAAGAAATCTTGAAAAATAAATTTAGACCTTATACGTTTAAACTAGTTCAAAATGTGCATCCTGGTGACCAACAGCGACGAGTAGACTTTTGTCATTTCTATTTACAAAATATTAACAGAAAAAGGAATTTTTACAGAAAAAGTATTAGGTCCGATGAATGTTGTATTAGCAGTGTTAAAATTTTAAATACACAATAATCCATATTGTTGTCAGGAGAACGAACATGTCATTTCCTAGGGAGCAACAGAGCAGGATTGGTTTTAGTCTAGCATGGTAATATGAACTTTTATAACTACAAATACCCTCATAGGAAATAAATATCTAGAAATCATACAAACTATGTTAGCAGATATTTCCAATGATGTTCCGTTAGGTCTTTCAAACAGTATATTTTTAACAGGACAGTGCTCCTGCCCATAATTCTCAGATCGTAACTCTATATTTAGACGATAATGTTCCTGGCCGTTGGATTGGCGCTTATAGCCTTATAATATAGCCAGCTAGGTCGCCGGACTTTTCAGTGCTCGATTTTTAGTTCCCTCGTGAGAGGAAAGTACTGTAAAACGAGGTGACTTTAGGCCGGCCAGGTCACTTTGTGATATAGTGTATTTGCCGCAAGAATTTGAACATAGTTGTCATATTTTCCGCATGAGCGCTATCTCTCTATTGTCACGCATCTGAAAGGTTATCAGGTGATATTCAGTCGTGCCCTGGTCATCATCCCAAAGTTACGTTTGCATCCAGCGCATTATATAGGAATGACGCATTTTTCCTAAATTTTAGTTTTATGTGATACATTGTCGTGTATATCTTAAACCATAATAAGCAGGCAGAATTTGAGCTTCACATAGTACGAAGAAATATATCAGGTATGTAACTATGTATTTATAATATTAAAATTGTAATTGTCAAACCAGTGACGTCACATAAAGTAAAATGGCGACAAAAAGTGGGATGACTTTGTGACACGATATTTTTCGAATCAACACAATATGGGGTGACTTTGTGACGGTAATTTTAGTTTTAGCAATGCCCCGAAAATATATTAGAACACCTGGAACACGCCCCTATAAAAATTACACTGAGAATACGCTTCAGGAAGCCCTTAGTAGGATAAGGGCTAAAAAAATGTCTATACGGGATGCTGAGGAAAGGTAATAAAAATGCGAATACGCACTAAAGTTCAGATATTTAATTTTTAATTTTTCCAGATATCATATCCACCGCAATACCTTGCTTTCAAAGGTGCATGGAAGACATAAGCTTCGCCCTGGTGGCCAAACAGTCCTAAACAACGAAGAGGAGCAGTCAATTATTGCTCACAGAATCGCCGTATCCACCTTTGAATTTCTAGTTACATCACACGATCTCCGTTTCATTTTAAAGGCGTACCTAGACAAGAGTGGAAAAAAGGTTAACCGTTTTAAAGAAAATTTCTCTGGAAAAAAATGAGTGACATCATTTCTTGATAGGCATAAAAATGTTCTAGCTAATCAAATAGCTCGAAACATAAGTATTGCGAGGGCTGCAGTGGATCACGAAATTATCAACAACTTCTTTGATAATCTGGAAGAAGAGTTGGAGGGTGTTGCTCCATCCAACTTTTGGAACTATGATGAAACAAATCTGGGGGATGATCCTGGTGCCACGAAACTGCTTATAAAACGAGGCACAAAATATCCGGAACAGATCCGAAATGCTACAAAAGCATGTACTTCTTTAATGATGGCTGGAAATGCAGCAGGAGAGATAGTTGCAGCATATGTAGTTTATAAATCGGAAAAAATGTGGCAATCTTGGACGGAAAATGGGCCAGAGAATGCGAGGTATAATCGAACAAAATCGGGCTGGTTCGACTATCAATGTTTCGAGGACTGGTTTGTCAATCTCATGTTACCTATTTTTAAAAAACAGGAAGGAAAAAAGATACTAATCGGCAACAATTTGAGTTCACACCTTAATATTGACGTCATACGGAAATGTGAGGCGAACAACATTGCGTTTATAGCATTACCTCCCAATGCCACCCATTTAGTCCAACCACTAGATGCAGCCTTTTTTAGGCTAATGAAGAGTAACTGGAGACAAATTTTACACGAGTGGAAAGACACACTGTTTGGGAATCGATGTGGGACCATACCAAAAGATCAATTCCCAGCTTTGTTGAAAAAATTAATGACTACTATGAATGACAAAGCCATGGAAGTTTTGCCTGCTGGCTTCAGAAAGTGTGGTTTGTACCCTTTAAACCACGCAGAAGTACTTAGTCGCATGCTACAAGAAGTTTTAAACAACCAGAGTAAAGCCGTAAAAGATGCCTTGGGTGAAAGTTTCATGGAACAGTTACAGAGAAAACGAGACTCAACAGTTGCCTTACGTCAACGTCAAAAGCGCAAAAGGGTAAATGTAGCTCCTAGTAAAAGCATAAGCGCAGCGGAACTTCTTGTGGCTGACGACTTAACAGCTACACCAAAGGGACGAAGCAAACAGCGCAAACGTGAAAAACCAGCTAAAGACGTGGTTCCAGAAGATGGAGTTCAAAATATGCCATCTACGTCAAAGGTATCTGAAGAACCCTTGACGTCAATGCCATCTGAAGAATCGAAAAAAAAGCTTCGATTAAGGCGCCGTGAAAGTAATTCAGAGTCGAGCGAAAATTCCGATGCGATCTCATATAGGGAAAGTAGCTCATCCCCTATAACTGAGTTTGATTGTATGTCTGATGAGCGTAAGATCTCAGAAAGCAGCTCAGTGTCTATTATAACAACACAGATTGGAAATTATGTGATTATACAATATGAAGGAAATTTGTTTCCAGGCATCATTACTGGACTTAAAGGAAATGAAGTTTGTGTTATTACAATGGAGAAATGTGGTCTCAATTGGAAGTGGCCTGATCGAAAGGACGAACTCTATTATGACGCTTCCGATATTATTCAGGAAAACATCAACAAACCTGTGCAAATCTCGACTCGTAGAGACATTTTTCGCGTCCCGGAAATGGACATTTATTCTTAATCTATGATATTTGCATTTTTCTATTTGTTCCTAGAAGATTTTTTAAGTTACCAATGTGTTATTCGTTTTACGTTTAAGTATTTTTTACTGAGTTGAGCTGAATAAAGGTTTTTTTTTGGATTTGTGTTCTTATTTGGATACACTTTGTACCAAACATTTTTAAATGCTTACCATCTAAGAGGTGAGTTTGTGATAATCCCAATATGAAAACATAAGGTATATTTATATTTTAGACCGTTATTTGGCACAAACTCACTAGGATGAACGCCAAATTTGTGTATGTACAAATAATTATAGGAAGCACAAAGTCACCCCACTAAATGGGGTCAGATTATGACAAATATTTTTGTGAATTACTTTTTTGTCTTAATTCTTTTTTTTGTCAATATAGGTTAGATTAGTAGCCAAATGATACATACATAAGATATATGGAATATTTAATTTTTATAAAATACAGTGTTGATGATCGAAAAAATTTTGCAACGTTGCATCATGATCACACACATCACATCACAAACTGTAAAAAAAATCATTATTAAGAAACTACTTACCGAATGAACAAAATTTGAGTAATAATAAATTGTGATCTATGGGGTTATTTGAAAAATAAAATTTATAAAATCCAACATGATCCGATGGAAGATCTACGAAATGCCATTTAGGAAGAATTAAGAAATGTACAAGCCAACTCTATTATCATGCTTAATGCGCGTCGCAGAGTAAGAAATATGTTCCCTAATTGCATTAAACAAAATAGAAGCCAATTTAAGCAGCTTCTACGGTTATAAATTTATATTCATACTGAAGTTGTTAAAAACAATCTTAATTTTTTTTTCAGAAAAAAGTTACTTTAACACCGAAAAATATTAATAAAGCAACAGTTTATTTAAAAATGTATTAGTTACAGATACCTAAAATTACTTGTTAAATAAAGAAATAAAAAAGAACCAGTAACATTCCTAACTTGAATTATGTAAACAACTTGACAGCAATATTATTTCATACCCCCTATGATTAATTTAAATTATACCGGCAAACATTTTAGGGGCGTAAATAAAAAAAACATTAAGGTGTTGTATATGTATATATTTATAAAGGTGACAGCAAAGAGGATACAAAGACTATATCTCAAAACTCGCTGACTTTGCAAAAGCCGAGTATGCTATCTATGGAAAAAATCTATAAAAATCAGTCATTATTTTTTATATGAATTCATCTAACCGGGTTATACCCCTTAACCCTCTATTTTAAAAACAAAGCATATTATAAAAATTTTCTTTGAGGCAAATTTCGTTTCATCAAAAAGCTACGAATTACGAAGATATCCTATAATGACAAAGAAATCCGGAAACCCTGTCTATAAAAAATAATTTTTCTTGATGAGAAACCTATTTTTTTTGCAAGCAATATTTTTTTATCAAGAATAAATTTTGACCGAAAAAATAAATTTTTAGTCCATCTGTGCTCTTGCAAACCCTAGCCGTGGATATATGGTATATGTGTGTATTGTCTTAAACATAAGGGTTCTTCGATCTTTAGTCACTTATACAATACAAAAACTGCCTCTATAAAAAACTGGACATTTTTAACACATAAAGAACTATAAAGAAAGACCCGAAAAAGATCTGGTCAAACGTATTTCGAATGCTGCTTTTAAGGGGTAAAATAGCTGCCACCAATCTTGGGATGTTTGAACATTTCCTTTTCGTGTTAACAGAAGATTCCAACTTCTGTCTGCAAATACATTTCCTGCGGCACGTATCTCAAACACATTACAACGTGTGGCAAAACGTTAAGAACATTGGCGGAGCATTTTTTTTATTTGATGCTTTAAAATAATTTTTATATGCTTCTTCTGATTTTTGACATTATAACCATAGTAATGAAATGCCTAAATTGATTTCTATGACTAGATTAAAATGTGCAAGATAATAGAAAACATTTGTTACAGAAGAACGACCATTTTTTTCTAATTTTTCTTGACTATATTGAATACAGTAAATCCTAAATTAGCAAAGCCTGTCCAAATAAGATTTTATGATACTGCATCTCCTTTATTTACATCTTTAACAATTACAGATTGGAAAGAATACACATTTTTGCATTCACAAGACCTTATTCTCATAAGAATATTTATTGCGTTTACCGGTCTCGGGTGCTTACAATAATGCTCCCCTTCTTCCGAACCACTCCAAGAATATAGTGCATTAAAAGATTATTCTAACCTACCAATCACATGCTGTTATTTAAAAATATAAAAATAAATAAAATATAACTATTACTTACATGGAATATTCTCTTTCGAAAAAAAACAGTAGTGATTTACACAACATCACATATCTTAATATATTTTTGTCAAAAAAAAAATCCATTTTTTGGATAAAGGTGGTTAAAATTAATATTCAATAAAATTCAAAAAAATAGTTTGATTGACAAAATTTAGCTTGGTATTGCAACGTTCCATCATGATTTCACAAAATTCCAAGCGCCTATCGTGATCATCCTTAGAGAATTCTTGCATCAAAGTTATTTTGTATGGACGAAAATTTTCGGTTTTTAGTAGTCGGTCTACGGACATGTGTGAGGCGTGATTTTCTCTTCCTAATGTTCTGGTAGAAAGGTGCGGAATTTCTTCTAAACTGATTAAAATTTTCAGAGCCTTGTCATCACCTGTTGCGCTTTTAGGTCTGCCAGAACGTACAGTGTCTTTTACGTTAAATTTTTTGTTAATTTTACTTACGGTAGAAGTAGTTATTGGATTTCTATTACGATATTTGTCATTAAAAATGTTACAAACATCTTGCAGATTTCGTATTCTATCCCCATAACCCAGTATAATCAAAATTTCAATTGTTTGGGTTTCAGTTAAACCATCCATTTTTGTAAATAACAAAACTGTCGAACATATCAGGTAACCTTATGTGTGTAGGTATTTTATTAAAAGTTAATACATAAATTATGGATATTAGCCGTTATTTTTGCAAAAACTGTTGACTTGCGTAAAAAGTGCTTTTAATAAAAAGTTTTGAGAATTTTACGCAGATTTAAAAAAAAATCAAAATGTTCCCAGTTGAGTTTTTTAGTAATAATTTTTTAAACATTTCATTAGGTTGTCGTTCTGGGGGATTTTTACCAAAATGTTATCAGATCATTTCTATATGACCCTTAATTGTTTACCAAAATTTGAAGTCAATTGGGTAAGTCGTTTTTTAGCTATGTTGCGACAGTCCGACAGACAGACCGACGGATTTCTGAAAATAAGTTTCTCATTTAGAGACCCTGAAACGTGAAGATCTGAAGAAATCTCTGATCTGATTTTTTCACTATTACAGTACTTTTTACGGAAGAAGTAAAAAAATATTTCTTGCGTCTAACATGTTTGTGAGTTTATACACTAGTATTTAATTCTGCTGAACAAGCTAACCCTTTTCTTTTTCCTGAAACGAGGTAACTGGTAACTGAACGGCCACTAATATTGTGGCCTGTTAACAATATGGTATTTTTTAATAGATTACTTACATCGGCTAAAATTGAAAACATATGTATTAAATGTTTATCATTGTTTAATTAATTTAGTTTTTTTCCTAATTGTGCGCGCGTGCTGATTGTCTACATATGTAAAATAAAACAAAATAAAAATTTTCACCAAAACTCTTTTTATGCTTGCCAAAAGCGAAGATGAAACAGCCATAACCGCCAAAGAGCTTAATCAAAGGCAATATTAAAGCGCCTCTAATTTGGAAAACCAATATATTTTATCAGTTTTAATCTGAATTCAGTATTCACTAACCTGTTAAATATATTACGTATCTGCGAGGGGACGCATTAATGCAAAAGCTTTAACATATCTATTATTCTGTCAAAAATACTTATTGAGGAGTGAAAAACTGGATTCTATATTTCAATAAGTCCCAAATAAACCGAACTGGGCAGAAAAAGTTAAAACAGTAGTTTTTAATTAATATAATCGTATTAACATTCTATTTCACCGCAATTTAGTATTGTAATATTCCAAATGAGGGACACGTACGTACACAGCGGTTTTCAAAATATATTAATATATCCCATATAGGAGTTGTTTAAATCTAAATAATATGAAAACGCTTTAGAAATTTCATAAATTAAAAAACTCATTTGGCAATGATGCTTGAAACCTGTTTGTTTCGTCATCTCCGATCCATTCGAGTGTTTACACATTCCCGATATTTATATTAACTAGCATAGAAAGATCTATCCAACTTATCATTTAGTCCTTAGCCAGTCACAAACCTTGGTTCTTATAATGTTGCGGCAATGCGAGACTGTAAAAAACCCGATTTAGTAATAATTTTATTGAGAACTCAAATTTGAAAATCGCCCAGGTAACGACGATACAAATATAATTTCAATTACATTTATTATGAAACCAAAAATATTTGGTATATGGTTACAAGACATATTACTTTCTTGTCAAAGTGGCAGTTAATAGATTTGACCTAACGCCAAAATTATGAATTAAAATGTCTTAGACTGTTTTTGACAGGTAATTCTCAACGTTTATCGTTCTCTTTTTCTACTCCATAAGATGTGTCCATATGCTAATACGTGTAATTAACACTATTTGTGTTTTCTGCTTCAAAGAAACTGAAAAGTCAAAGCTGAAAACAGTTGAGTTGAGTTTTCCAAATGGCTGAATCCGATAAATTTTTCTGTAAACAATCTGAACAAAATGCATCCTGTTTCTAGGAAAAAAGGCAAATTTATTTGTCACACATTTTCCAGGCATTTTTACATCGCAAGGCAAGTAAGGGGCAACAAAAATCTTTTTTCGTGTTTCTTACATCCAAAAGCATACAAAATAAATATGCACTTGCTGAGCATGTAATTAGGTAATATGTTAAGCAGAATATTCCAGGATAACCAGGAAACAATAGACAGAGTATGTGAGCCTTCACTGTATGTTGATATGAAACAGTCTTTCTAAAATATTATTCAACATGAGAAATATTTACCAATAATCAGTTCTGCTAGCCGCTTGCAAACAGAAAAAGAGCGTAACAACGTATTCAAAAAGTGCATCCTATTATTGTTTGCAACGTGATGTTTAACGATGTCTAAATATGAACTCCAGTAGGTATTCGGTAACAAGTCTCGTTAAGTACAGTTATTTTGAACCTTGGTATTTATTAATTTTCCATCTATGCTAGGCTAGAAATTTTAATGCGGAAAAAGTTTAGTTTCCAGTGTGTATTCTGCTTGAGGAACATTTTAACTTTAGATTTTCATTTTTATTGCCAGGTTCGATGATCTGGTTTGAGTATTTGCCGTCATTAAATATCAGAATATAATCAAGTAACCTGAGATTAGTCTGATGATGAAATAACAGAGAATAACTGATATAAAGACAAATCATCGTTACATTTGATTTGTGGATATACCAAGAACCTTTTGTCCCGAAGCACTAGGAAGCGTGGATATTTGTAGCAAAGAACAGGTTATTTTAGGTAGTCGCTATTCTTGGGATTATATCTGTCAAAGTGGAACGAGTTTCCAACGTTTGACCTTGGATTGCACGTTGGTTTCAATTGATCTAAGTCGTGAAAGTTCCGTTCATTACTAAGAATATATTTTCGTGATGCATGATTTAAACACTGTTGGATGTTAGTGCTTAGAAAAGTTTACATCCCGTTATTTATTTACTGGCCTAAATCCCAATTTTCATACAAAATGACAAATAAAGAGATAATCGAAATACTATAAACCTTACCTAGAAAAATACAATATAGAAAATTATACAAATACGACAATAATAATAGGACCTGAATAGATTAGGTAGCCTAGTCTCTGTGTGAGGACATTAGTTCGAACTCATTTTATTAACTGTCTTCTGTCCCAATCTGACCAAACTTTGAATATAACTCAAATAAAACTGAAATGAATATATTGAAAAGTAATTAGGAAAAAATGTCTTTTAATTATTAACAAGCACTGTACAAGGAAGGCATTCTAGCATAAACCCCAGTGAGAAATAACAATTTTGGTAATAGAATATCTTGGCAACTTAAAACTTTCCTGATTAAAAGGGTTGAACCGAAAATGCAACTTTTTTTACTTGTATTTACAAGAGGCTAATAAAGTAAATGGATTAATGAAAGTCAGCACACCAGACTAAAATTAATGATATTAAAATGATGTTCGGGTTAAAGAAACTTTCTATTTTCTAAGTGGAATTAAAAGCTTTCATTCATTAAAGGGTTGAGATGGATAAGGATTCAAGTTGGGTAAGGAATGTCATACAGAATCTTGGCGTATCATCATACTTTGCCATTGCTTTTAAAAGCCATGTCATATACACTGCTGGACAGAGCAAACGGGACATGCGAATTTTTAGGTAAAATTTAAATTCGAATATTTTTTAAATGAGACGCGAGACTGAGATACGGTTTCCAGATATGTCTTGCATATTTTATTAAATATTACCGATTTTAAGCGTAAAACTTACCCAAGCTAAAAAGTTATTTATACAGAGTGTTAAACAAGATTGCAAACTTTCGGATACTTCATTTGTTCCGAAAATTTACAAAAACTGTTTTCAAGTTTTAATTGCTAAATCAGAGTAAACCCCGCAAATTTTCTACGGAAAAGCAATTAAAAGTTCTTCCGGTTTTACTGGAATAAGACCCTGTATATTTAATAGAATAAGTTAACTTTGTTTTCAAAATGGCGACTATAGACATGTTTTCAAAATTCAACATTGCCACTTTATGAAAAAAATGCATTGTAAAATACTTGTTTTTGACAGTCCAAAATAAGCTTATTTTTTATTATTTGTATAGTACTTCGATTTAAAAATCGTTTTGGGTATTAATAAAACTTTTTAAATTTTTTCGCTACTTGTTTTATCTAAAGAGCAATTTACTCCAAATTTTTAATGGCACCTTGTATATATTTTTTTACAGTAATTTTGGTGCAAAATTTAAGGTAAATTGGATAATTAGGTTTCAAGGAATAATTTTTTTAGTTTTCTAGTAATAATATTTTTTTTAAAGTTTCACTAGACCACCATCTTAAAATATTATCAGGTCGTCCCCATATAACTGGTTCTTTCAATAATCATTTTTTAAGTTTCACTAGGTCGCCATCTTATTCCGGCATATTGGATTTTTATCCCCATGTGACTCTTAATTTTTAACTAAAATTTGAAGTCAATCTGATAAGTAGTTTTTAGGTTATGCGGTGATCTGACAGACAGAAAAACCGTCAGAGGGCCCGTCAGAATTGATAAAACATACTTTTTGGCATCTAAGGACGCTAAAACATGAATCTGAGAAACCTGAGAGGGTGACAAATATTTTATTTAGCCGCCATTTTGTTCCGCCATCTTGAATTAGTACCACAGTTTTAGTAGTTCATCTGTATACCACAATTATTTATGAAATCAGTCCTTTAATTAGCTTTTCAAGCTGAATTTTTAAATATTTTACTAAGCCGCCATTTAGTCACACCATCTTGGATTCGTACGAAAACAACTTTACCAGTTGATTCTTACATAATTCTTGATTTTTGTGCTAAATTTAAGATACATTGGATCAGTAGTTTTTTAGTACTAATTTTTTTAACATTTCACTATTTTGTTTTGTTATATTGGATTTTTACCAAAATATTACCAAGTCATCCCCAAATTTGAAGTTATTCGGGTAAGTAGTTTTTAAGCTATGCCGCCAATAAATAGACAGATAGACAGACAGACCGAGGGAATTGAGAAAACATGTTCTTCTGCATCTAGGGACCCTGACACGTAGAGATCTGAAAAAATCTCGGAGGGTGATTGTTTCACGATTACAAAGGAATTTACAAGGGAAATAAAAATGAGTCCAAACTTTAAAAAAATAAAAAAAAATCTGATAAATAATTTTAAAAAGTTACTTTATATAAAGAAAATTAAGGCAGTTTTTGTTTTAAATGCAGTTTTGCTTATTTACCCTACTAACTATTCCTACATTTAGAGCCTAAAATAGCATTAATATTTGGGGCATGGCCAACTAAGCAAAATAAAACAAATGCCTATGGTTCTGCCATTTTTTATCCGATTTCAAAAATCCAAAAACTGACATTTAGATAATTTTAAGCTTTATCGGATAGTAAATGAAAATTTGGGGTTTTTTATTGAAAAAATCATAGAAGTGAACAAAATTGTCAAACATGGGTTAAAGGTTGACAAATGAACCAGTTTCAAGCGACGGACCGGTTTTTACCGCAGGTTTGCTTTTGGTCATCTTTGGTTGTAGCCCTTGACATACTAGTTTTCTCCAACTGACAGTAACCCAGATGCGCTTTGTTTTAGGTTAACCGTTGTGAGGGATTTTTTTTGCTTTTGTAAGTATGAACGAGAATTTTTTAATAAAGTCAATAGGGGATTTGTTTATTTATTGATTTATACGTTTAACGATAAATTGTTGCTGATTCTGCAAAAAATTATTTCTTGCACAAATGCCAAGAAAAAAATGATCCTGCCATTTAAAAGTAGAGTTGCCCTTTCCAAGTCATCAACAATAACTTTGTAGTCACGCCCTTCAAAGTTTAAATTTATTTGATTGTGTTTCGGCACCGTCTCCATAGTGCACTAATCATCACACAAATATAAAATCAAAAAATATTTTTTATTTAAAAATTATGAAAAAAAAATGCCGAAAAGAAAAATGACGATACAACAACAAAATTGCGTTAAAATAGCATCTTGATTATGACACTAGAATTTAGAATGAGAGGAATAATGCAGTAACCTACCTCCCGAGCACGGTATTTACCGGATATTGAAATGGCAAATAATAACATAATAAAGGACTAGTTAATGACGTCACAACGGAAAGACCAAAATCGCTTGAATGGTATTTTGGTAAATACCAATAATGACTGGTTAATATAGGTCCACCGCTTGAAATCGGTTATGGTGTCCCATATATGCTCACAAAATTTCAAACTGATATTTTAAAAAAATAGGGGCGTGGTCACCTAGTATATCAAAACTTATTTGTTAAATGAAAAACATATTATAAAATGCTAATTTTCGATGGAAATTTATTATTTCCATAAATGAAGAAAGAGATTCAAAGTATTCATTAAGATTGTTTACTCCTCTAAAAAATGTAAACATGTATCCTTTTTAAAAGAACTGGTTTACAGATACAGGGATGTTTAAATGAAATTTTTATTAAATGGACGCTATTATGGCCTACATACTTATTTCATAATGGGTATATGTTTTTAATAAATAGTTTTAAAATAAATGGAAACGTAACTAGAGGCTTATAACAGCAACGGCCATTTTCAGAAGCTTCTTTAGAATTAGGGAATTTTACAAAATGATCTTGGTAGAAAGGCATAGTAAATGTAAGATAAATTTTAAGTGTATATTTTATAATTACTTATAACATACTTACTTAGCAGTTCAAAGAGCAATTCTAAAAATAAAACAGGAATATCGTTGGAACATAATTTATAATAAAGCAAAATCATTAATTCATTAGAACGATTTGAATAGTCAATGAAGTGTTGGTATATGTGATAACTCTTAATTATTTATATTTTTATATATGTTTAATGTTAGGCATTGTATATTATCTTTCCACGCCATATCTTTCGACGCCCTCGTTCTTTATTTTAAATATAATTTTAGTATGCACAAAATTTTGGTATGAGAAAAGTTTTAAAATTTTACAATATGAACGTAAAAGATTGAATGAAAGTCAGAATATATCTAATAATGTAGATTTATGTATTATAAGCATTCTTACTTACATTTTCTTATATAATTCTTATAATATTCAATAACTAATAACTACTAAAAAACCTAACATAAAACGAAAGCTTTCACGGCTGTGGTCAATTAAGAAATCATTGCTCTTGGGATTAGACCGTGTCAAAATGGAATCACTTTCCGACGTTTCGCCTTCGATTGCACGAGGCATCTTCAGGGATTTTCACTTCACGAGATCGGAACACTGAACACGGTCTAATCCCAAGAACCATGATTTCTTAATAACTAAATACTTATATCCTTCCAAAAATTTGTATAAATTATAGTATGTATTTCTTGCACCTTTAAGAGATCTAAGATATATATATATATATATATATATATATATATATATATATATATATATATATATATATATATATACAGGTTGTGTAGTCATGATAACTAGTTAGAACAAAACGTTCTGCTAAATCTAGTGGGGATGTAGTCAAAATTTAGATTGGGACCTTGATGAAAACACTTTGTTGCTTTGCGAAGCTTTTGGGCAACTCTTTATTGCCTTCCTTCCCTTCCTGGGTAGAATACAACATATGATAGAATATAAGTAAAGCTAATCTACTTGGTTTTTATTCCTGAAGAAACATCACTGTGTAAAATTGAATAGAATTGTAATTTTATGTGTATTACTTCAGTAATGGTATTATACTTATTTCTACATAATTATTTCTTATTGAATACAGGATTACTTGTTAATTATATTCATTTTTAGTTGTTCGACACTAACGTGCAGAGTCTGTCAGCCATTTTGTAGAGCTGGGCAACAATTTCGTTGTAAAATGGAGATTTTTAATATTTTTTTTTATATACAAAATAGTTTTATATTTGCGTTCTTAAAATATTTCGGATATTGTCGTCAGCTGTCGGGTTGAACCGACTGCGCGGTTATTTTGAATTTTTAGATAAAATGGCGTCGCAAGGTGGCGCCATAGGTACTGTAAGTGCCCTGCAAGTCATGTAGAACATGATAGGACCTACATTACAGGTTTTGTTACCTTAGTTTGATCGATCAATTAGAAACAAGTTCATCGTGCGATGCATAGGTGGCGCTGTTAGATTTAAGCCTTATTTAATTGGCGTTTATACGATTTTTACATTCCGCGTTGTTTTCTTATATAATATGTTAGAGATATATTTCTTTTTTATTTTAAATCACCTACTAAGGAAAGAAAAATAAAAAAGGAAACAAAGAAAGCAATTGTAGCCTTGATTACTTAAAATTTTAAAGAATATAATTATCTATGTAAATTGTTATTTCATTTTGAAAATTAGAGATATGAGGCGACATTAATTGGGGGCAGCATCAGAATCATTAAGAGACGAAAATCTATCTTCGACAGCTGACTATAACATCCGAAATATAGAAAGAACGCAAATATAAAACCATTTTGTATATAAAAAAATTAATAAAAAACCCCATTTTACAACGAAATTGTTGCCCAGTTCTACAAAAGGGCTGACAGGCTCTGCACGTTATTGTCGAACAACTAAAAATGTATATAATACGTTATATTAAACTTGGCCTATTTGATTAGATTGATTTTGCAAGAATTAAGTGTGATATAGAGATGAACTGGTAAAATTGTGATACGAATTCAAGATGGCGACCAAATAAAATATTTGTGATTGTGAACAAAATTCCCCTCTAAGGTATTATATAGCTTCAAGTTTTAGCGTTTCTAGATGCCCAAAAACCAACTTTCTCAATTCCGTCGGTCTGTCGGTCGGTCTGCCAATTTTGGGCATAGCTAAAAAACTACTTACCCGATTGATTTTAAATTTTGGTCAAAAATTAAAGGTCTTATGAGAATGACCTGGTAATATTTTGGGAAATATCCATTATGGCGGAATGAAATGTGGTACAAATGCAAAATAGTGGAACAAAATGGCGACCAAATAAAATTTTTAAAAAATTAACGTAGAAAGTTTTTCTTGTTCAATTGACTTCAAATTTTTCACAGAAATTAAATGTGATGTATATGTGTTACTAAATGACTACGAGCGGAAATTAATTGGGCCACACTTCGCTATTCCTAAGAAAATAAAAGATTTATAACGAGGGAAGTTCCGGGTAAAGGAAATTTACCGATTTTGTTTGCAATACTAATCTTGTTTTCGATAAAGTTTGTGCATGGTACTCTCTCATAACACTAAAGGAAAGATGTTTCTGTGGCGGCTCGCGAGGGGACGCGGGCGAAGCGCCGCTTCATTTACATTTATTAATCAATTTACTTAAAAATAAAAATATTTTTAAAATATTAAGCATTTCATGATCTACATTTGTATTATGAAAATGAAATATGTTTTATATAAATTTACATTATTAACTTAATTATACCATTATTTTCTATCAAAACTAGTGCCTTATATACTCAAATAATAATGGTTTAAAAACGTAGCGCGCTGAACACCTTTTCATAAGAGCGACACGTTGAGGAATCACAATCAAAAGTTACAAATTCCGCACAGACTCCCCCCGCACGCTGGCATTCGCGCTTAGATTTGTTTACGGCAGTTTCTATGGCAACGCAATGGTGAACTTCCGTAAGCCAATAGAGATTGGAGCGGCATAAAACTGCTGCTGCAGGCTGCAGGCGCCTGTTCGCTTGTTATAGAATTAATGTAAATTAGTGCGTTTGGATCATCGGAGGACGAAGCAGTTTTGCATCGATCGAATTGAATCGAAATTATCTTTAAGATATAGGTACATAACTGTTTTTAAGAGCAAAAAAATATATTTAAAATCTGATAAATTCGTATTATTTCCCCTAAGTATTAAGAAATGCTCCAAAGCTATGGATAATTAACATCATAAAAATGTTTAAAAAAAGCCATTTAGAGCGTAGCACCCCGAAAAATTTTCGCCCGCGGCGCTGTGCATCTAGCTACGCTGCGCTTCACCCGTTCTTAACTCCACGAGCCGCCACTAAGATTTTTGAATTAGAAGTACTAGTTCCGCGCAACTATCGATATCCTAGTGGAAAGTGACATTTAGTATTACAAGATTATAGTAGAGCTGTGACATCGTTATATTTGCTAGTTTAGTTATAAGCTAATGTGCTGGATAGACGATGTGCCTGGATGATCTGCATAAGTGATTACATTGAATCTTTTTTATTTATAAATCTTTATCTAGTAAAAAATGAGCAACCAATCAATCTAAAAATAATTATAATTTTCTTAACTTGTTCTTTTCGAGAAACTTATATAGAAAACCCTAAGAGAGCTAGAATTCTGCTGGTTTTCTTTCTCCTATGATTAAAAATCCTTTCAACTAACGTTAGCAATTTGTTGCGAAAACAACGTCAAAATTGCCGCTACCTAATTCGATAAACAAAAAATTAAAACAACAGATCTTCTATAAATTATAAACCACCAGCTCCGAAAAGCAAGAGTCTTTTCAGCGGTAGCTTTTAAGTTAAACGAATAAATATTTGTAAAGCGAATTATCATGGTTTTCATTTTTCATCCCCTGCCCGGTTAGTTATGTCATCCAGTTCTCCGTCTTAAAATTTAGGATAACAGTAGGGTTATTTGGAAAAGTGTACGAGACGAAAAATCTATTTTTTAATTAAAAAAGAGTGCCGCATTAGATTAAAATAATTTATCTTCTCCCGGAACGGACTCTTTCTGCTCTCAAATGAATGTCGGGTAATAGTTAATTTACATAGAACAAGGAATTTCCAAAACTGTGCATGTTAAATATTAGGAATCAAAAATGTATAACAGCGTTGTTAAACAGCAAAACTTTAGTTGTAATTTACTCGGTGTTGAAATCGGAATATGGATTTTAATCGAGCATCCTTTCCTCAACAAATTTATATTAGAATATCTTTCATGTTTCATAAATAGCGTATTTTAATTCTAAGGAAAAAAGTGAGGTACAATAATAATTGGGGAAATTTATTTTATTTCTTCATAGGTTAATTATTTTTTTTAATTTCAGTATTTATGATACAAAAATTAAAAATAATTTATTAATTTATATCAAAGTTTTATTGCTATTGGATAATAAAGATTTAAGTCGTCCGCATAAAGAAAGAACTGACAATTTTTAAAATGGCTGACATTGTTTAAGCAAATGACAAAAATTGATTGTATTAATTGAAACTCCCTCTATTATAAAGCTGTTAACTTGGGTAAAACGGAAACCGTTGAAAGTGGTCTCGATTCTTATATATCCTTATTCTGGGTTTATAATGTACTTTTTTGGTCCATCCTAGGACTAAACATTTATACAGGATTCCCCATAATATAGTACCTATTTTGATATTGAAATAAATATGAGATAAGTTAGCACGTTTTTCTTTATATAATTATCTTCTATGGCCTTTGGGATTTTAATCAACATGTTATTAATCCAGTAGGCGCTTGTCACAAAACTAGGAAAAAATTGATTATCGTAAAACGTCATTTTCCTAATAAATTAGTTAATTGTCATTAGGTTTTGGTACCTAATTTAACGTTTAGTTTTAATCCTCATGGATTATTTAGTTCAACAAAAAGTTTTTTGCATAGAAACTTACATAAGAAGTAACTCAATAGAAGTAAGGTATGCATTCCGTCTTCAATTTAACAGCAACAATAGGGATCATGCTCCAAACCGTATGTTATGTCATGGATTCACCACTGGCGTTAAAATGGTTCTGGGCAAAATTTGAAAAAACCTGAACGTCGAAGAACAATTCCTACTCCTGAAACTATTGAACGAGTCAGAACTGCGTTCACGAGAAGTTCCGCAAGGTCTGCTAATAGGCAATCCCTTATTTTGGGAATATCAAAAGGGACCCTATATCGAATTCTTCACAAGGACTTAAAATTCCATCCGTACAAAAACCAAATTATGCAACATTTTAGTTATCAAAGAAAACAAGCCAGATTAGCTTTTTGCCAAGAATTTTTATATTTATATCGAGACATCCAC
Organism: Kuschelorhynchus macadamiae; assembly: GCA_030620095.1. Classification (NCBI taxonomy): domain Eukaryota; kingdom Metazoa; phylum Arthropoda; class Insecta; order Coleoptera; family Curculionidae; genus Kuschelorhynchus; species Kuschelorhynchus macadamiae. The sequence goes on from JAUTXW010004569.1 coordinate 392,428, forward strand.
AATCTTTTAATGAGTGACGAGGCAAATTTTCATCATTACAAACAATCTCCATAATCCAAAAGTTATTGTTTGGTGTGCGGTAGGATCATTTGGCATTATTGGTTCATATTTGTTTGAAGATGGAAATAACCATCCTCTAACAGTGACGTCCGAGCGTTACGTAAATATGCTAGAGATGTTTTTATTCCTGATTTAGAAAGAAGGGGATTTCTGCGATATTATTCCAGCAACATAGAGCAACAGCCCATACAGCTAGAAACTCTGTGAGAGTTCTATGAGAAGTGTTTAATAGGCGACTCATTTCCCGACTTGGGGTTTAAATTGGCCTTCTAGATCTCCGGACTTAACTGCACCAGCCTTTTTTCTGAGGAGCTATTTAAAGGCGAAGGTTTTTGCAACTCGTCTAGAAAATATCCAAGAACTTAAAGTCGGAATTGCTGAAGAAGTCCGACGAATAGATCAGATTTTGCTTCATCGGATCGTGAATCCTTTCTTGTCCAATCTTGAAAAGTGCACTGAAGTTGATGGTGGTCACTTAAAAGACGTAATTTTTAAAATTTAAGAAAAGTAGTATATTACAATAAATCCCAAAGAGTAAATTTTAATTAAGTGCAATAAAATATTTGTTTTATCATGTTTTAAGAATTTTATTGAGCTATTATAATGAATAGTATATTATGGGGAACCCTGTATAAACATGTCTCCGCAAGGCCTTCCTTTTTGAGATACAGGGTGTTAAAATTTTAATTTTTTATCAATTTTTTTCACAGACTTCGTGTATTTCTAGAGGAATATTCAAATTTGGCACCAGTATATTGTGAGCAATGTCCACGAAATATCTGTAGCATATGTTAAACAATTCTATACAGTGGTATTTTTTTTCAGGTCGAAGACACCTCTTACCCCCCGAAATTTTTACTGCTACGCCACTGAACATTTTTACAACAAAATCAGATTTCTCTTTCTATTCCGCGACTTTTTGTTTTTTTTTTTAGGTTATTTTCATATTTTGCACCATTTAGAACTTATTTTGCAAATTGTACATTTATGCGTGATCATATGGAACGTGGTAAAAATGATAAAATTGTAATGTTAATAGATTATAAGTTTTAAATTAGATAGGCATAAATGGACAATTTACTAAATAATTTCTAAACGGTACAAAATATCGAAAAAATTTATGACAAAAAATTACAGAACGCAATAAGGAATTTAAATTTGTTGTAAAAATGACCATTGACGTCGCAGTAAAAAATTCGGGGGGATAAATGGGGTCGCAACTAAGGAAAAGTTACACCCTGCCGATGATTCTAAAATTTATTATAGCCATTTTGTAGACATTACTTATAGAATACTGTGTGATCTGATTGATTTAAAATTGAAAATGTACGAGGTTAATAAAAAAAAAACTAAAGAAAATAATGTTTTAACATCCTGTATCTCAAAAAGGAATGCCTTGCGGACACATATTTGTATGAACTTTTAGTCCCAGAATGAGACAAACACCACATCCTTTATTTTTTGCCATTAATTAAAACAACTGTATATATATGAGTTCTAGCTTTTGAATATTGCCTTAAGTTAATTTCAGTCAATTCATACAATTAAACTTGCCGCCAACTCAGTAGCGAAATCAACGCCATTTTTGTAGAAAAGATAAGGCAATCCTTTAGCATTTATAAAAAGTGAAATTCAAGTACCACACTACTTCTGGAGAATCAGGAAAATTAGAAAGCGGGTCATTTTTTTAAATTATGGATTCATTTTTATGCCAATATCGGCCAAAATATTGTAGGTACAGCTACTACGTAAATGTAAAAAAGGAAGGTTGGATTATCTTGAACAAAAATGGTCTTTATACTATTTTGCCTAATATTATTGCCTTGATATTATTCTTATTAATAATTATATATTCACTTTAACCGTATGGTTTATCTTTTTTAGAAGACAATAGTTTTGCATTGAACACCTCTTTGTGTTCATGGTAAATACGTTTCAACAATTGATGAAGTCATTATTGGCGTTTCCCATTTTGACGTTTTCTTCTTTATTTTACCCAAGCCGAACAAGATTATATGAAAAAATGATATGGCTCTTCCTCGAGTAAAATATCTCTCCGTTCGGTGTGAGGTATACTTAGGGCGCTCCACCATCGAAATCATAATTCTCATTAAGCAATATCTGTGGCTTGAATAAAACCCGTCAGCTCTGTTCACCGCTATCTTCAGTCCTGCAAGTCACATATTCTCTTCGTAGCCGAAACCAAAATAAGCCGTAAAAGTGCAACCAATCACATTTGCTCCTCTGGCTATGACCTTCTTCCATCATTTCGCTTGAACGATAGAGTTTGCGCCTACGTTCATTGTAATTTATCCTGTACAAGTGTTTCAAATCTTGAATCGAACAGGTCCGATATCTTGTGGCCGAAACTAGCCCCTGGAACTTCCACCATATTGATTTGTTGCATTTATCGCTCTCCTTCAGACAATTCCTTCAATGAGCTCTTCGAGTTTCTTACTGCTAAAGTGAATTTCCTAATCTCTAAATTCCCTTCTTCTAAAATCATTATCCTTGGAGACTTTACCGTTCGAAATAAAGGATAGCAACTGCTAAAACTGATCCTCAAGCTAGAGCAACAGAGGCCTTTACAATCAACCAATCTCATCAGAAAAACTAGGTTAACCATTGTTACACATCGCCAAAACCCATTGGCTCTTTTGCAATAATGCTAGAGAAAATCCGCACTCATAACAATTTCTTTAAGAACCCTACTGCATGTTAAAATGCTTCCAGTACATGCATGAAAGGCAAACTTCGTTCTTGCCAATCCTTTTGGTCGCTTGCCAAAAACAATAAACAAAACTTCTGCAAAAGTTCCTTCCCACTTTTAACTTCTAGTGATGAAATCGTCTCCATGTCTAAAGCAAATGCTGAGCTTTTTGCAAAACAATTCATCGCAAATTCTACTTTAATTTATGCTCTTCACTTCGCCTTTTCGTCAGTATCAGCCTTGCCATCCAATATGCACAAAATTACCTTCAGGGTTAAAAGGTACGACGTATTCTTAAAACACTTAGTACCAAGAAGTCCTCTGGCCTTGATGGCATTGCGGCCATAGTCCTAAAACGTACGCTTCTGAACTGGTCCCTATCGTTACTGCTCGTGTACAGCCTGTTCCCCAAAAAGGATCCAAAACTCTTCCCTCTAACTACAGACCCATCTCCCAATCATGACTAAAGAAAGGTAAATAATCTAGGGTTTTTAAATCCTTCTAGAGCCGTGATAAATTATTCAGTACAAGTTCTTAATCATTTTTATGCCTAAAAGTGATTCATTTCTTAAAAACATATCATTTCTGACAGTATATTGCTTTATAATATTGTATAAAACTAAATTTGTTGGGGGATTTTTCAAAGTGAATATTTTCTTGGAAAACAGATCGCTTTAAGCAAATATGTTGCTTCTGTTGAATCCGCTTGTGGGTTTGGTATCCTAACTGTTTGTATAGAGAAGATATCAATTTTTTTTGAAAAACTTATACTAAATAATTAGCTTATTGCAAAATGAAACCTAATCTTAAAACGTGGCATCAAATTATTATTGGAGGGAATTTCAGATAAATTTCTTATTCTCACATTACGTCAGCTTTGCGGACCCGACAGAATCTGAGGCGAGAATCGCCGTATTATGGGAACTACAGAAATGCCAAATGTTTAGATCATGCAAATGTGATTTGGATCATGACAGAATGATGAAGACAATCTAAGGAGAGGAACTATGTAAATAATTATTTTAGTTTAATTAATATACGTAATGATAATTATATAGTAATATAAATGGGTTAATTGAAATTTAAAACGGAAAAGTTTAAAATACACAAATACTACTGCTACTATTTCTTCATTACCTGGTAACTATAGGAAAGATGTAATATTGTCTGATACAATTAATTCAAATTTTCTCTTAGCAGTGAATCCTCTGCAAATAGCCAACATAATATAATGTCACAACTGTAGGGGTATTAAAACAAAACTTGCAGACTTAACATTTATCCTGATTAATGACTTGGATGTAGTTATTAAAACTGACTTGGTTAAATACTTCTGTCTATAACTTTGGATTTGCTTGGGATAAGGTAATTTCAAAGAAAGGTAGGATTGTAGAACAATTTAAGCTGTAAAAAATGTTATTGTAACGCAGGGATATGCTATTTTTAATAAAGATCTTGAAGCTCTCTGCATTAGCTTAAAAACTGTCCAAAGGCAACTATATTTTTGTTGTGTAGTTTCCACCTGGAAGTAGTATAGATATTGATAGAATATTTTTTTTTAACTCTTTAACTTTTAACTAACTTTAATTTAATTTGTATTATTTTGGGAGATTTTTGTCTTTGTTTTCACTGAGTGCATTTATGACCTTAAAATGTTTTAGCTTTTGAAGATTTTTTACAAATTAACAATATTAGGAATGTGACTTTATGTGTTATGTATTATTAGATTTAGATATTGTCAGTTATCATTTATAAAGTAGCAGGATATGTATACATTATTGCCTGTTGACTAACCCCATCCAGCATTGGTGATAATATAAGTTCAGTAAAGGCGGCACTAAATACCAAGTACGTTTTTTAAAAAGCTAATTACCACCTTATATACAACTTAATTCGTGACAAGATTGAAAAACACTTGCAGATGAATTGTTCTTTGATTCTCTAATTAAATATTTGAGCAATGTGTGGACAAACACACGGTTCAATGGTAGCAAAAAGAAGAAGAAATCATAAAGCCTAGGTTTACTTATTAGAAAAATTAAATAAGATGAGATATCTAAGCTAAAATGTTATTACTGTGTTGTCCAGAGATTTTACCTTACCTTGCCCATATTGTAAATTTCTGTCTCAGTAATTCAGTGTTTCCTGATATTTGGAAGGAGGCTATAGTATTACCCTTACCAAAGATCAACACACCAAAGAGTTTCAAAGATCTTCGCCCTGTTAGTATTTTACCAGCGTTTTCAAAGTTGCTTGAAAAGATAATAGACTCACAAATTCGAACATTCGCTTTAAGTACTAATATAATTCCACCGGTACAATCAGGATTCAAGAAATTTCATAGCTGTGAAACCACTCTTTTAGCTATAACAGATGATATTTTGCGAGCCAATGATATTAACAAGCTTACACTTTTAACTTTAATTGATTTTTCCAAGGCCTTCGATACCCTGAATCACAATATTTTAATTTGCTATTTTGCACTATTTGGGGCTTTCGAATTCGGTAATAAATTTGTTTGGGTCTTATTTTGTATAGCATATTTCAGAAAGCAATATGTTGAGATTGGTGGACACATTTCTAGGCCATTAGATCTTTTGTCAGGTGTGTCTCAGGGGTCCAGTCGGACCTCTACTTTACATTTTATACACATCCGAAGTAATTAAGGCCATTAAATATTACCAAATTTATCTTTACGCGATTCATACGCAAATGTATCTTTCCTTTCCACCCAGCAACCTTGCATCTTGCTTAAATAAAATTAAATCCGATCTGGATAATTTTTATAATTCAGCGTCTAAACACTGCCTTCAAATTAATCCCTCGAAAACAAGTTTGTTAATATTCGGTTCGACCAAAATAAAACAGTCACTTACTACTGAAATAAAAGTTAGAGTAGGTAATACGGAGTTGCCATGTAATAAGGAAGCTAAAAACTTCGGTTTAATTCTGTATACAGACCGCAAGTTCCATGAGTGATTCTAACTCAATGATCTATAGTGTATGACATTTTTTATCTAGAAAATCTAAAATTATCTTACTATCTAATTTCGCTGACTCTGTGTATGACCCCTTCGTTGATTCACAGACGGCTAGAAGAATACATGTTGCCCAAAACTCGTGACTTCGCCGTATTTATGGTATACCACGCCGGCCGCATATTTCATAAACTAATGTAAGCAAACTGGCTTAATATGAAAAACCGTAGGCGCTTACACGCAGTTATTCTCTTTCACTAAATATTACTTTTTAAACAACCTGCATATCTTAACTCTAAGTTACTTTTCGATCTGATATGCATATGTTAAATCTCCGATTCAGGGGCCGACTCACACCTCCCGATTACAAACACACATTCTTTAGGTCGTTATTTATATACCAAATCACGAAAGTTTAGAATAATCTCCCTGACATATTAAAATCGTACCCGTAAAATATGTTTAAAGAAAAACTTAAAAAGCATATGTTGAATGATCAAAGCATATCTCTAGTGTAAATTACAATTTTATTACGTTTGTACTGCTTGAGAACTTCATGTTTTTTTTCTTACTAGGTCTTAATAGTTTTGTATACTTTGTTAACATTTAGGACTAGTTCAATTATTGATAATGCTCTTAACTGTATACTTCCAATTATATGTTTTTTCTTTGGCTTAACATGAATTTTTTTTTTTTTTAAAGATGTTATGCAAAATAAAGACCTTCTAACTAACTAACTAACTAAAATTAAAATTGCCTATAGACAGTACAGTGCGATCGATTTAGTTTTAAAGTTAGCCATATGAACCAAAAAACAAATTGTAGGATTGCTTAAACTTTTTTATGGCAATTCAAAAAAATTGGTAAATTTCCTTTACCCTCAACTTTCCTCGTTATGAATATTTCCATTTCTTAGAAATAGTAAAATGTGACCATTCTAAGGTCCGCACATAGTTATTTATTCCTCAACGACCCATTAATCGGCAATCGGTCCTGCTAATGGTTTGGTTTTTTGTCAGTTAAAAAAGTATATTAGCTTGTTAACTTCCTTAGGAATATAACACTCTTTACAAACTGAAACATATTTAATAAAATTTTCTTATGTCTCTTCGCTTACTTTTATTTGTTAATTTGCAATCTGAAGAGAGCAAAAAAATGTTCCAACGAGAATTTAATATAAATGCACCTTTATCAGAGAAGAAATTGAGAAATACATTATTGTTAATAGAGAAGCAGAATTTGTCTCTTTGTAAGTTATGACCTCATTCATATTCCGGCAAAATTAAAGCTTTCCTTTGTCAAGCCCTGAGGAATCTGGCTCCATTAAACGGCGAGATATTTTATTTGATCTTATCTTTTAATCGAATTAAATCTTACTACACAACGTTAATTTACAATGTGTAAAATTTATTTTATCGTTGCTTGCGACGATGCATCAACCTAACAGCCTGGCCAAATACCTCTTTCTGGCAGAATGGGTACTTTTATCTTTCTTTTACTCGTAAACATACATATTCTTACACGAATTAGAGAATTACGGTTTTATGTCTTTAAGATGGGCTTGCCTAGAGCTTCACACTAGCTTGTTAAAAGAACCGAAATTTTTGTTAAGTTCGATGAGACATAGTGAAACTTAACATCTATCGTATTTTGTGTATGAACAACTAACAATAAGATCCTAAATAAGATCGTAGGCCTATTTAATAGCTCGAAGTAATTCTGTAAATATGATGTTTAAATAAGAAAGGTTTCCGGCTATATCTCACAAAAATTGAAAATTTTATTATAAACAGTGGCGGCTCTTCCATAGGGTCATTTGGTCAATGACCCCCCAAAAATGTTTCAGTAAATAAATTATTCGTTTGATCGTCCCTCCTAATAGTTGTAATAAAACGCGAACCTTGGGAAAAGTTAAATACGCTACACTATTAGCCGCGCGCGGGCGGTTCGAATGGTCTCGTTGCGTTCCTTAGGCATAATAAAATACGCTATATTAAGCTAGACTGGGCAGTCCGAATTGCCCTGATTTCCTTAAAGCTTGACGAAAGTACCCGAAGATTTCACAGCTACCGAGCGGCAGCCGAACGTGATAGCAAATGGAATATGAAATCGCGATTTGGGTCATCAGCCGGTCTGTTCTCATAATTCGATCGATCGGTCGCGGCATCACGTCGGCATGCGGAAGTTCAGTTGTTCAGAGGTCGCGCGGTCGATATTCTAACTCAATATTGTTTCAGACGTTTTTAATCGATGAAAATTGATTTATATACTGTTTTTTTGTAATATAATTTTTTTTATTTTTATGATCCATGTGGATATACAGGAAATAAAATGTTGGTCGTGACTAGTGCAAAAAAATAAACAACTAAAAAGTGCTTACGGACTTATTTTTGCAAAAATAACCAATTTCAAGGTGGTCTATGTTTGAGTTGTGAATGTACATGAAATAAAATGTCGGTAGTGCAAAAAATTAAACAACTAAAGAGTGCTAACGAACTTAATTTTGAGAAAATAACCGAATTCGAGGTAAGTGGTCGCAATTTGCCAGAACTTAGTATACGACAAACTAGTAAAGACAAAAATAAAGAGGTTCATCGAAACTTTCGCAAAAGTATGTACGATTTAGCTAACTGGATATGTACTTGTGAAGCCTCTAACTCATTTTACTGTTATGATTGTTTGTTGTTCTCTAAGGACTCGTAGGACATATTATGGTGCAAAACCGGTGTTAAAGACTTAAATCACTTAAAAGAAAAAATAAAAAAACATGCGTTCTCTGCAGATCACATGAAATGTTCGGTGAACTATGCTACGGTCGGAAGTGTTGATATTTGCCCTCAGCTAGACACAGCTTATAGAAAATCCCTTAGAGATTTTAATGAAAATGCATCCAAAAAACGTTAAATTTTAAACAAAATTATAGATTGTGTAAAATTTTGTGGGGCATTCGAGCTGGCACTACGTGGCCATGATAAAACGGCTTTGTCTGAACATCCAGGGGTTTTTCGAGGGCTTATAAATTTTGTTGAGGAGTTGAGCCAAGATATACTATCCGCTTTAGCAATATTAAATATCGAGAAATCGTTTATAAAAGGAATGTGCGTGCAATTTTAACGAACGCGTCATTCATCATTTTTCCAATTCTAAAGAACGAAGTCTAGACCTGAACTACAAGAAAATTTAAAGCTCAATTTAAAGATAAGATATTTATTTTTATTTTAAGTATGCCTATTTTTAAATTTGTTATTGACCTCCCCATATAATTTACCACGAGCCGCCACTGATTATAAATCAGGCCACGAGAAATTACTGGAAATAATTTTCAAATGTGTCCGTTGTCCGCTAGGGAGCACAACAAGCATTCGAAAACATAATACTGTGATTATCTGTATCTAAAAGACATACTAAAGGAATCCTAAAAATACAATTTTTAAAGTCTTAGTAAGATTATGAAAAAAAATGGTTAGTGCTTTTTTTCTCTTACTCTTCAAATAAGGGGTGGGGGAAAGTTCAAACTTGTTATGAGCAAATATAACTTTTTTATTTTTTAACCGATTTCAATGATTTTGGTGTCATATAAAAGAGTTTTTTTGTTCAATACAATGCAAAATAAAAATAACAAAACTAAATAATTTTGCCGCCGCTAGGAGGCGCTATATAAAAATTGACACTGTTTCCATTTTTCCCAGAAATTTCCAATGTAATGAAGCATTTTTTAAAATTTAGATGAAAAGAGGATAAAAAAGTAAGGAATCTACTGAAAACCGCTAGTCTAAATCTTAATTCTATCATAAGATAAATATAATAATATTTTGGGATTTCTTGGGATATCTTCTTATTTTATAACTACCATTTAAAGTTAGTAAAAAATAGTAATTAGTTTTTAAAACTTTCCACAATATTAAAAATACAAAATTAACGACCTAGATTGTTAAAATAAATACCTACAGGGTCAAACTAGGCCTCGAAATGCAGAAATTAAACAAAACAACTACGGTTGTCACAAAGGCTTATTTATCTGACGTCATTTTTTATTATTGTTGTAGTCTCGAAATTAAATTTTAAACAATAGCCTGGATAGAGACAATACAATAAAAGAACCTTTACAAGATTACATATGAGAATTCGCCAAATTTCATTGGATTTGGGTATTACTAAATCAACCGTGCATAACATCTTGAAAGACCACAGATCTGTGTAAAAATGAAATATATGAAATCTGAATATTAAAATATATGTAGATATATCTTTTTTTTTGTAGTGTTTTTTTGTGGAGGTAAATAAACTTTATTATTATTTTATGATGCATCCGTATCACATCGTTCTCCATCAAGAATTAATTGATACAAACTTTGATAACCGCCTGAATTATTGTCATTGCTTTCTTAATATGATGGAAAAACAAGCCCAACCCTCAAATATTTTGTGGACCGACGAGGCAAACTTTATCAGTCTTGGGAGTGTTAATTTGCATAATATGAATTATTGGGCACCATCAAATCTTTACTGGATACGAGAAGTCCAATATGAAGGTGGTCTTGTAATGTCTGGTACGGGATAATAGGGGGAAGAATTTTTGAACCATTTATATTTGAAGAATACCTATTTACATTTTCTGCAAAATAACTTACCTGTGTTGTTCGAAAATATTCCTTTCCTTACCCGTGCCACTATGTTTTTCCAGCATGATGGATACCCTACACATTTTTTCTCTAAACGTACGAAACTATTTAGATACGATCTTTCGAGATAGGTGGATTTCGAGATAGGTGGATTGGGTGAGGAAGTTTATTTCCTTGGCCACTACGATCTCCCGACTTAACCTGTTTGGATTTTTATTTATAGGGCATACATAAATGAGATCGTATACCAAACAAGACCAACTACAAGAGAGGATATAATCGTAATGGTGGACATTTCGAGCATCTTGAAAGACGTTAGCTATAATTTATTTATATTGCCTACTCTATTTTTCTCGTCATTTTTGTATTTTTATTTATTTTTTGGATGTTAAATTTGATATTGCCACGTTCACGGATGCATCTTACTAACATTGTAAAAGTTCTTTTTTTATATTGTCTCTGTCCAGGATACCACTTAGCGCAGATTTTTGATGCGATTGTTGAGTTCTGGCAGGGTTCAAAATAAAGGTCTAACATATTACATATTTTTTTTCAGTGGAAATTATCATTGTTTAAACAATTTTATTTGAAACGTACAACAAAAAATGTCATCCTTTGGATAAATAAGCCTACAACAACTGTAGTTATTTTGTTTAATTAATTTTGTATTTCAGGGCCTACCTTAACTATTAGGCAGGTATTAAATTTAACACTGCAGTGTCGTTAATTTTGTATTTTTAATATTGTGGGCTAGTGGGTAGGTAGCTTTATAAAAAATAATTACTATTTTTTGCAAAGTTTAAATCGCAGTTAGAAAATAAGAAGATATCTTTTGTTTTATTAAAAAAAAATCGCAAAATACTCTTTTATTTATATCTTATGATAGAATTGAGATTTAGACTTGCGGTTTTCACTAAATTCATTATTTTTTTAACATCTTTTCATCTAAATTTTAAAAAATGCTTCATCACGTTTAAAATTTCTGAGAAAAATAAAAAAATGGTTGACTTTTTAATATAGCTCCCCTGGAGGCGACAAAATTAATTTGTTTTGTTATGCATTTTATTGAACAAATAAATATCTAAATTCATTGAAATCGGTTAAAAAATAAAAAAGTTATATGACATTTAGTCATAACAAGGTTAAACCTTCTCCCACTCCTTATTTGAAGAGTAAGAGCAAAAACTCGCTAATAGTTTTTTTTTCATAATCTTACCAACACTCAAAAATTTTTATTTTTAGGATACCTTTAATATGTCTTTTTTCGAGATAATCACAGTATTATGTTTTCGATTGCTCGTTACGCCCCCCTAGCGGACAACTGACACACTTGAAAACTATTTTCAGCAATTTCTCGTGGCCTGTTTTATAATAATATTTTTACGTGAAAGCTCTGAGGTTCATAGTTAGTTCTTGATATATAGCCGGAGTCTTTTCTTATTCGGACTCCCGGTACCTACAAATCGATAATATCTAATGTACAGGCTATCTAAAATAAAATGTCCTATAACTTTTTCTGGAGAATCATAAAACATGGCGGAAAAATTAAGAAACAAATATTTCTTTCCAATTTATTTTGTTTTTATTTATTCAGGGTGTTATATTTTTCCAGAGCTGATATTTAAGTAGAACTATTTAACAAGTATTTTAACACGTGATAGTACGGACCATTTTGATCAAAAAAGTCAAATTTTGAGAAAAATGGCCTTAAAGTTATATTTTATATTATTTAATTTTCAGCACAACGTTAATACTTTTATTTATTTTGTTGTGTAATATAGTTATTTATATTATTTTTACGTATTTGATAAGGCTAAGCAGGGTTTTGTGTTCAAGTTTAAATATGTAGTGTGCTTTTTAAAATGTTTACAAATGAAGAATACAGCGAGAAGGTAACACATTAAGTATGAAAATAACAGCTACAGTTAAGATGGTTCCCAAGGCAACATAGCTATATAAATAAAACCATCCTCGATAGCTCAGACGGTATCAGATGATCAAGGGCAACTAGTAGTGCAGGCAAGCCTGCGAGTATGTAGTCCAATAGGAAAAAAGCCTATATAGCAAGCGAAGCCAAGGCTTATATAATTGCAGTTAACTTTAAAGGTATGTATGATTTTAAATTAGCTATAGGACTTAAAATTGCCGAGTATCCAAGATAATTTCAAATATCAAAATAATTAGAAATAGTACTTACCAATGAGATTTTACTGGCCTTGATTTGACAGCACAATGCTCATGGTTCAAAGAAAACTTTGCAACCAAATATAAAGACAAAAACTACACTTCTTGAAGAAAAACTGGCAAAAATGCTAAGGAAATCATTTTCCAACCACACGGCATAATGATCTTCAGAAAGAAAGATCTCACTTTTTTATGTTTTAAAGGCGCGAAATCTAGAAAAATTCATAATTTAGTTACAATATTTTGACATGAATTTTACTTCATTTTTTATAGCCAATTAAAAACAAATTATAATATAATAAAAAAATTCAGGAGTCTAACAGCTATTTTGTTAAGGGAGAACTGCACGAAAAAGTGAAAAACCAGCGACAAGGTCTAGTCGAGTTGAAAGTATAATGAAAAGGTACCTACGCATTAAAAAAAAACTTCCTCCACGTCTGACCTCAAAAAAATGTGTTATGTATAGGTAATTTAAATTACATTTCGATTAAAAATAGGTTCAAAAGGGTTCACGCGCTGCAGAAATACAAAGATATGAGTACGATTTACCATTTCAAATTTTGCAGTTACGTAGACAAAGGATCAATGTAAGGCGGTAAAGAGCCATTTTGTGGAAAAAAAATTATATGCGAAGGCACGTGCGTCAAAAAGTAGTCAAAAAATGGTCGAAAATGGACAAATCTACTTTTATTTTATAACTCTAGATTTCATTTTTTCATAAAAAATCGCATTTAGCGCCCAGCTATACATATTTCCCTATTAAAATCGCATTGAAGCTAATACATATCTCTTATAGTTTTAACATAATATTGCAGCGGTGGAAGGCTTGCAAATGATTTATATTACTGCGTGCAGTTCCCCCTTAAACAAAAATCCTTACAGGTATTGATTAAAAACACTATCCTAACTTTCCACTTTTTATTATTCGTCTTTAAATAAAGAAGTATTGCGTTATTGAAAATGATTTTAAATTAATATATTTTAGAAAATATTAAAGTGTTCAAACCAAATTTAATACAGGGTGCATTAAAATTTTGTTTGATGTTGTTATTTAGCATCTCAAATCATTCTTATCAGTGAATTCATCAAGCAATGCAACACCTCAAGAAAAAGTACTTAAATTTTAACTATTAACAATAAATATTTAAAGGGGGCGTACGAACAAATTACTGTTACCCATTTTGATATTTAAATTTGTTTTCTTAGAATTTACTCGATTTGCTTAATTAGTAAAGAATTATGATTTGGGCGGCTAATAAGTTATCTTTTTATTTCCAGATTTCCATGAGTGCCCACAGTTGACCACACAGTCAGTTTTCTAGAAAAATGTTTATTTCAAAATGTATTTTAGTTGTTAATAAACCACTGCTTAAAAGAGATTGACATTAGCTTTATTTTTAAAATCTTTTAAGACCAGAAAAAAAACTAAAGTAAGTTTACTATTTATTTAATTTTTAAAAATCTGAAAATATGTAAGCAAAGTAGCTGAGAAAATGTGGAACGTAACAATTTATCTAAGGCTATATTGCATCACTGTTTAACGATAACATGCAGTTTTACACTATCCTTAAAAGTAGAACTGCCACCTCCTTTTCACCGTTTACAAAGATTCGCCTTTGTAGTGATTTTCACTAGAGTTCCTAAATAAGGGGACCATAATATACCCTTTGAAAATGAATTCTAACTTCTACTTCACCATAATTAGTTTGATAAACACCAGAACAGACTAATTTGCATATTTTATATTATTTAAATTCGGTAATATTCTTCTATTGTTTAAAGTAACATGAAATCGTGCCTTACTATTACTACTTGAGTTAATTTATCAATTATTAAAACTGCATTGCAACTTGTACTAAAGTAAATCCAAAAAAAGATGAAGACAGTTTTTACTGTAATGTATTTTTGTTTCACGTTACACCAAGGTCATAACAAGGATATCATGATCCCTCTCTGAAACATGTCATCCAGTGCCGCAGGCGCGGTGATCCGTATATGAGTCAAACAACGATCGCGATTTCGCTATTTTTGGAGCTCATCAGGCCGCCATACACAAACGAGCCCCGTGTAGGGCAAAGGTACAAAATGGAATTACTGAAACACTATTCTGCTGGCTAATACCAGACAGGGATCATAGAATCCTTGTTATGATGTTGGTGCAACATGAAACAAAAATACAATAACATTATTTATCCCAACGAAAGTCAGGAATCAGCAGTATAATTCAATGCCGGTCTTGGTATTAGCCAGCGGAGTAGTTGTTTCTGTGATTCCATTTTGAAAGTTTTTACTGGCAACATCTGAAACAACAAAATGTATATAAGTTGCATGCGAAACAACCCACTTAATCGGAGTATTCTCTGTAGTGAAAAAAAAATAGGTATATTTCACCCTCTAATTAAATTGACATATCCGTGCACCCTACTTACCTATCAACAAAGCTGAACGCTGAATCCTTTCACCAACGGTTATTAAAATCAGGTTAACTTTTATGTTTACTGATAAAGTTGTTAGAGTAGTCCAAAATATTAACAATTAATATTAAACGGGAGATTTTTTCGTTTGCTCAAAAATATCTATTGTCGGGTCTCTTTTTTAAATGATCCTCATCTCTTTAATTCGTTTCAAGAAGTGACAAATTCTAATTGAAATTCCTAAGCCTTCAGTTAAACCGAAATGACGCATGCTAAAAACTTCTTGCACCCCGTAACAATTTTAATTGGCTTCCAGAAATGATGTTTTAGCAACGTTAGGATCATTTACTGAGCTGAACGTATTTTCTCGCATTAAAATGATTTTAGTTGCGGAAGTCTGGCTGCTTTAATTTCCAATAATAGCACTAGGGGCAAAAACGATTTGAGAATTATGTGGAAAGTTTTTTAAATGAACTTTTTTCTTCGCGAATAAAATATAAACTTGTGTAATTCTTTCTCTTTGTTTTAGAATCCCTTTAAGAAAAAAAAATCGGTCTGGATTTTATTTATGCCTGTAATTATTTTTTTTGTAACGGAACCAATCCCAGATTAAAGACACCATTTTTCATAAAACTTTTCAATTTGTACAGATGAATTAATTCAAGTAATATAGAAGTTAGGAGAATAAATTTACAGTGCCATAATGTATTCCCTTGCATATTGTCGTAAGAAATCTATTTGTGTGATACAATCTTGTGGGTTATTCTGAGAAGTGTGTAATTATGTAGGGTTTTGATCAAATACTAGAAAACATTTAATATAACTCAATGAATTATAGTAGAAGCGTACAAGTTTTTGAGGTGGAATTCCTATAAATAGGGGTTTGCTTTCAGGTATATTTTTTACTTCCCTTATAAAAGGGAAGGATTGTAATCGTGAGAAAAATCCCAGACTTTTTCAGATCTTTACCCTTTAAAACGGGTCATTATATGTCGAAAAACATATTTTTTCAATTCCGTCGGTCTGTCTGTCGGTCTGTCTGTTCGCGGCATTACTAAAAAACTACTTACCCGTTTGATTTTAAATTTTGGTCAAGCATTAAGGATCATATGGGGATGACCTGGTAACATTTTGGTAAGAATCCAATACGGCAAACAAAATAGTGCCTAGTGAAATAACATCTCATATCAAGTATTATCTAGAAATCAATCTATCAATTTTGGTACGAATCTAAGATGGCGAAACGAAATGGCGGCTTAATAAAATATTTAAAAATTTAGCCTAAAACTACATAATTGACTGATTACAAATTGCGTGCTATAATTGATTGTGGTATAAAGATGAACTAGTAAAATTGTTGTACTAATTTAAGATGGTAGAGCAAAGTGGCGGCCAAATAAAATGTTTGTAATCCTGAAAAAATCACCCTCTTAGGTTTTACAGACCTTTACGTTTTGGCGTCTCTATATGCCAAAACATAACATTTATCAATCCTGTCGGTTTGTCTGTCAGTTCGCGACATAGTTTAAAGTCTAGCTAAAATTTAAGGATCATTTGCGTATGACCTGGTAATATTTTGGTCAAAATCCAATATGCCCGAACAAGATGTTGGCCTAGTGAAAAGTTAAAACAATATATTACTAAAAAACTAATTATCCAATTTACTTCAAATTCAACACTAAAATCAAGTGTTATATAGAAATAAACTGGTAATATTTTGATATGAATATAAGATAACAAAACAAAATGTCGGCCTAATAAAATATTTAAAAAATCAGTCTGAAAAACTACTTAATAAATAGATAATAAAACCCTCAGTATGTTTTAAATATACTACTTACTGTACTATTTAATTTACTAATTTCAAATTTTGTGCAAGCATTAAGTGTAATAATAAATTGGTAAAGTTGTGGTACGAATTCAAGAAGGCGGAACAAAATGGCAGCCAAATAATTTTATTAAAACATTTTTGTTTTTAAAATTGGTAGAAAAATTAAATGTGATATAGGGATAAACTGGTACGAATTCAACATGACGTAACATAATGCTGTATGTGTCAATTTAAAAAGTACTTATTGAATTTATTTTAAATTATGCCTAAAAATCAAGTGTATCATAGGCAGAAACTGGTAAAACACTGGTTGGAATCCAGTATGTGGAGCAAAATGGCGCCCAATAAAAATGTTTCAAAATACAGTATACATGTGTTTCTAAATGACTATGTACTGAACTAAATTGGGTTACACTTCACTATTCCTAATAAACGGAAAGATTCATAACGAGTGAAGTTCCGGGTAAAGGAAATTTACCCATTTTGTAAATTTATGATCAAAAACGTTAAAAGAATTCTTATGCTGTAAAATAGAGTTTTAGAATTAATGATTTATTGGAGGGCTTCTTATACTTGAATTAAACTGAGGATGATCAAGAACTGAAACTAACTGTGCTTTGACTGATAATTGGAAAAAAAGAGGAGATATAATTCATTTATAGGTTTCACGTTTAGATGGTACTGAAGAATAACTTTTTTATTACCGAACTGTTTCTTCTTACAAGCCAACGAATAAATATATTTCTTATACATTACCACTGTAGAGGCGTTTTGGTTATAAATGCACCTCCCGTTTACTTTCGTAATTTCATAGATAACAAAGAAAGTTGAATACAAAAATTTCTTCAAATTTTACACATTATTTTAGTTCAATTTGCGGATATGCAGGGTGTTTAGTTTTTCCGAAATCATCATCAACTTTGGTTTCTCTAATATAGCACCCTGTTTAGTATATGGATCTCTTCTTGCTGATTATAAATATACTAGGTTTGACACAATTATCTTTAAAGACAATCGAGAGATTTGAAAAAAAACCTACCATACAAAGTAATATATTCCTATTGACTAATACATTGTCTCTTATAGCGGGGTTTTTGTCAAATTTCTCGAGTGTCTTTAAAGATAAAGGCATCGAACCTGGTATATTTATAATCAGCAAGAAGAGACTTATTGGATGAACATATAATATACAGGGCGCTACGATTTGAGAAACCAAAGTTAATGTTGATTTCAGAAAATCTAAACACCCTGTTTATCTGCAACCTACACTGAAAAAATGTTGCAATTTGAAAAAACGGTTGTAACTTTTTTGATATTTATAAAAATATGACTATTAAGGGGGTGTAGTTAAAACCAAAAAAACTTAGGTCGAAACAGGTTCAAGATGGAGACCAAATAATATATTGGTTTCTAGCAAATAATTTCAGCTTGAGATATATATTATGTAGTGATAAGATTTTTTTGTAGAACTTTTAGAGTGCACATTTTTGATAATTGGGATTCTTAAAAAAAGTATTGTTTGATGAAATAAAAATGTGTATTGCTTCTTATTAAAAAACAAATTTGGATGTCAAAAAGCTGTAAAAATGTAGACATTTTATCACTAGGAGGATGTCGAATTGAATTCAAATTCTCGATTCTGTAGCTGCACATAGATCATATGATATCTGCAGTATGACAAGTCGACGTCATCACCGACAGAAACCTCATTAGTCTAGCGAATGACCTTAAAAAAACGCGTCAGAAATACTTACTTTCAAATAACGAAAAAACATCATATTTTCACTTGGGACAATTTTTTCTTCGTCAGTTAATAAGACCTTGAAAAGTCGACGCGTTTTAGAGTTAGTCCGATATCCGCTTAATAATATTAACAAATATTTACTGTTAATTTTTTTACCTTTGCTAAAGAGAAACCTTAGCTGGTGGTTTTATCTCCTTAGACGTGGTCCCAACATAAAATTTAGATTTCCAGAAAATTGTGGTTCCAACAAGCCCTACGCCCATTTTAAAGCGATAGTTTTGTAACTATATGACAGGAATAGCGTTAGTTCGAATTTGTAACTCTAACAGGGACTTTCTTTTTAATATTACTTTTTTAAAAATAGTCATGAAAAAGACATTCAGACAGCGTTCCATCAAAATAATAAGTTAAAAACTATATATATCGCAGACTGTAAATATATAGATATATATATATATATATATATATATATATATATATATATATATATATATATATATATATATATATATATATATATATATATATATATATATATATATATATATATATATATATATATATATATATATATATATATATATATATATATATATATATATATATATATATTGGAATTTGAGATTTTTAAGGCTCTTGCAATTGTTGTGTTTCTTATTGGCATCGAGACTGCTATACTGTTGACTAGTTTAAACTAGATTGCCTTGATTTCTAAAAACAATTGCAGTAGTACAAGAAACTAGACAACGAAATAAAAACTTTTATTACAAAAAAAAATAATTTTATGAAATTTACAAAATGTAAGTGCACGGGCAGATGTAAAAACCTGTTAAAAAGGTGACGCACAGAGCCGAAACGCTCAGTTAAATTTCTAAGATTTAGCTAGAATTCAAATTGAACATGCTTTATTACTTTAATATCATACTAACAAAGCTGCAAAAGATGATAGTATAATAATTCATATAAAAAAAGACTAAATATATTTTTTACTAAATACCTAATACATTTTTAAAAATAACATTTAATTGACGAAAACCAAAAAAAATTAAAATCACAAAATAAAATAAAAAAAGAATAATTAAACATAGTGTTACGTCAGTGATGTTAAATTTAAGCAATAAAAAAAAAACTTTGCTTTAAAATTGTAAACATTAAAACCTAGACATTGGTTCAAATACGTAGATGACACTTTTGTCATTTAGCGTCATGGACAGGAAAATCTTTTTATATTTATAAACCACCTAAATCAAAACCAAAATATTAAATTTACTATATAAATCGCATGATTCCTTCTCTCACTCGTTCAAAAGAAGGAAAATGGTACATTTGGATATTTAATATATAGAATACCAACATCTATTTAAATGCAAATTTTCATCACCATTCAGCACAAAAGCAATTGGTTATTTGCTCGTTAGTATTTAGAGCCCATTTTTTGATCAGGATTCTTTATCATCAGATACAAGGAATCTGACTAAAGCTCTAAAAGAGATTATTGTTGCACTGAAAATATTACGCTTTCAGTTAAAAGATGAATTAATCCAACCCCGTGACAAGAGAGTGGTAAGGATTCACAGTTCGGTACAGTTGTTTTTCCCTACCACAGACAAAATAGTCCGGTTTTTTTGGCAATCCAATATACAAACAATCTATAACACATAATAAGATTGGACAATGCTGGCGATCCTCTAAATATGATATACCTTTTTAAACAGAAGAATTCCTTGTTTCTGTCGAGAAGTGTATGTTGGAGAAACAGGCCGCTCAATATCCACTAGTCTTAGAAAAAATAAACAGATTATTTGGTTGTAGAATCCCATAAACGAAAAATAAGCGAATCTATTGATATTTTTAAGCAATAAGGTTTTTATCATATGTGGAAACCGATATCAACACCGGGTCACGCTTCGAAGAACACAAGTCGGGTATAAAAGTTCATCTCAATGTTTCCGAGCTCATTCATTGTTCAGGTCTCGTGGATTAAAAATTCTTTCGAGCACTCGAAATAACAATAACAATTACAATTTGACACTGTTTTATTCCAAGAATCAACTGATTGACCAAAGCCGTGAAAGCTTCCTCCGTTATATGTTAATCAGTTGAGAATAAAAACAAAATATACATATATAAATAAACTTATTAATAAAAATTTTCAATATTTCTTTGAAATATTTGAAAAAAACCAAAAGCAGAAATGTTTCTTGAATAATTTAAACTAATGTAGTTTCGTCGTTTTTCAATAAAGATAATCATAGAAATATTTTCGGCCCTAAAAACGACGTCTAAACAGAGGAAAATTTTTATTTTTTGTACAAAGTTAGGGAATGACCCATCTCAGTCAGGATATTATCGAATTATGCAGTAAGTTTATTCTGTCTTTTACAGGGCCATGGGAGTCACAGTCCGAATAGCTGGAGTGGATTGAACTGGGCAATCATGCATACGCCACAAACTTTTAGCAGTGTTTCCATTTGCCCACATCTGGTCTATATTCTGCTATTACTTCATTGTAATGGTAAGTCATTTTCTATAAAGTTCGATTTTATTATTATGGCCTGGCACTCCGGAATGAGGATCTTCGTTATTTTGTTAAATCGGGACGATACAAACTTTTACATTAACTTTAATCTGCTTTCGAGATACGTCCTTAATCGGGTGGAACTTTTTAATTCAGCCTAAGTTAAAGAACATCAGAAAACGATAACTGTATTTTTGTTTAGTTCGTAATATTAGTGTATAAAAAGAAGTAATGTTTGGGAACAACGTCAGGAAACTTAAGGTGGTGATTTTACGTGGAAAAATAATGGTAGTAAGTCAAGTAAAAAAAAAGTCGAAATGTGCTTGGTTTTCAAGATGCAAAGGTGCAAAGGACAATTTTTATTTTTGTTTTTTCGTCGTAGTAAATTTAATTTTTCACGAATCAAGTTGATATTCAGCACACAAGTAAAACTTAGTAAATTTTAAAATCCTGAGAAAGCTAATTCACTAGAGCACCACCACAGGACACTACCTGAAATTCAAAACTTATTCAGCCCCTAACTTTTTATTCTAACAGATACTGCAAAAACGGAGGGGCCATTTTAAAGACAGTAAATATCACACACATTGAACTTTTTTTTAGATTCGATACAGTCCACCGTTTAGCCACAAATCAGTCTCAAAGTTTTCATCAAATTAAACCAAGTTTTTAAATGGCATAAAAAAATCAAGCCGCCTTGCTTCAAATATTTTGTTATCTGAATGTTTGCTAATTAGTTACCTATCGATATACTTTATTATTTAAGCATCGCAGGTATGATACAGGAAGCCAGATCCGGTAGAACAGTTCAGGCGGAAGAAAGAATAACTCAAACAGAAGCAAATCTGGGTCTCAGTACTCAACAAATTACCGTTGCAGAAGGAATGGCAAAATGTACTGCTTGGAAAGTAGATCATGGATAACTTTTCTTTCCTTTCCATTTGTAAAAATTTAAACCATTTTATTATGGTGATCAGATGTTACATAATCAGTGGCGGCTCGTGGTCAACTTTTCAGGGGGTCAATACATATAAATCACAAAGACACATCTGAAAAAATCAGACACACGAAACAATAAACTGCCTTTGTTACTTCGCAACCGCCTGTCCAGGCACATAAATCTTACATATTTCTACGAAAATAACGATTTACTTCTTTGTTTTTGTCTTTACCTGTTTGCTGAATTTTAAATTTCGGCAAAGGTCGACTACTGGTCTTAAATTCGAGTCGTTTCTCAAAGTTCAGCTCGCCAATCTAATTAAAAACGGATTATAAAGTCTTAATATTCTAAACTACGTTTCTTTAAAACATTAATTTAAACCGCAAACCCAACAAAAAAAAACATAAAATCTTCAAAATATACACGATCCACATTAAACACATCAACTGACAAAAATATTTAAGTTTCCTCGGCGCGGCTGTTGATCCAAACTTTGCCAACGTAAGTCGTATCTTACCTATGTACCGCTATGCGAATTTGATCGGGAACACTCGGGAAAAACCCGCCTCCGTTTATAACTACGAGGTCAACGGGGGCCACCAGCCGTGATCGATTCCAAATGAAACGAAACCGGAGATCGCGGTGCGAGGCATGGATAGTGTGTCGCGGAACTAAAGAACGGTCAACGAGTTTATACGCTTAGAATCATAGAGGGAATTTCCAAATTTAAAAAAAAAATTAAAAAATATAGATTATGTATTATTTTATTTATTTGTTTTTATTTGGAAATATTTATTGAGGGGTCATTGACCATTTGACCTAATGAAGGAGCCGCCACTGTACGTAATACGTAATAGTATTTTATAAAACATATAAAAAAATATATAAAAATATGAAAATGATGCTACTTTTATATTATTTACTGATAAAACTGATTTTACACGAGATGATAAATTTACATAACACGTCAGTGTCCTATTGAAAACCCACATGCTTATGTAGAAAGGGATAGCGAAGATCCATGTTAAATAATTGGCATTACAGGCGATCGTAATGTAGGATCTAACTTTTTGGTTTTATCTTCATAACTTATTAGAACAAGAATAAGGATAGGCAGATCACTTCCTTGCGTACCCTGGTCCCCAGATCTCAATCCAATAGATTTTTTTCTCTGGGGTCGTTTAAAGAGGTTGGTGTATAAAACTGCAGTCGATGACGGTGGCGATTTACTAGTGTTTTTCATCGCGTTCGAAGACATTTTTTAAAAGCTGTTAGAAAATGCATAGAAGTTTATATCAAACATTTCCTGAATTTATTATAAGGTAAGTAGAATGTTAACATCATTGTTATTCTCCTTTCCGTTTATTTTGAAAATGTGTTACGTTTTATATCTTTTGTTAAGTAATGGTATGTTTTCATTGCTGGGAAACTTATTATTTATTACGTAAAAATGTTATATCAATATTATTTAGTTGTTAAATAACTAAATAATTATCTAAACGTAAGATATCGCAATATTTGAAGCAAGGCGACTTAATTTTTTATACCAAACAATTTTTTGATGAAAACTTTAAAACTGTGGAGAGGTGGAATTTATCGACTCTCAAATACATTATTTTTGATATTTTTTACTACTTTCAAAATACTCCTCTGTTTTTGCAATATCTATTAAATTTAAATAAAAATTTAGCTTGCAAAATATTTTTTTAACAATCAAACAAAAAAGCAAGTTTTAGCAATTTTTGTCTCTGTTAAATCAGAAACATTAATGTTGTTTTATTTTAAAAAAATGTTGTTATAATACTTTGTATGACCTCTCAGAGCGTTAATGACCTCCCTACATCGAGTGGGGTTGCTATAACTAAGGTTTTTAGTCTCCAATTTCATCGCAAACTTCCTAAAACCCTTCAAACAGTGGTTCGTTGGTTGAAATACAAAGTTTTAAAGTAAAACTCTTCTTCATATTATATTATAGACGTTCGATGCGATGAAGGAAGCAATGTTTCCAGTCTCCAGCAGTTGATGGTAAAACGCCGATATTTTGTTAATCTAAAAACTCGTGTATTACTCGCGTTGTATATGGGCCAACGGTATCAGGCATCAATACAAAATTAGTTCCTATGTGGTTGTAGAATAATGTTTAGAAAACCGTTCAGCAAACCGACTTCTGCTTATACTGATTCCACATCATATCATATCATCATATAATTGTCCCATCTTGGTATCTGTATATTTGTTTGGACACTAACTGCAATATTATGCGTGGCCTGCAGTTCTGTTACTGACTGAACAGCAGTGATATTTAATATCCTATGTGCCTGTAGTTGGGGATACAGATCACGAATAGGTTAAATCGCTCTTGTATGACCTGTATGCTGTTCTCTTACATTCTCTATCTCGCGATATCTCCACAACCTATTGGTCACACTTGGTAAAATATTAAGAGCTTCAGCAGCTTAGTGGTCGCCAACTTGATGCATACTAATTGTGCTCAACTTGTAACTGCATAATGCTAGAATAATAAATTCATTGTTTTGTACAAGAAAAAACCGATAACTGCAATTAATGTTTATAAAATGTTCTAAACACTTAAATGATATATGTAAAGTTTAAGATGATACGAGGCGATAAAAAATATATTTATTTTTATTTATGTTCCCAACATGCGATATAGCATTCTATAACTTATGTTTAAACGTTGTAGACAGTGAAACGTGTCAGGCAAAACGTACTTGTTAGTCTTGCAGTGTCTATCACACTTTAACTTCACTTTTCTGTTGTGTCTGCTTAATGTAATATGTAATGAATTTTGCACCACCCACTTCCACATAATCTATTAGCTTCAAATTTGGGATGCGTACAATACAATTTGACACTACCATATTTAAAAAAAATCAAGTTGGCACCTCCAATATTGATCAAAATCTATCTCTGGGATTGCAAATTCAGAAATTTAAAATCACCGGCAGCGCCAGCATGGCAGACCATAACCCGATAATGGGTAATTAAATTAATTAAGAAAATATGGAACACTCGAAATATCTCAGTTATAGCTCACCTGATTTTAATTATTTAAACAACATTTGTTGTATGCTTAGTCATGAAAGTATGCTCGATTCAATGGTGACGTTTACAAAATTTCCGAATTCCCCGTTTTTCAGTAATCGATGAGAACTTTCATTTTTTAAATGGAATTATAATTTCTTATTACATTTTCGAGTTTTGCTTAGAATTCTCGCCACTTTTCATTTGAAGCAGTTTCTTTGAAAGTTAACAGTTTTTAAGGAAATCATGGTATACTGCCGAAATGTTAATGAATTACCTGAGAATGTCAGTATTGTCAGCTTCGTTAATTTCCAAAAATGAATTATTTTACTGATACCCAAAGAATTGAAATATTAATGATACTGAGCTATGGGAACAGGATGAGAACGCAACAAGATCTAACATTTTTAATGACAGTTATCCTAATAGAAATCCACTATCTAGATCTATGTAAGTAAAGTTCTAAAAAAAATTCGTGAAACTGGAAACGTGAAAGATGTTGCACAGTCTGGCAGACCAAAAAACACAATACATGACGATAAGCCTTTAGATGTTTTACTGAGTTTAGAGAAAAATCCCTACCTATTTACCAGAACACTAGGAAAAGAAAACAACATTTCTCACATGTCCGTAGATCGTCTTCTAAAAACCCAAAAAATTCATCCGTATAAAATCACTAGTGCAAGAACTCTCTGAAGATGACTACGCTAGGCGATTGGAATTTTGCGAGACCTTGATGGAATACTGCAATGCCAATCCAAATTTTGTTCACCAAATAGTTTCTTTCTGACGAATCAACATTTATTTTAAATGAGAAAGTTAATAGGCACAATTATTGATATTAGGTCCAGCAAAATCCTCACTTTATTATATAGGGTAATTACGACTCTCCTTAGATTTTTTTAATGAAACTAATAACTATTATTTTTGTTCGTAAATAAGTATTGCTCTACAAAATGTATATACGGGTGTCAGATAAAACTTATTTACCCGTTAATATTCGTTTCTGTTTATCAGAGACAATAGGATGTCTATAAAAACTTTGTATACGGGGTAAAAATTATCAAAATTATTTTTTACCTATTTACCTAAAAACATATTGTAATCGAGAATACGGCATATATCTAAAAAAACAAGATATTCAGAGATATAACTGGAGTTCCATTCAAAATCTATTTTAAATTAATAAAAATTAAGACATGCAGAATGGTGACATTTTCATAAACGGAAAAATTGTACTGTGTTGAAACTAAATGATTAGCAAAAGCCGATTTAGATTCTCATTGCATTTGAATTCTTGTATTTGTTAACAAGGCTTAAGTATCCCTGAGCCCTGGTAGAAATTTTTCTCTTCGACTGGCCGCCGGCCGATATAAACCGCAGATGAGATTTTGACAGTTTA
Organism: Kuschelorhynchus macadamiae; assembly: GCA_030620095.1. NCBI lineage: Eukaryota > Metazoa > Arthropoda > Insecta > Coleoptera > Curculionidae > Kuschelorhynchus > Kuschelorhynchus macadamiae. The sequence goes on from JAUTXW010004569.1 coordinate 418,876, forward strand.
TCGGAATGGTCTATTGGTATAACTGGGTGAATATACAAAAATTACATTTTATATATGGTAATATGTGGCTAAACGGTACTATGCCTTATAATATAATGAAGCACTGGATTCAACAGAAGGCTCCGAGTTCGATCCTCAGCGAGTTCAAACTGTTTTATTATTACTAATTATAGTTTTATTTTGTTGTTGTTGGAAGACGTAAAACTCGTTTCAGACTTTGGCTAATTATGTAATTGTGCATGTCAGTTTCCTGCATATTGAAATTTTATAATTGTTTTACGGTACGCTTTTTATTTTTTACTTATTAAATAGGTTGTAAATGTATTTTTAAATCTGATGATGCCATGGTGAAACAGGTGTAATCACTCTTTTGCTTAATTGCACTGGCTGAGGCCGAGACATTGTTTTTACAGAATTTACATATCTAATAAATTGAGTTTTGTGTATTATTCGTCCCAGTTTTTTGTACGTTGTGATTATCTGTTAAATGATTTAGATTTTTTTATATTTGAATTTAAAATTTATTCAGATAAATAGTTGGATCTTCAAATGTTTATATAAATTTATTTGAAATGTATGCTTATTTTATTTAACCACAATATTAAAAAGACTCTAATAGAGACAATAAAATGCAAATTATAGTCCGTTGCTTTACCTTTATCTGCAGGTAGAATGATAATATCTTCTTTCTCGTTAACGTTTTTTATGACTAGTCCTTCTGCGGCTAACAAGTGGGATTTTGGTGGTTTAGGACAGCGAAGTATCTCCAGGGTTTCATATCAAACGGAGTCCGCATCTTCTTATGGTAGTCTTTCGATGCTTTCCCATACACTCGCTTTTATATCTGGAGTAGTTCTTGGAACAACCCAATTATAATTTGACATAATCTAAACCCACTAACCATGGCTAACTTATCTTGTCTACTGCTTGTTTAGATTCTGAAAATTTTGGAACCATAATTATACCAGTTCAATAGGCCAACAAATTTAAAGGTCATTTGGAAATTTTATTTTTTAATTCTTAGAGATTGATGGTATATTGTAAACAATAGAAAGAGTACTAATACCTTAAATTAATAAGTGTCATTGTTCTTAAATTATAAAATATAGGAAATTCTCATAATATAGATTTTTCGTTTCTTTATCTACAATAAAAAAATATGTTTAAAGAATGTGCTTAAAATAGTAAAATATTTTCAAAATGTTTATTTTATGAACAAAATGTCTTAATGTTATAATTTATATTCATATCTGTACATAGTTAAGTAGCTGAATGACATACTTGTGACAAAGTTATTTTGATTTCGTTTCACTTTAAATACGAAACGATTTAAAAGTATATAAAAGACAACAAAGTATGTATCAAACTATTGTCCTTTAAGGAAATTATACATTCTTATTGCTATGCTGTTCTTGCAAACATTAAAATATAATATAAGTAATGACCTTATCTGTTATTTCCCGAAGTTTACTGTACGCCTTGAAAGTTTTTCGATTTCCACCAACGTTGTTGCTATTTAAAAATAGTTTCTGATGTAAAGCTGTTTCCAAAATGAATAAAAGCAGTTTTTTTTTCTAAAATACAAGATGTTTGTTAGATCGATGTAGATATTTTAAGGGGTGATAATGGTTAATATATAGTGTGTAACAAGAATATAGAACACTCGAAATTATCTCAGTTATCATATATAGTCAGTTATATAGTTGATTTACACAGCGGGATCATTTAACCTTTGATTTAACTGAAACTAAAAGACTTGAATTTTTAATGATACTGAGTTATGGGAACAGAATACAAACACAGTATGTTTTTGTAACATTTCTAATGATAAGTATCCTAAAAGAAATCCATTAGCTAGATTTACTGTAAGTAAAGTTCTGAAAAAAGTTCGTGAAACTGGAAACGTAAAAGATGCTGCACACTCTGGCAGTCCAAAAAGCATAACAGATGGTGATAGACGATGGCTATTTGGATATTTAGTACAAGAATAAACAATACAGTAAAATACAATACACAATACAATAAACAATAAATTAATTTAAACGTTGATGAAAACTAAATAAGATGTTTAAAATGCTGTCCATTTACTTCCTGACAGTAAGCCAAATACTGTGGAAAAAAAAATCAAAACATTCAGAAAGATATCAGTTTTCTCGATTCTTCTGTATTCTCTTTCTATCCTTAGCTTCAAATCATCGAGGTCATTTGGCATAGTTTTGAAAACCACATTCTTAAGGTAGCCCCACAAGATGTAACCCAGGGGCGATAAATCTGTAGACCGAGCTGGCCACAAAATTGTTTCTCTACGTCCAATTCTTGTTCCAAAAACAAAACATCCAAATATTGGGGACGATTTTGAGCATAATGCGATGAGACACCGTTCTGGTGAAACCAGATTTCATCATTTGGCGCTTGATTATCACTTGAAAAATACCATTCAAATATTCATTATACATATGACGGGGGGGGAGGGGCAATGTTAACCTTTGATCAATATAACATAAACTTTAGGGAGCCATTTTCATAAGAATCATGCGGAGTCCTTTAATTAACTAATATTAGGGGTTTATTTTTCAATGACAAAAAAATTACCGGACAATTGTTGATAAAAACTCTTTTTATTTTATGACAATTTACTCATTTGATCACTTCCAAAGGCTATTCAGATGTTTGATCTTTCTTCTAATATTTTTATATAATCCTAAAGTTACGCCTACTATGTAGACATTTAGATGTCTAAATTAATTCTACATTTGATTTGTACCGATGTTTATATTCCAACTCGTTTAAAGTGGAGGGTCGAATAGCTAAAACTTCAAAAAAAAGTAATTATATAATATGTCTTTCAAATAGTATAGTAAAATATCCCAACCGTTTAACAAAAACTTTAACAATACAACCTATGATGATGTCAGGTGCAATAATATGTAGAGCGAAGTGTTTTGATTTTTCAGCTGCTTTTAAAATTGTCATCATTATTTATCAAACGCGTGGCTGTTAGAGTTTGGGTATTTATTTGATTTCACGACTGCGAATTCCTGTTAAACATTCACTCATATTTGTAGAATTAAAAATAAAAATGTTCCTTTGACACTCCAACAAACAGTGATTGACGATGTTTGCTCATGCAAGTTACACTGGAGTACAAAGAAATATTAAGCAATTTATTATATGAGACCTTGATTATAAGCATATACCGGGAAAAAATGAAACAGAAAAAATATTTTTAGCGCATCTATATATAGCGTTTTGCAAATTAGAAGCGAAGTACAGGGATTTCGTAAACCGTAAAAATGTAAAAAAATTGTTTAAATTCGTTCATTTATTGTTTAATGAAATATAGTCAAACAGGCTGTTCACCTAAATGCGTTTACTATCCATATCTCGGAGGTCCTCCGTGTTAGTTAAGTTTCAAAATTGACTGCAAGGGGGCGCAGTTGCAGGGTGAACAATAAATTTCAAAAATTCTAATAAACTACCAGAACTAGATATAACTCATTGAAAAGCTGAGCTAATTTCCTATCACTCTACTTCTAAACGTATTATCATATCACCCTAAAGTAATCTAGCTAAGCTATTTTAGGATTTGATTCTACATTTTCAGAAATTGGTTAGATGGCGCTGTTCGTAACGATTTCATGTTTTCTCAATTTCCTTAAAATTTTTAAATTTAAGGTTGTACTTGTCTTACGTTATACAGAGTAATAAAAGACCGAAGTTTCAGCGAAAACCGCACATCGATATCTTTGTTAGATTTTAAGCTATTGCCAAATAAGTGAATTATGTACTTTTCGGAAGAAAATTATTAATAACTAGGATACCGTAGTGAAATTAAAATCTCCTCATTCCTAGACCCCTTTTGGTTTATTTCGATGCTACTTGCTAATTGTGTCTCGTAATTTGCTAACTCATCCCCAAATTTGCCATTTTGCTGCTTAATATATTTTGGAGCACAGCCCCCCTGCTCGCCCTTGAAAATCTCGATTCTGCTGCTGTTCACAAATCACATGATATCTGCGGTGTTATACATCAATGTGGGTCTCTGAGTGAAACCTTATTATTCTAAAAAACGAGCCCAAAGATCAGCCAAATACAAAATATGACGATTGATGTAATACTTCTCTTAAATGTTTACGCCCTAAATCCAAGAAATGTAATATATATGTAAACCTATCGCTGCCGTCTGACACAGATCTAGAATATCGGAGTGATTCTTTTTTGCATAATTTTTTGGCTAAAACACGATTTATTTACGCAACAACCATATACAACAAATATTGTGGATTTGTCTATATGTAACCCATATTTCTTAAATATAGAATATTAGACGCGAAGCGATGATTCCACACACACACACGCTCCATTTTTTACACCTTCTACCTCCACCAGCATTGCATTGAATGGATTCAGGACTAGTGTTGCCAGGTTTGATATGTGAAATTGGAGGGCGGTATGTTAAAAAAAATTATTTATTGTTACAAATCGAGACAACCAATAAAAATCTGCACACTACTGCACTATAGCGTAAAAATCTAGGAGCGGTATCAGAATGGCATAGTTAATAATATATTAGTTTACCAGACAAAATCTTGGTCGTGGACTTCAGGACTGCAATTAGTAATGCCGACGACACGAGAGATTCTTGACTCTCGCCTTGTCGAGGCGAGAGAACAATTTTCTCGAGCACGAGACGAGACAAGAAGAGAGATTGGTCTTCTCTAGCCGAGAATTTTTTGTTTTTCTCGAGCACTCTCGTGTCTCGCGAGCATGGCATAGCTGTATTGAAAAACAAAAAAAGTATATAGTACCTGAAACTTCAATGGTTTGTATCTTTCTTAAAACACAACTTCTTTTAATCTGTAATGCGAAAGTAAAAAAGGCGTTTCTTTGTCTTTTATGATCACCGTTTACAAGGACTTTAGATTGAGCTAATAACAATATACAAGGTAAGTAGGTGAAAATGTTTTTACACATATTTATCACAAAATTGACTTATATTTTTGGAAAAGTTAGAAAATTTTGGTTTTAATATTTGGTAGACCTAGATATAACTTTTGCTCTCTCTGTTTTGCTCTTTATCTTTATTGCAGATTTTGTTTTTATTATGTAAGTTTTAAAATATTTTAGAAATCAAGTTCAATTTTAGATCTGATATTTAACAGGATAACCGATACTTTTGTTAATTTAATATACATGATTTATATAATAATAAGTACAAAAATCTATAAATAATTTTTTGTGAAACAATTTTAAAAATGGTTGAAGCGATGCGATTAAAAAAAGTATACCGGTATTTCTTAAAAAATGAATTTAAAGTATTACTAATAACAACAAACTAAACGCTAAACAAACTAATAACGCGTTATTCACCTTTGTTTTCTACGATATCCCGTATTTGGCGCGGCATGCTATGGACTAAATTGTCAAATCTATCTTGATCTGAAGCATCTCACAGTACCGGAAGAACACGTTGTGGATCAGCGCCATTCGGAACCGAAGGTTAACTTTCAATAATTGATCTCTTGAATTCTAGCCGGGACGCAGTGACGCGATAAAGGTCCTATGTCGGCGTTCTCTAGATGTTTAAGAGAAATTTTGGCTCTATAGGACCAGCTTTGTCGTCCAGAAATCGAATTCCTTGTTCTAGATTCCAGCAGTTATTTTGAGCATTATCGCCAATGATGTTTGCTTTATAAATTTGGTCATTCATGCCACGATCGCATATGTAGTACTGCGTTCTACCTCCCAAAAAATATTTCGCTCTATATCATTACTTAGCCACACCTCTATGCGTGAACTTCTTGTACATATCTATCGGTTACTCTAGTATTCCGAGGCCTCCACAGACTAGTACCGATCTTATATCACTTAATAGCCCTAACCGGTTATATCATAATTCCATTCTTCTCTCCAGTTAAATCAAAACGTTAAAGATTTTTGTATTTATTACTACAAACAACCTGGATAATGAAGTGACAAGATACCATTCAACATGTTAAACATCAGATCTAATATTAAACTTTATTCTAAACATATTCCTAATAAGGTTTCAGTTATAAAATCCAAATTTTCAAAAAAAGTTAAAATGTTTCATTTCTGTTTTGCTTTTAGCTACATAAAAGTGATACCTAGTTCTATCAAACAAAAAAAAGATAATTTTATTGTTTTCCAATTTTCATAAAAGCACAAGATAATTAATTTTGTTATATGTGCAGAGACATTTTTATATACCCTGTATATTGAGATTTGGTCAACCTAAAGCCTGTGTAGATAATTACCATAACAGACAAAGCAACGCAATTTTTATTCCCGTATTGCAGATTAAAATATATTTTCTTTTAAGAAAGCTATAACATGAAGTTTTGGGTTCTTTATAGATATGCTTAAGTTTTTGGGGTTAGTTTATTTCAGACCCCCTGTAAGTATAGCATAAAAACACGCAGCGAGCTTTTTGATCTACTAACCGTCATGATGAAATTGAAAAAAAAATTGCGAATTTTCTGTCCCTTCACATATGCGAGTTTTTTTTAATAACTGACCTAAGTAAAATGTGAGTTTGCAAAAAGTTTTTGCTCAACTAACAAAAAAGGTCGTCATGTGATTGGTCTTAACTGCTGAATTTGACACTTTTTAGAAAAATGGCAGAAAAACCGCATGTTTTCTCAACATTTTGAAAAATGATATATAGTCATATATAAAGTATCAACGCTCTCGATATTAAATGGAACACCCTGTATACTATTATTTCAACAAATGGACATCTTCTTGCTGATTATAAAAATACCCTTATGTTTAAAGACAACCGAGAAAATTGACAAGGACCCTACTATAAGAGGCAATGTACTCCTTTGTAATGACTTTACTTAGTTCCCTTTCTTCCTAACACATTGTCCCTTACGGCAGGGTTTTTGTCAAATGTCTCGATTATGTTTAAAAATAAAAGTATCAAACCTTTAAAATCAGCACGGAGATGTTCATTTAACATAACAAAGTCGATGGTCAATTTTTTACCTTCCAGTTGTCATTTGACTGTTCAGAGAAAACCATAGCACTTTTGTATACAATACTTTTAATTTCTCTAAAAGTTAAGCTTGTAGAATCCATTTAAAATATAACCAGACACCCTGTACACGTATGCAACTTTTGCCTCATAACTTCTTAACACATTGAATAAAAAATTACGCATAACCTTTTTTTCTAAATCTGGCATTTATGTTATGCTTAGCGGACAATTGGCACATCAGTAATGCATTTTATTTCCATCTCTATAGTACGGTTTTTCCAAAATTGTCAATTGTCAATTGAGGAAGATATACTATCTAAAAATTGACATAATAATTTAAAACAGCTTTCTTTGTTAGTAAATGAAAAATTACCAAAACGCAAGGAGTCGACATCAAAAGAAATATCACGCACATCTACAAAATGTTCAGCAAAGTCCTCGGTCGAAATTATACAGTAGAAAGTTAGTCGATTTTTCTGTTTAGTTATGTTCTTGATTAATAAATTTCCGCCCTACCAATTAATTCGATTTGAGAAATTTGCTATGTAAAAGTATAAGTGTTTTTACAAAGGATTATTTGATAAAGGGGAACTACCCAAATCTATTAGCCAATTACCTTTTTTACTGTTAAAGCCAGCACTCTGTATAAAATGTCAGTAGGCATACTTATTGACTTTTCTACATGCTGAATTTCCTTTTTTGAAAATGGGCATTTGTTTTGAATATATCCTAATATTGTACAATTTCTTCATTCAATTCCAGGTTGTTTACAGCCCTAAAAAATGCCCCGGACTCTTATAGTTAAAACAAGAATATGACCTAGCAGCATTTTTTCTTAAAAAAAACTGTTACCAAAATACTTGGGGTTCACTTGAGAATAATTATTGTTCGAGATACTTTTATTATTCCCAGCATATCGACTCCCAGGTGTATAGCCCATTGGATTTAAGCATGCACATAAAATATTTGTATCATTATCTTGTGATACATGGATAGTACAGGCATCCTTAATACTCCAATAACATCTACTAAATACAGACCCGGAACTAGCAAATTAAAATCCTGCAAATTAGACAGTGAAAGCAATAATTGCGCAAATTTCGGGTAGACGTTGTCTCGTAATCTGCGGCCTCCTTCGATAATTTGGACAATGAAACGGCCTTGCGAAATTATTGGGACATTGATATTTTCGGCTCATTCCAGTTGGAATCATATATCATATTTTCGCCATATACCACTGTCACCTAAGTCGGCTGAAGACAATCCTAACTGATACCGTTCCGCTAAGCAGTAAGTTTTTGATATCCACTTTTTCACATAAAATTCGCCACGAGATGGGTCAAAAACTGGCACTAAAAATGTACCACCAAAAACTATCATATTTGCAGACTACCGTTTTGATTAATCAAGTTCTGTGCGAACAAGTTCTTTGCGCATTTCATTTTTATATATAAATACCCGCGCTCGAACTAAAAGACATGTAAGAACTACTACTCGGAGATATTGTCCCTTTTTATTTATTTTTCAAGTTCTTGTATCTTTTGCAATGTGTTTATTCGACTTCACTGTCCCATATTGCGCGATAAATAAATTAGAACGTATAAAAATTAACTATACCAACGCTGCTTTGTAAGAAAAACAGGTATTATATTCGAAACACAAAAAATCAAACGGCGCAATGGCAAACTTAAGATTGAACTAACACTGGAATCTTTTTAGTCCAACCCAGCTTTACTTTATCTCATTGCTTAGTCTTTATACACTCAAGTGATTCGGGAACCAAATTCTGAGAAACAAGAGAAGCACTCGATAATTAAATTAAATAACAATTTGTAGTAATTTCTCATTTACCTAATATATTCCACGTAGCAATACCACACACTATATCCAGTTAACGAAATCTGGAGTAAGACATTTTAATTTTACTACCCGAAAATACTGTACTCAATCCCACCCACATTCTGATGAAAGGAATATTTGTCCATATAAAACTGGACCCAAATGAAACGAAATGAGAAAAGTTCGATCGTAAATCAAAAATCAGACGACATGATTCATAAATGTTGGTACGAGTTTATTGAAAAAGTGCTAAGTCCGGTGCCATAAATAGCAATCAAACGGGCCAGTAAATTACACATTGACGTTATCGGAAAAACTAGAGATTCTCGAAGTCCAGCCAGAAGTGGATTATCACGTCGGTGTGATGGGTTCAACTTATTACCTCTCGATGATGTTCTATCACATCTCTAATTATGGATGGATTTCGCTGCCAGTGTGCGTTAGTTTAAACATTAATATTTTATCGTGCTATTGCGGACTGCAGCTTTATTTTAAATTACTTTTTTTAATTATTTTATGCAGGGTTCTTGGTAAGTATATGGCCTCTTGAGTCTTGATAGTGTCTCGGGGACGTCAAAGCAACTCTAGTTTTTTATTTTTAAAAATCCTGCGAAGATATAATAGGGCTCCAATGGCCTATATATTGATGTACTTTTTCGGCTGTTTTGAGCCGACTAGTATATTTTAATGAAATTTTAATATTTTATGTAGGTCAGTCATAAAACTCATAAGCTCATACTACAGTGAATTTGTTACATCGTGCGATGTCACGAACAGAGTAGCCACCATACTCATTGGCCCAAAATGCCACATGCATTCTACAGGGCTAAAAAGTTTTCTTCAAATACCTACTTAAGTCATTTCTCTTGAAAAAGGTTCACATATTTATTTTCGGAAAAAATGAACCATTTTTGGAGAAAAATCGAGACTTTGAGTGCATAATTTATAGAGGAGTCAATGTTAATTTAAAAATAGGTTGTTTAGGTTGGTATGTCATATGAAATAAATAAATGAAGAAAATAAAAAGAATGGAACAAAATGAGGACTAGTACTTCTATTAGAAACTTGCGACACTACTTCAATCTATATTTATAAGAGATTGCTGTAATTTTATATGAACTCTCTGAATGCAGACGAATAGTAGACTAATAATATAGTAAGGGCTTATCTTTAACTATTCCAGTGTAAAAATAGACAGTGCCGTGCATAAAGAACCTGAGCCCTTAATCCGTAGAAATATAAATATAAATATGAATTAATCAATTAATATTTATTATTAAATATTGGGTTAGGAAAAAAGAAAATATGGAATCATCTTGAACAATTAAGAATTGAAATACATATATAAAAAATGTGCGGCATGAACAGTCTATTGGATGTGTTGGTAAAAAAATACTGTTCCCCTTGAGTCTTTTCGTATAAGCATGTTGGTGGCATCACAGAGAAGGGAATTCTGAGTTTTTGTAATTCACGACGCTGGAACTAAACGACGAAAATTTTTGTGAAAAGTTTCAAAAAAGTCAAGAGTAAACTACTTTTGTTGTTAAAGACACGCAGAAAACTAATCAAGAAAAGTAGTTTATAATTTATTTTTAGATCTAAATATAAAATCATAGCTTACTATTCAAAATTCGGCTTTTTCCAAAATTCTTTGAGTTTATACACTAAATTTGGAAACCACAGGGTTTTATGATTAAAAAAATCTAATAAATAAAACTCCAAAAATGGATATTTCAAACTTAATGTACAGGGTGTTCAAAGTTTTCAATAAAAGTGGAAACTGAAACGACATTATTTGAAATGATACGCTGAAAAATAATAAAAAAAATTATTTAGAATTCATTATTATATATGAATATGAAATTATAGCTCGCTATTCAAAATTTTACTTTTTTAAAACTCTCATTTTATGATACCAAATTTAGAAAAAGAGGACTTTTTCGTAGCTCAAAGAAATCTATTATATTATTCATTTCTATGTAACACTTGATTTTTGTGCAAAAGTTGAGGCAAATTGGGTTAATATTTTTTAACATTTCACTAGGCCGCCATTTTGTTCCGCCGCATTGGATTTGACCTTTAATTTTTCACTAAAGAATGACGACCAATAGAAATGTTTGAAAAGACAGAATATATATGTCTTCCTAAATAATATATGCTGAACCTAATTGAGTCACATTTCTCTATTCCTAATAAAAGAAAATATTCATAACGAGGGAAATTTCGGAAAACGAAAATATTATTTTTTATATTAAAACGGGTTTGTGTAAAAAGAAAACAGCTGTCTTTGCTTATAATTTTTTTTCCAGTATACAGGGTACCCGTAGGTGATAAAAGAATCCCTTAAATATCTTAAAAATATAAATATAATATAATTATAATATAATATAATATAATATAATGTGATATGATATGATATGATATGATGTGATGTGATGTGATGTGATGTGATGTGATGTGATGTGATGTGATGTGATGTGATGTGATGTGATGTGATGTGATATGATATGATATGATATGATATGATATGATATGATTTTTTTTGTTTCAGTAACTAATAATATTTTTAGAAAACGGCAAAAATCGGCAAATTTATTAAATTTGAATTCTCCTTGTAAGATGATAAAGTGATTTTTTTTACATCTGCATGTCTCAGGGTCCCTAGATACCGAAAAATATGTTTTCTAAATTCCGTCGGTTTGTCTGTGTGTTCAGTTTTGGTCAAGAATTAAGGGTTATATGAGGATGACAATGTAATATTTTGATAAAAATCCAATATGTTGGACAAAATGGTGCCCTAATAAAATATTTAAAAAGTTATTACTAAAAGACTACTTATCTTATTTACCACAAATTTTACAAAAAAAAGTCGGTAAAATTCTATTTACTAGAATAAAAACCTGTTTCATACGAACAAAAATAATAAATCTCATATTTATTTTGTATGGATTATGTAATCAGAGATATAAGAAATAATATTAATAGTAATAATATAAAAATAAATAAATAATGTCGGTTCGACTTTACCCCCAACTTCCCAGAATTCTACTACACACAAGTGGTTTATTTTAAGAACGTCTATTGAAACATTTTGTACAAAAAAAAATTGTTTTTGAAAGTCACTTATTTCTAAACTATCCACATATATTCTATAAATTGGAAAGCAGACACTTGCTTCAGGCGGTATGAAGAATCCAAATCTTCATTAAATAAGAACAATTTTAAACAAGTTTTTAATTACTTAATTAATCGGAATAGCAAGTTTGCTAGGGATACAAAAACAGAACTTGGGGCAATTCAAAACAATTCAGAACGAATTAATTTTTTGTGCTGCTTTTCGAATTAATCATTAACGATATTCAAATGCCAATATAAAAAGATAAAAACGTGCAACAAAGTAAGCTACGTAAATAAAACTGGGTATAAAATATTGTTTTTTTATAAGTAACATACAGAGTGGAAAAAAAGACTGGACTATGTGAATAGCTAACTAAAAACTTTAGGAAATTTACGCAAGGGGTTATATTAGTTTAAAAATAAATGGCATTTAATTCTGGTAATCTTCCACAAACCTTCTCTTATAGCAATAATTGATAAATGCCTGACAATCTGGTATAGAAAAGATCCAAATATAACTGTCTAGTTTTTGTAAATAAAGTTACTTTAAATAAACTAACTCTAGAGTAAATTGTATTCTGAGATGTATAGAATTTACGTGAGTCAGAAATTTCTCGAGCTCTGTATGACCATGTTGCCATATAATACATATATCAACCACATAACGAATCCATCATTTGAGCTTTAGACTCGCTTTCTCAAGAGCTACTTTCTCGAAGTATATCATAAATAAATTTGCTACTACAGGTGGTAGCGAGGACTCCATTGGAGCACCATCTGTTTGTTTATATATTTACTCGTTAAATGAAAAATAAGTATTTTTAAGGCAATGATCCGAGATTTGTATTATATACGCTTGAAAACCATCGTTCATAGCAATCCTGTTTAGTATTTCCTTGACCCTGGTTTGTGTATATTTGGTAAACCATAGAGTTTAGAACATCTACTCGACTTTTCCCGTGGTATGATTTTTTGGTGTAGTTCGGGGTTTATTGGGGAACGTTTTATTTTATTTTTAGTTATATTTTCTAGCTATGTAGTCGGGTCTCTTGAAGCAGGATTATAACAATTCTCTTGTAGGATATCCTACATTTTTTATATGTAGCCTTGGGTATGCATAACTACTATTGCGTTTCCTTTATCTGCTGGAAGGATTGTGATTTTTTTTTCGAAACTTTGTTAGGACCCTCCGCTCAATGGCATTTAAATTTTGTTTCGGTGGCTTGCTTAATCTTAAAATTCTGGCCATTTCTTGTCGAATTTCCTCGGCTTTCGTTTCTTCAAAGGAGTCAAGTATAGCTTCCGCTTCAGCTATTATTTCTTGTTTAGGGATTTCCGTAGGAGATATCGCAAAATCAAAACCTTTACCTAGTAATGATTTTTCACTTTGAGAGGTTGTATCACGATATATTGTTCACTACTATATCGACGTCTACTGATGAGACTTGTGGCTGACTCGACTTTTTTAGAAGATTGTCATACTTTTTCGAAAGTTTATCAGTCTTGGTATTCCTTTTTGATTCTGTTCAATACATAACAACGAAAAACGCAACCTATTTTCAAGATTAATAGGATTGGAGATTAGGAAGTCGTGAAGGATGGCCGTTGCGCCTTTTTCCATAATTCATTAACTTGCGAAAATAACTCTGTAAAAATTTTGCCTTCTTGTCTTTCTCAGATTGTTTTTACATTTATTTTACTGGGTGTAATAGTGTAGAGACATTTTTTATGAAATGAAATTAACATTAACTTTAACAGTTACAGGGAGTTACATTTTCGTAAAACACTAAACATCAAAATCTAATTCAGATTTGTCACGATCAACACCTCGACAAAAGTCGTGAAAGTCACGTCACAATCCAAAATTAATTCTGATACAATATCACAGAGACACGAACTTTTTAAACATATTTATTCAGACGATGCAAATAAAAGTCGACGTAAATGAAAAGTTTTTATGAATAAGAATCGTTTTCAGCGCTAAAGCAATTTTCGAGTTCGATTGGGCAACAGAAAGAGCAGTTCTCAGGCCCGATCCAGATCGGCGAACATTTGTCAACAAGACCGGGCGGTGAAACGCGGGTTGTCCATTCGATATGTCATCATGGCAATCACACCCCTAGCGCCAATCATTCTCCCACGGCTTCGAAATTGAAAAAGCGCGAGAGTCACGTCGGCAATAAAGCCGACAGAGTAGCCGTCGGCCGTCAGTACGCGTTCCCTGCGTTTATCACGATAACGTTAAGGTCAAGCTGCCCGCGTTTCCCACCCCCTTTCATACACTTTGAATCATATCCCCAAAAGATTAACTAGGACTAGCGAGCGGCGCCCCGGTTTGCAAAGGGCACACTCAGTGCGACAACCTTTATCGGCAACTTGGCCCACGCCGACGATTTTATGTCTTTTCTTATTGGATTCTATAGTCACAAGTTTTTTCGTCTCTTCTCAATATACTCAATATTTCCTTTCTTTTACATCGAACAATTTTGTTTATTTTCTTACGTAATAAAAACTTCGAAAATATCACAATTTATGAAAATGCAGAATTATGTTTGATGTTGATATTTGAGGTTTGATTTTTAATAATGAAGTGGTTGTAATATGATATTGACTTTCACTCTATCATCTGATCTTCAATTACAATGTGTATGTGTGTACACGTTTATGGCCCTGGTTGAAACCAAATGACCAGCTTTATATCTTTTTAGTTTAATTAGGGCTTTATTTATTTATTATTAATTAAGATTCCCATTCTATAATAAGGTTACTATATTATATTCAATTTATATTTTTTCTTTCTTATTGCAAATACAGGGTACCCCAAACTCGGTGGCCTATTCAAATTATATGGAATAATGAATATATTATTTTAAAAGTTTGGCTCCAGCCTTAGATGAACCAAAAATCCCTTTTTAAAATAATAATAAATTGTGCGGTGTTACCACTTCTAACCTAAACGAGTGGCAACATCCGTTTTCTAAATGAAATGTCACGTATAATATAATGCAGTTTTGTATTCTTCTGAACATTCTAAAACTTTTTGTTTTTTGTTTCCTATGCCTAAATTCAGCTGTTTTTGAGAAAATGGCGCTTGAAAATCGACATTTTTGATCATTGAAGATATGTAACTCCCAAACGACTTAACTTGCAACGAAAAAAGAGAGTTATATATATATATATATATATATATATATATATATATATATATATATATATATATATATATATATATATATATATATATATATATGTATATACCAGTTGGAAACGACTTATCTCCCTAATTTGGGCGATCTAAACCAAATTTGGTCCAGTAGTGTAAGGACATATTATGCACCCATTGATGGTATTGACGTTGATGCCACGTGTCTAGTTTTTCAGAAAATTTAATGAATTTTAATTTCTTGATTGGAATACCTGTATATTTTTTTATTTTTACATTTTAGAGTAAATTTCACTTTCAGCTCTTGGAAAATCTAATAATGCCTGCTATCCAAAACGTAATGGGTCCAAATTATGCAATTACATACTTGCAACAGGACGGAGCTCCAATGCATTTTGGAGTAAACGTGCCCAAAATTTTTAAATGATAAATTTATGAGCAGGTAGATTGGAGGAAGACGCTCTATCGAGTGGCCGCTTAGGCTTAGGCTACTTTTTATAGAGACACTTAAAGAATACTGTATATGCAACCAAACCTGAAGATCTGGCTGATTTACAGCATCTATTATGGAATTAATAACACCAGAGATAATTTACAATGCAATTCAACGGTTTTATTTTCGATTAGCTCACTGTTAAGTTCGGGGAAAACAATTTGAATATTCGTTATAATTTTTTATTATTTAATGTTTTTGAAAAACTTCTTTATTTCAAAAACTATTGATATTAGGGATAATACGTCTGATACCAAAAGTATTAGAATTTTAGTGTAACATGTAAAAACAAAATAATTACTGGGTATTCCATTTAAAAAATTAAAATTTATTAGACTTTCTGAAAAACTAGACATGTGACATCCCCTTACACTACCGTACCAAATTTGGTTTAGATCGGCCAACAAGTTAGGAAGAATTTAAGCCGTTTCCAGATTTTTATTCTTTACTTGAAGTGTGTAATTTTTATGAATGTTGACCTACCATTTTTTTGTTTTTAAGTATGCTCGTTGTAAATATTGTTTGTCTAGAAAAAACTAAGTTTGGAGGATAATAAAAAGAATCTAAAATTTCTTCTTTTGACAAGAAATAAACAATTTAAAACCAATTGTTTTTCTAGCAAATAATAATGACCGTTGCCCACAATACATATATATATTATTTATTTGTTACCTACATACATATATATAGTATATATATATATATATATATATATATATATATATATATATATATATATATATATATATATTATATATATATATATATATATATATATATATACTATATATATGTATGTATGTATATATATATATATATATATATATATATATATATATATATATATGTTGATTTTTACTCCTTCACGGATGGAAAAATACAATGTGTTTTCATTCCGGGTGTACATCCGTTCACTACTGTCGTTCTGAAAAGAACAGTTTTGCTGACGATTCACTAAAATCACATTTGGCATTTTCGAAGCTTTCTTTCTCGCGTCCGAATAGAGTCTCTATATATATATATATATATATATATATATATATATATATATATATATATATATATATATATATATATATATATATATATATATATATACAGGGTAATTCACGCAACCCGTTCATTAAAAGTTTTTGATGATGCCATTTAGATAAAAATTTCAAATTTTGGGATTAAGGTAAGGTCAAGGGGTACTTCTTTTTTGAAATATTTTCAACTTCCTGTCACGGTTTAACCGGAAGTTGGTATCAACTTGCTTATTTTAAATGAAACACCCTGTATTTTATGATATTTTTGGATTCTACGGAGAATTTTAATGCTATTTTATGTAGCATGCCCTATACCTAGGTTCAAGCGTTTTTAAGATACTTGACCTTGAACCAAAAATGAGCCTTCGGGGTACCAAATTTTAAAATTTCATATTTTTGTAAGTTTTGAAGATATAATCTTTATATTTTGCAGACGATCGGTAAATAATCTTAGGTTTCTATTTTTTTTATTGAATTTGTCTATTTTTATACAGGGTGTCCTAAATTCAGCGGCAAACATTCACATTTTCGAAGTCGCTAAAGTCCGTTTTTTTAAATGGGACACCCTATAACTTTATGCACTAGCAAATGTAGAATTTAATTTTCTATCGAACTGTTTTAAGGTTTCCTATACCTATTCGTAACCATTTTCGAAATAATCAGGTTTTTATTAAACTATCATATATATTTGCTAAATGCTTACACCTTCCCGTAGTAAGCCATGGAAAAACAATTGTTGTGCTTTTCTATTCAACATGACAACTGATTTGAAACCTGTAAATTAAAATAAAATAACACTCAAAAGCTGATATTCTCAATTTATTTTATATTCGCGGAGAATGTTACAAAATATTGGACAGAACGTGCCATGTTTTTAATGAAAAACATCCTCATTTATCGCCAATGAACAAGAGAAAATCGAAGAGGATTGAAACGAAATTTTTTCGTTTCGGAAAAGTTAAAGTTATAAAAAATGTAATAAATTGTTTACATTATTTTTAACCATATCTACTAAGTTCGAGACTGTTCTAAACTTGTTTTAGTGAACTTAAAAGTTGTAGCAATCTAACAATCAACAATAAATAAAATAATAAAATTGAATTATAACAAATGTTCTATATGCTGTCCGTTCATTTGAAGACACATTTCAATTCTTCTTTGTACAGTTGCTGTGGCCAGTTGAATTTGTCCGTTTTCTAATTCGGCAAAAGCTGTTCGTATCCTGTCCAGTAAATCTTGTTGGTTATTTACTGGGGAAGCTTAGACTTTACCTTTGATAAATCTCCATAAATAAAAGTCTAGGGGTGTTAAATCAGGCGATCGCGGGGGCCATCTCCAAGGGCCATTGGGACCAATCCAGCGATCTTCAAAAATCGAGATAATTGGAGATAAACTGCAGCGGAATTATGTGCTGGTGCCCCATCTAATTGATACCAATAATTTTGCAGCTCACCAATAGGAATTTCTTCTATAAATTCAGAAACCGTCCCTCATAGAATTTGCAAATACTTATCACTGTTTAAATTGTCTTCATAAATACAGTACCGCAACTGATCATTTAATACTATACCGAAAACATTGAAGCTAAACCTCTCTTGAGAACTCGTTTCGCGTAAAGCGTGCGGATTTTCTGCTGCCCAGAAATGTTCGTTTCTTCTATTTGTTATTCATTCTCTAGAAAATTTCACTTCATCGGTCCCAAATATTTTTGAAAGGAATTGAGGGTCCTCTTGAATTTTCAAAAACATGAATTCGCAAAATTCTATTCGTCGGACGTCATCACCAGGTCTCAAGGCTTGCACGTTTTGGAAGAAATAAGGGTGCATATGATGTTCGCTCAAGATTCTTTGGACAGATGAAGAAGAAATTCCCAAATCGTTTTCTGCAGACGGTAACGGTGTCACTGATTTCGGAACATTTTTTGTAACTTTAACCTTGCTGAAACGCAAAAAGTTCGTTTCAATCCTCTTGAATGTTGATAGTAGTATGTAGAGAAGCATGATAATGGAGATGCAATTTCTTGTCTTGCATTATCGCACCATTAATTATGTTCGTAATTCATTTAAAGGGTTTAGGAAGTACTTTTTTCTTCTGTTCTGCTAATGACTGTAGCGATTTTTTGCAACAAAATATTTAATACACATATTAGATTAATCAACGACAATAAATTAAAAAACGCTATAAACATTTTGGAAATGGACCAAATGAGTATTTAAAACCAGACTAGTTAGGATGTTATGTTTTATATTTGATTTTTTTTTGATAATTAAATGTGCACAGTTTCATCAAACAAAATCTCTTACCTCTGAGAAAAACAATTTATATTTAATTTTCGCTATTTTCACATTTATACCTAAATTTTACCTAAAAGTATAAAAGTGTTTTTTGTTTTTTTTTCACGTTATTGTAGGAAAAATAATAATGAGTTCACCTGTTTAATAAAGTGATTTAAAATTTGAAAAAT
This sequence comes from Kuschelorhynchus macadamiae, assembly GCA_030620095.1. Classification (NCBI taxonomy): domain Eukaryota; kingdom Metazoa; phylum Arthropoda; class Insecta; order Coleoptera; family Curculionidae; genus Kuschelorhynchus; species Kuschelorhynchus macadamiae. The sequence continues at coordinate 437,983 of JAUTXW010004569.1, forward strand.
CGAGAAACAGTGGTAGTGAAAACACTTTTAGGGTTTAGTTTGAAAAAGACCCTGTTTAAAAAAACTTGTTTAGACCGAAAAGACGAGTTTAAACCCAAACCGGGTTTTTACAGGAGAATTTTATAATTTTTTTTTATTTTGATAATTAATCCAGCAAAAAAGGATTCTGTCTATAAAAAAATATGGTAAATGGCATACACTTAATTATTTTTTGCTTGAAAATTATTTTCTTAATAGATGTATTTTATCAGTTTTTTTAAACTGTGAAATATTTTTTAGAAATATGTTATCAACAGTAAAAGTTATGGTACGAGCTAGCCCATTGCTCTAAACACTACAATTCGTTAAAACTTGTACATATTCAAACCCATCAGTATAATAACCATTGTTGACCTTGCCAAATATTTTAACCTTATGGCGCGCGGCGTTCCTGACTAGACGTTAAATCCGACATCACTATTAGGTTCCTCCTTATTAGTAAATTTATCATTTTTAGGTTGCCAAAATTTTAATAGAAGTATTTTAGCAGTTTTTTTAAATTGTAAAATATTTTTTAGAAGGATATGATCAGCAGTAAAAGTTATGGTACGAGCGGGGATTGAACCCAGACCTCTGGATCTCGAGCTCATTGCTCTAACCAATTTCGCTATTGTACCACTGATAAGCAATTCGTTAGAATATATATATATATATATATATATATATATATATATATATATATATATATAAACTTGTACATATTCAAACCCATCAGTATAATAACCATTGTTGATCTTGCCAAATATTTTAACCTTATGGCGCGCGGCGGCGTTCCTGACTAGACGTTAAATACGACATCACTATTAGGTTCCTCCTTATTAGTAAATTTATCATTTTTAGGTTGCCAAAATTTTAATAGAAGTATTTTAGCAGTTTTTTTAAATTGTAAAATATTTTTTAGAAGGATATGATCAGCAGTAAAAGTTATAGTACGAGCGGGGATTGAACCCAGACCTCTGGATCTCGAGCTCATTGCTCTAACCATGTATATATGTATATATATATATATATATATATATATATATATATATATATATATATATATATATATATATATATATATATATATATATATACATATATACTAGTGGGCTTGAATATATACAAGTTCTAGCTTATCACTGCAAGGATAGAGTACAATTGGTTAGAGCAGTGGGCTAGATATCCAGAGGTGCGGGTTGGATTCCTGCTCGTACCATAACTTTTACTGTTGTTCAAATATTTCAATAAGTATTTTCTTATTGTGATGTACCGAAAACTACCATGGGCAGATTAGACTACGTATACATTATATACAAGCATATTTTTTTAAAAATACTTTTGAATTAATTTACAGTTAGGTATTTTTTTTTTGTCTTATAAAGTAACCAAAGAGTTGTTCGACATATTATTCAGTGAAAACAAAACAATCATTCGTAAAGGAAATTATGTCATATGTTGAGAATATTTTAAAACAATTCTTTATTAGATTCCTGGCTGTAGATAAAGTTTTATAAAAATATATAGAAAACCAATACTTATTTAACCAATTTAAAACTCTGCATCTCAAAAGTACGCAACTAGCGAATATCATCAACCTCGAATACTTCACATAATAATTAAAAATTTAAAGAATATCCACTGTGGAACAAAAGCAGAACGGTCAGTGAAGATTCTGTTTGTAGCTATTTCCCCGTTTCTTAGTTAATTAAGTTTAATGCGGTTATTTCTATTTTCAACTTATAACATAGTTTGCATATTCTCGTAAACTTATTGAGCAAAGCTTGCCCGCTTTGCTGGGCTGCTACAAGTATGAAGAATCTAACTGATGCTAAATTAATCTTTACTGCCGGGGCAAAGGGCCGGATCGTTCAGCTTTTTTTGCCTTGGACTCCTTTAATAGCTATGAAATCGTTTATGAAGTCATGGTTGATTTTAAAATATAGTTGTATAGCTATTATTATTCTAAAAAATTCTCAAAAAAAGCATGCGTTTTGTTTATTTTCCGTCTCCGCAGGTATCTGCATATGGATATTTTATATAAGCCCTACAGGTACCTTAACATCCACATATGGATATTAAGATTTATTTTACATGCTGAGATGTTGAGAAATGGTGTGAATCTCATGGCTTTTTAAGCCTGGTATGAGCTAAATATATTACTCACAGCCAAATAAAGCAACTCGATAAAATGTTAAATAGTCGAATTATCGGTTAGTACAAGTGATGCCGCGAATAGTACTTTCTATAGTACTCTTGCTAGTAAGTAGTAAGTACTTGCTAGTAAGTAAGAGTACGAGTCATGCGCGCTGTACGTCGGGGAAGTACAGATGGAGGCAGATATGCGTTTGTACTTTTAATATTGATAGATATGGGCTGCGACAGTGACTGTTGGAAAATTTTGAATTTAAAATTTCGAGCAAAATCTGGAAATATTTTGTTAGCGATGAAAACAATGAAAACAAAGCAATATGCAAACAGTGCAATAAAAAATTGTTCGCGGCATGAAAAAGAAGGCAATTACTACAAGTTTATAAAATCATATTAAATAGGTATAAACATCCAAATTTAATGCAAACAGAAATTGAAGGAAGTAGTAAGCAGAGCGGACGTAAAGTATTGAAGCAGGTGTCGATATCAAGCCAATTTGCCAAAAAAGAAGGGATATGAACAGTCGAAAATCCTTCGAAATTCACAGGGCAATAGGAGACAGATAACTAGATAGTCAGCCATTTACAGTTGGTTAAAGATAAAAAGGTAGAATGCATTACATATTATTGGTAGTTTAATTTGCTATATTCAGTATGTGTTATTTTTAAGCTTTAGACGTCTTATAAACAAATTACAACCTCTCCATGAAATGCCAGGACGTACATATTTTACTGAAACAGTAATCCCACAACTTTTGGAAAATGTAAGCTGGCAATAAAGGGGTTCCTATCAGATGCCAAAAGGGTGTCGCTTACGACAGACCTATAGACATCTAATGTAAGCTATCAGAGTTATATTAGTTTAAGTAATCACTGTGTTAATAAAGATTTTGAGAAAAAGCCTTCAGTGATAGACATTCGGCTGCTTGAAATAAGTCATACAGGGGAAAATATAAGTAATATGTTGAGTTACTTCAGGAAACTAAAATACCTCTTAGTAATATGCGCTTGCGAACTTGAATCATGAATCTTGTTTCAGTCCCTACAGTTGGTTGTATTAGATTCTATAAAATCTCAAAAAACTGTTATTGGACAATTGCTGCTGGCAGAAATATTGCAACACATTTACATCATTACACCTTCGAGAGAAAAATTAGAAAAGAAACAAAAAGAGCTTAATATGTCTGTTGTTCAAGATGTTCCAACTCGATAGAACTCTTGCTATTATATGATAGACAGAGTGAACGAGCTGAAGAAGCCTCTTACCTTATTAGCAGCTGGAAATACTAATATACCCTCACTTTCATCAGATCCGTAGGTTTTAATTAAACATTTGCTGAGCTTGCTTAAGCCATTCGAGGAAATTACCAAATATTTCAGTTCATCAATGTGTGGAATTTGAAAGGTTATTCCAACAACATTTTCATTAAATACCTTACTTTTAGAAATAAAATAACCAAGCTTGTATATAATACGAGAAACCTTAAAAGAAAATTTAGAGAACAGGTCTCAGATATAGAACTAAATGATAACTTTAATGTTGCCACAATATTATAGCCAAGATGCAAGTGTAGTTTCTTTAACAACAAAGATTACATAAAATCTAGATTTATCAGAACAATAAAATCAGAAATGCGGACAGACATTGCAGCAGTGTTCACTATTTCTACTGAGTCAACTGTAAGCTCGGATTCCGATGATGAATCACTTAGTCGCCTTAAGGAAAAAAAATCAATCGTCTATGTATGTCTGGGAAGTAATAGCAAGAGTTGCTTCAACTTTTTATTCTTCAGAAGAGACTGAAACTATTAACGATGTAGACGCCGACGTTAAGAAATACTTAGAAATACCATTAACTGAAAGAAAAGACCGTCCTTATTCGTGGTGGAAACATAACAAAAAAGAGTTCCCTATATTGTCAAAAATATGTGTATAAGTATTTGTCCCCGCCAGCAACCACAATAGTCTTTTTTCGGACGCGGGTAATGTTTTTGAGAAAAAACGGAACCAATTTTCCCCCAAAAATGGTGAAATTTTAATACATTTACATCATAATATTGCGTTGATTGATTTTAAATATTAAGCAATAGTAGTTTGATTTATGGATAACAATTATTTAACTGTTTACACAGAATATCATCAATTTTTTTCATTTTTCAGTTTGTGAGCGCCTTTTTTGAGTTTGATCTATTCAAAATAAAGTATTATTGAAAGGAAAAGCACTGGAATTTAGTTATACGTTGAATTAAAGGCGTTATTCTCCTTACTTCATAGGTATTTTGAAAATGCCGGATATTCAGCCGAATAGTTTAGTATCCGGCCCAAAACCGAATATCGGCTTAAATTCCAGAAAAGTATCCGGATGTTCGGCTTCGGCCGGATAGGCCGAGTATTGGTTATCCCTAGTTAGTACCTATCCAAATAGACACGCTGGTAGGCGCTTCTACTCTGGACAACTGGTATACGTCAGTACCACATTCCGAATTTTAGTTTCTCAACACATTTGACAGGAACAATAAAAACTAATCGCTCCCAAACAGTTATGTGAACTGTCACTGGAACCGTACGAATCATGTTCTGTACTAAAAAACGTGTAACAACTTGTGAAATGTAAAGGCAAAAAGGATGTTTACCTGTTGGCAAGCACACAAATTGTAGATTTTTATGAAAAAAAAACCCTACAAGGTAGGCGGAGAACTAATAGTTTAAAAAACCTCTCCACATTGAATATTATAATCAGAATATGGGTGTGGTATTTGGCGAAAACGTGATACAAGAAAACACACAGGAATATTTGCCTTCAAAGTCCAGATAAGTCGGGCCTGAGCAATTAATTTCCAAGCCACAATACATAATAATAAAGTTGTTTTTATTTTTTATTTGCTACTAATTTGTTTATTAAATGTTATTTAAACATATTACAAATAACAGAAATAAGAAGGTTTTATAAGTTATTTAAAATTTATTTAAGTGGATATCCGTATATGGATACTATGGTACGGAACTAATATCCAAATGTAGATATGCTGGTATAGTGCTAAAACTTAAATTGTTCGCCACCATTTTGTTTTTAAAGTTTTTAAAATAAAATCATATAGGAATGAATAAGGATGAGCTATTCAATACCTTATTAAGATTTTCAGTAGTAATATGGTATGGTGTACGCAAAGATTTATTTTAATTGCTGCTGAAGTGAAAAGAGTTAAGAGTCAGGCCTCTAGCTCAGATGGGACCCCGCAGGATTCCTCACAAAATATTACAAATGGCTATCCTTGGCGAGGAAAACCGACTTGTCTAGTCTTGGTTAATAGTCGTGTACATGTCCACGTGATCACTTTTGGTTTCAATCCCGAACCTTCCATAAAATAAAAAATATTACGCGCATTAAAACGATATTTGTGATATAAACGATTCAATCATCATTGTATGTAAAGGCTGTTCAGACTCATACTTGCCAAAAAATCAGCAAAATACGAATAGGAAGACATCTAGTTAAAAAAAATCTACGACTTACGTTGTATTCGTTAAATATACGTACACCTCTTTTCTAGTTCGCTTACCTTTAATTACAATTATAATTTACCCGACAAATATCCCTGCCGTCAGAACCAAGCAAATATTTATACAGGCGAAGTAGAATTTTAGCACAAAGTAAGGTTTTAACTTAAGTTTAACCAATTCTGATTAAACCGCACATATATAACATAATCGAGCCTAAGGTAATATTTCAAAAACGAAATCATAAAATTAAAACACCCATTAATCATTTACTTTATTTAAAAAACTATAGCTTAAGATGAAATACGATTTCACGGGAAATAATAATATATATATATATATATATATATATATATATATATATATATATATATATAAGCCAACAGAGAATTAAAATTAAGTAATCCTGAATATAGACAACATGCCATTAATAAAGCAAACTTTCTCTTAACCTTTACTCTCAAAAAATAGTTGACCTTATTTTTAAGGAAAGACTTCAAAAATACAATAGTAATTTAAACACTGAGATCTCTGAACCACACACAAAAAATATCCAAAACTATCTCTCTTTACCATACATCCCGCGTCTATCAGAAAATGTTCAAAAAGTGTTTTATATGAAAGGTAAGTCACGAAGGACCTAATTTAATGTGGCAAAATTTCAGCCAATTTAAAAGTACAATACCACATAATGAGAGAAGTAACATTGTATATCAAATACCCTATAAAAACTGCCCTGCTGTTTATATCGGAGAAACTAGTCAGTATTTTCAAAACAGGTTAAATTATCACAAATATGATATTAAAAATATTACGGCGCTAAAAAAACACGAGCAATCTAAAAAAGATTGTTTTGATTTTGGAAATTCCAGAATTTGAAAATTTGAATCGCATAAGAAAAAACGGAAAATTCACGAAATGATATGCATTAAAAAAATCCTGAAGCAATCAACGACAAATCCTACATAACAAATTTAAGTAAGATTTTTTACAACATATACGAATAAATGACGGATTTTTTTTTCCTCAAATAAAATACACCCAAAAAATTATGTTATACCAATAGTTTCTAACACTTTGGCTACCCATCAAAAACATAGATATAAATATTAGTAATATAAAAAAGCACTACTAATATTACAATCGTACAGGTACAGTTTAAAAGTCTCTGTGATTTTTGTTTTTTTAAATATATGTATGTGAATGTGTTTTAAACTGATTATGACTTAGTGGATTTCTGTTCTTTAGGGTAAGTCAGTGTAAAATAAAAAAATGCACTCCCTTTGTTCTATTTATTTCAGCAATGGCGATAATTTTAATACCCTACAGTTCAAAAAGGCCACGAAAGTGACTGAAATGCCCTCTTAAAACTATAAAACTATATACCTTCAATTAAATGTGTGACTGACCAACCAACCTGCAGTTTAATTCATATTCATATTATATATATATATATATATATATATATATATATATATATATATATATATATATATATACTCTTTCTAAACATTTTTATTGGGTGCAATTTTGTTCCATCATATTACATTCCTACAAATAGTTAGCAATTTCTACCTATACCTCATTTGTTTTTTGGGCATAATTTGAAATAAAGTAGTTTTTTACATTGACCCACACCGCCATTTTGTTACGTCATCTTGAGTTCGTACTAGTTTATCGCTATATTAAATTAAATTTGTCTGCAAAACTTAAAGTCAATTGAATAAGATTTTTTTACATTGATTTAAAAATATATTTGGCCGTCTTTTTGTTCCGCATTCTTAAATTCGTCCCACAACTTTAACAGTTTATCTCTATATCTCTCTTAATACTGGCACAACATTTGAAATTAATCTAATAAGTAGGAGTTTTAGTAGTTTTTTTTTATTATTTTAATAGGCCGCCATTTGTTCTGCTATCTTATATTCATGCCAAAATGTTGCCAGTTCATTTCTATGTAAAACTTGATTTTTGTCCAAAATTTAAGGCAAATTGGTTAATTAGTTTTTTTAGTAATGATTTTTTAAAGTTTCACTAGGCCCCCATCTTGTTCCGACATTTTGGACTTTTATCAAAATATTACCAGGTCATCCCAATATGACTTTTAATTTTTGACTAAAATTGGAAGTCAATGTGATAAGTAGCTTTTATGCTTTTCCGCGAACAGACAGTTAGACAGACCAACTGACAGACGGACCGACGGAATTGATATGTAAAACCTCAGTGATTTTTTCACGATTACAAATATTTTATTTGACCTCCATTTTGTTTAGTTTTACTAGTTCGTCTCTAAACCACTATTAGTTATGGCAATTTGAAATTAGTTCGTTAAGTAGTTTTACAGGCTCAATTTTTAAATATTTTATTAAACAGCCATTTTGTTCCTCCATCTTGGATCCGTACCAAAACTTCACCAGTTTATTCCTACATAATACTTGATTTTTTGCAAAATTTTTAAATAAATTGGATAAGTAATTTTTAAGAAATAATTTTTTTACATTTCACTAGGCTGCCATTTTGTTTTGACATACCCAGTAATCTTTTAAAGGGTTTACCGTAGCTTAAGATAAACCGGAAAAATTTCAAGTGAAATAAAAAAAAAATGTTAAAAGTAGTTTTAAACAGCTTATGTTAATAAACTTGATTATTAAATAAATTTCGAAAGTCAATGCTTAAACTTGTTATGCCAAAACCAGATTTTTTCGAACTCTTTCATTCTTTCACTTCTTTCATTTTAGTCTGGTGCATATCAATATCGAATTCTGTATTATATATGGTGTTACCAAGTTCCTATAAGTTTGACTGAATGTTTCTTTTCATTTGTTATTTAATTTCTCATTCTTTATTTTGGGCTAACATCTATTGACTCCCTGAGTGCAGATTTTTAAATTCTATTGATTTTATTTATTATTGACAGATAACATTTATTTATTTATAACTTTCTGATACGCCCTGTATATCATAAATGCGTTTAACATATTGTTTCGAACATCGTCGCATTTGGAGTCGCGTAAAATACTTTCCCTTGCTTAAAGTTTAATCAGTATTCCCTGAAAAAGCAGAGGGTTGACTTGCTCCTAAATCGGTATTGTAAATGCTTGGCAAACATCGTAGAGGCGGTTAATATAAGCTCGCTAATTAAGAGCTGTGCCGAGGACGTAAAAGGGTAAGATCTCATTGATGTGTGGCACACGTAGCGCAATTGTGATTCTAAGGTGGTAAGTTAATTATTCAGATCGTTGGAACAAAAACGTTCAACAGCCTACATGCAGCAAGAAATTAAAACAAATTCATAATGAAAACGGCGTTGCAAAGGGTGGCTAACGAATACGTACGTACATGTTGGTGCATTCTTTCGCATCTTGTGCGATGATGGGTGCAGGGTTTTGTAATTATTTGTGGATTTAGAGAATTGGCATTTGTCAAATTGGGATTCCTATAAGGAAAAAAGTTTACCTTTGGAAACAATTTAAATGTCTAATAATATTGATACTAAAACTAGTAAACATATAATTTTAAGGTTTTTACTACTTACGAACACTTTAGTTTTTTTGGTTTGTTCATGCTTTTTTTTATTGTATTTTAGGTAAAAGCATCTATATATATATATATATATATATATATATATATATATATATATATATATATATATATATATATATATATATATATATATATATATATATATATATATATATATATATATATATATATATATATATATATATATATATATATATATATATATATATATATATATATATATATATAAGTCTGGAAATGGCTTAAAATCTTCCTGATTTATTGGCCGATCTAAACCAAATTTGGTACAGTACGTAATAGGATATTGTGTACCCAATGATGGTATCGGCGTTATTGCCTAGTTTTTCAGAAAATCTAATGAATTTTAATTTTTTAAATTAACTACCCTGTATATTTTTTATTTTTACACTTTACAGTAAATTTATAATACTTTTGGTATATAACATGTCTTGTCCGTTATATCAATAGTTTTTGAAATAAAGACGTTTTAGGATGTTAGGATACCAATATGCAATTAAGCATCTTAGTTTTAAATTATTACCGTCATTCATTCATTCATTCATCTTGATTGAAACACCAGATCAAAACATCTCGCTAATAAAGTCACAGAAAACACGACGATTTGAAAAGACTGGAAATTGAAGAGATAGGCGACCTAATACAGCAACAAATGAAAAGAAAAGTTTAGATATTTGATTGAATGTTTCTTTTCATTTGTTGTTTAATTTCTCATTCTTTATTTTGGACTATTGACTCCCTTGGTGCAGATTTTTAAATTCTTATTGATTTTATTTTTTATTGACAGTAAGCAGTTATTTATTTATAACTTTCTGATAGGGCTTTCGTTTAACATTTTGTTTGTCCTAATATCCTAAAACGTCTTAATTTCAAAAACTATTAATAAAATGGCAAAATAAAAAAATATACAGGGTATTTCTTTAAAAAATTAAAATTCTTGAGATTTTTAGAAAAACTAGACATGTGGCAACAACGGCGATACCATCATTGGGTACGTAATATTCCTTTACACGATTTGGTTGAGATCGGCCAACAAATTAGGGACATTTTAAGCCGTTTCTAGACTTTTTTCATACCCTGAGAGCGATCAAAAAGTCTATGATAGATTTATGTTTTAATATGCCAAGTAATTAATTTCTTCTTTAGGGCTACTAATTAAAATGCAAAGATTTCTAGAATTATATAAATGGAACTTCGCCGTCATTTAATGAAGATTCGTCCATAATATATGTAGTTCTGTACACAACTAGTTCTCCTTCTTCCTTCTGTACAACTCTCTGAATAAGCGTCACCAAAAATCTTTGCCACCTCAAATTGACTTATGGTTTTTCCTACATTTTTTACCATTGCAAAGCTGCCTATAGAAATCTTTTAATGCTTATGTGCTGAACTAAATAGAATCATACTTCACTAATCATAACGAGGGAAGTTTCAGGTAAACTTACTTAGTCGCTTTAATAACACTGACCATAGTACAACGTGTAACAAATTTGATTTATATAGAATATATGGACATGAATTCATGTACGCTCTGTCCCTGGTCTAAGAAACGAGGGAGAACCAAACACTCCAAACCTAAATCGTATTGATAAAAGGTGGTAATTTACGTAAAATTTTGCAATTTTGATACACTTTTCGTATAACTCTGTACAAAATAAATTAACATATTTTATAAATGGATTATTTGAAACTTAAATGGGCACTGAATTATTTAGCTCTGTCAAAAGTTATAATCCTTTGCATATTGCTTTGCTATTTTAATTTAATATCCCTAACTTTTGATGAGGAGTTTGCTTATTTTTATTCTACCGAGTAATCTACACATATAAACGAATGCAACTTCAAACTTACTGATAGATTCCAAACAAACTGTCCTATTTTTACCAACAGTAATTAAATACTCTTAGTGGGGCGTTGGTACATGCCAAAAATGTAAAATGTGCGGACAGTCCTTTAAAGTAACGCGTTTAATTTAGACTAGCTTAAATTCCGACGACTAATTAACACGAAGTACATAAATTGCATGAAAAAATCGCTGGTCGTGGTGTTAAAATCATCCTATCGGGCTTGTGTACATTGCCGCAACGCATAAATGTTATACCATAATTAAATACCCTTTCCAGCTCTACTGCATGCGGTGAGGGATGCACACGCTACCCCACCACATACAACTCTATATTAAATAACATTGCTTACACCTATGTTACAATTTCACGCGTTCATAATTTTATTACTCGATCTGCAGAGCCGCTAAGGCATTTTAAATTACCTGTTATATATTGCCTACAAGGGGATGCATATTATAAACTTACAATTACCCTAAATGTTCAGTTCTGGCCATTAATATTTAAAACGGCTCTTTAAGCTTTAAAGGTAACACCATTCTACTTGATTTCGAAAAACAGGGGAAAATGTGAAGAATGATATGTTAAAAACAGAAATAAAAAGTTAATGAACTGCATTAGCTTCAAATTCAAGCTGCTATCTTTCTTATGGAAAAAATCGGTAAATTTCCTTTACCCGGAACTTCCCCCGTTATGAATCTTTCATTTTATTAGAAATAGTGAAGTGTGATTTAGTTTAGTACCTAGTCTTTTAATAACATATAATAATATTAACTATATTTTCAAACATTTTTATTGGGCGTCATTTTGTTCCATCATATTGGATTCCTACCAATATTTTACCAGTTTCTACCCATGCCATACTTGATTTTTGGGCATAATTCAAAATAAATTCAATAAGTATTTTTTACATTGACACACACCGCCATTTTATTACGTCATGTTGATGTAGTACCAGTACCCTATATCACATTCAATTGAATAATTTAAAAATTATTTGACCGCCATTTTATTCCGCCATCTTGAATTCGTACCACAACTTTGCCAGTTTATCTCTCTATCACACTTAATGATTGCATACATTTTGAAATTAATCTAATAAGTAGTTTCTTCAGACCGGTTTTTTAAACATTTTTATTAGGCCGCAATTTATTGTTTGTTTTGCTATCTTATATTCATACCAATATATTACCAGTTACATTATATATTTTTGTAGTAATAATTTTGTTAACGTTGGGGATGACTTGGTAACATTTTATTAAAAATCGAGTATAAAAATAAAACTGCTTAATGGTTTGATTGTGTGCTATAACTAATTGTAGTATAGAGATCAACTAGAAAAATTCTGGTACTAATTCAAGATGACCAAACAAAATGGCGACCAAATAATGTGTTATCAATTCCATCAGTCCGTCTGTCGGTCTATCTGTCTCTCTGTCAGTTTGCGGCATAGCTTAAAAATTTACCCTATTGACTTCAAATTTGGTCCAAAAATTTGGGGCATATGGGAATGATCTGGTAATATTGGTATTTTTACCAATATTATGGCAAACTAAAATGGCGGCCTAGTGAAATGTTAAAAAAATCATTATGAAAAAACTACTTATCTTGTGCATAAACATCAAGTAATATGTTGGAATCAACTGGTAAAGTTTTCGTACGAATCCAAGATGGCGAAACAAAATAGCGGTATATTAAAATATTTAAAAATTCAGGCTGAAAAAACTACTTAATGGATTGATTTAAAATTGTGTGCCATAACTAATTGTGTTATAGGGATTAACTAGTAAAACTGTATTACTATTTTAAGATGGCGGCCAAATAAAATATTTGTAACCGTGAGAAAATCACCCTCTCAGGTTTTACATATCTTCACGTTTTAGCATCCCCAGATGCCAAAAATAAGTTTTATCAATTCCGTGTGTCCGTCTGTCGGTCTGTCTGTCAGTTCGCAACATAGCTTAAATACTAGTTACCTTATTGACTTCAAATTTTGATTAAAAATTAAGGTCATATAGGGATGATTTGGTAATATTTTGGTAAAGATCCAGTATGGCAGAACAAAAAATGTTGTTAGAGTGGTGTATTATTTGGGGTTATGGTCCAGTGAAAAAAAAACAAAAGTCTTTTTTTTAAATTGTCGACGTTTCGCAACTTTATTGTTGCATCTTCAGGACACATATTCTTCTTCTATTCTGTAACCTGCGTGAAACCCATATTATCAGTCTTTACCTACTCCGTTGGCCCTCAGATATTTTCCAGATATTTAGTTTCTAAATGGTTTTCGTTAACGATCCTCTTGTTATGTTAGAGTGGTGTATTATTTGGGGCTAGGATACAGTTATCCAGATCCAACATCTGCGGACCAACGTAATAGGTAAAGAGTGATTATATGAGTTTCACGCAGGATATAGAATCTCTGTGTGTCCTGAGGATGCAACAATAAAGTTGCGAAACGGCGACAATTTAAAAAATACTTTTTCTTCGGGATCCTGGACCTATATAATACACCACTCTAATATAAGAACAAGGGGATCGTTAACGAAAATTATTTAGAAAGTAGAAAAAATTATTACTAAAAAAACTAATTATACAGTTTACCTCAAATTTTGTACAAATATAAAGTATTACATAGGAATAAACTGGTAACATGTTGATGAATCCAAGATAGCAAAACAAAATAGCGGCCTAATAAAATATTTAAAAAATCAGCCTGAAAATATTATTTATTAAATTAATTTCATTTTTTGTGCAAGCAAATGTGATATAGAGATAAATTGGTAAAGTTGTGGTACGAATTTAAGATGAACAAAATGGCGGCCAAATAAAATTTTTAAAAATCAACGTATGAAAATCTTGTTCAATTGACCTTAAATTTTGGGTCTGGGTCACACTTCACTATTCTTAACAAATGGAAAAAAAATCATAACGAGGGAAGTTCCGGGTAGAGGAAATTTACCGGTGTTTCTACATATTTTTATATATCTGAACTTGGTTAAATATTTGCCATTTGACACTAGCACTCGCAAAAATTACAAAAAAAATATATGATGTTTAAACCTCTTATGCGATCCAAATTTTGTTCCCCTATATTAGATTTATCAAAATTTTACCATGCCATCTCCATGACCCTTGATTTTTAACCAGAATTTGAGGTCAATTGGATAAGTAGTTTTTAAGCTATGCCGCGCACAGAGAGACGCCAGGCTGAATGGAATGGAAGAACATTTTTTCGGAAAGATCTGCAAAAATCTCGGAAAGTGATTTTTTCCCGATTACAATATTTTCCTCTCACCAGGGAAACAATACTTCCCCTTTACGAGGGAAGTAATAAAAAGTACTTTTATTAATTTCAAAAAAATGGTGCATATTTTAGAAAAATGGGATTTTATAAAGCACTGCAGTCAAAACTGCATTAAATGGATGTAACTGACATACCCAGAAATTAAATTTTGTTCCTCTCTTAGAGCTCGTTGTGGTGTTTCGAAAAGGGCTTATTAAATGTTCTTATAAACAAATTAATAAACAAGACTAGCGAGTACTCGCGACTTCGTTCGCGTATCGCGATAACGAAAGGGATATAAAGAGGTACTAATTAAAATTATTATTTAAATACCTTTTTATAAACCACGTTTTTAATTTCAGTTTTTGTTAACAGGGGCTTGGGAAATTTTTGTTTATAATTTATTTCCGAATTTATACATTTTTAAAAAATATGTATAAAAATAAAATAAAATAGACCTTCAAGCGTTTTTTTGAAAAACTAACCGGTTTTTAAATAAAAAATATTGTAATATTTAATGGGCGGTTTCATTCCCTTGAAATTTTATTTAAAAAAAACACTTCTTGTCGAACCTCCACATCATACAATCAACCTGTATGTCAAAATTTAGCTTTTTACGCCATGCGGTTTGAGCAGAATCGTCATTAATCAATGGCTCGATTTTTTGAAACACCCTGTAGAAAGTTTTAAAAAATTTTAAAATATGTACAATATTCAAATAAAATACACGAGTTTAAGCGTTTTTTCTGAAAAACCAATCGTTTTTAAACAAAAAATGTTGTAATATTTAAGGGGCGGTTTCACCTACTTGAAATTTGAGTTTTGAAAAGTACGTTCTTATCAAACCTCTACATCCTACTATCAACCTATGTGCCAAAATGCAGCTTTTTATGTCAAGCGTTTTGAGTAGAATCGTGATTAATCAGTGACCCTGTATAAACTTACAATACAAAAAAATAGTGTTAAAAGATCTCAGTCACCAGATGGTCATTAAAAAAAAAACATATAAATCGGTGCAGTCTCTCGCGAACTTGCTGAAAAATTTGGATTAGTGTTTTAAATATATAGATAGATAATTGACCAAAATTTTTTGAACCCAAAATTTCGCGAATTTTAATTCAAAAATATTTTTTCACATATCTCGCTTAATGGTAATTTTACGAAAAGAACTGTATGAAAGATCTCATCGAATCTTATCTAACAAACGAAATATATTACATTTTGAGGTAAATCAGTTTATTTCAGAGTATGATGTTATTTCACAAAAGGCCGTTTTTCTCGATAAAGCTTTAATTTTTCTAAACTGAAAAAGACTGACACGGAAAAGCCTTATTCAACGAAATATTTTCACTGAGTTAAACGCTATGTAATAAAAAAATTGAAAGGTTCCAGGTCTCGCTGACCTGCTACTTTTTAACAATGCATATCACTCATATCATGTAAGCACCTCAAGTTACAATATAAACTGTATAAATTGAATTAAGTTACATCAAACCCAACCGAAATAATTTTGGAAAAATTGTTTTCCACAACAAGCTAGAATTATTTTTCGTTGCTCTATTTATTGCTTACATTTTCGTGGACACCCAGTATAATATCTAAAATTATCACCAAATAGCTATATACATATACAAACTGGCAATATCAATAAATATATGACACAGAGTCAAATGCAGATTAAAATTAAATCTTACTCCCTTCAATTTCTACAACAGGGCCACCGGATTCAAGTTCAATTTCCTAAAATACTGTGTGTAGTCCAGTGTGTTAATTAATCAGTATCATTTGCATTATTTACTCAACGACAAATCACTTGTCATCAATAAATCGTGCTGGTTAAGTGATAATTTGCATAATATGAATAAAACACAAAACACATACCCAACGAATGAGCCATATTGCTGCCATTAAAGTTCGCTCCCTTTGTTTAAGTTCTGATAGTT
Organism: Kuschelorhynchus macadamiae; assembly: GCA_030620095.1. Taxonomy (NCBI): domain Eukaryota; kingdom Metazoa; phylum Arthropoda; class Insecta; order Coleoptera; family Curculionidae; genus Kuschelorhynchus; species Kuschelorhynchus macadamiae. Next base: position 454,280 of record JAUTXW010004569.1, read on the forward strand.
TTGCCTGTTTATATGGTAATTTCTACTAAATATAGCATATTTAGTGCTTTAACACTACAGTTGAATTGAATTCCCTTAAAACATGTTTGCTTGTGTATAACATATAGAGAACATGTCAAAAAAATCGAATCTGAATTTAAGAAATTGTAGCCAGGGACTAGTTTGAAATATCAATGTTTGCATTATTTCATTTACTTTTAATAATAATAATAATAACAATCAAATCGACAGAGATAAAATCAGCTTTTTAACAACAAGAACTTGATAATAAGGAACATGAGGGTGAAACAAAGTTGCCAAAAAAATTACACCTCTAGGAATACAGGTCTAGCATTTGGGTCGAGCCGAATGAACATCAGATGGATGGAAAAAGAACCAATATCCCTGATATGCAATTACTAAATATCAGCGTGAACGAGGTTAAAGAGGCCATCGAATCCACTAACTACTGAAAAACACCAGGACCTGATAGAGTGCAAAACTACTGGTACAAGAAACTAAACCCGTTTAACACGCTACATGAAGCTCTCGCTCATCAATTTACGCACTTTCTCTTATAGCCAGAAGATACCCCGACATTCTTATTGCATGCCTCAATCTATATGCTTCCAAAGAGTGCAAGAATAGATCATCCAGGACCGACCTATTGCATGCCTGCCAACTTTGTATAAAATTTTTATCGCTTTCATTGCCAACAAAATTTACAAACATGTCAGCACCAACAAGGTATTGGCAGAGGAACAGAAATTATGCAAGCGAGTACCCCAAGTATGTAAAAAACAATTGATTGACGATGTCGTAATATTGAACTAAGTCCAGAAAAGCAGTCGAAACATTCATACTGGGTTTGAAGACTTTTGTTTTAAAAAAGTACTGTGAATATACAAAATACACCCTTCTTAGTTGTCTAGATAACATCAGGCAACCGTGGAGCACAAAACTTCACTTGAATAACACCAATACTGTCAGTACTGACCAGATTCCTATAAAAAGAGGGATTTTTCAAGGTGTGGTTTTGCTTAACAAACCCGGGTTTTAAGATCAAAGCCGACAGGAATATAACAAATACAGTGTCTCATATTCTTTATATGGACGATATTAACTAAACACCAGAAATCAAAAACAACTGGACGACTTAAAAAAAATTCCTTTCACATTTTTAAGGGATGTTCACATGGAGTTTGGATTAGACCAGTGTAAAATACTAAAAAATTTTAAAGAGCAAAAAGGTCGGAGGCAATATTACCCTACCAAACGGAAATATAGTCCAAGCAATGGAGGATTGTAAATCCTACAATTACCTCGAATTTCAATAGGCACGTAATGAATTCAGTCAATGTGCCCAAGAATCTACTCAAGTGGAATCCAGTTATGAGGAAGCCAATAACATAAATTTAAATTTAACTGAAAGGAAAAGGTTAATATCTCTGAATATAGATATTGATGATCTTTCTATATTCAAAATTTCCAAAAATTAAATTTGTTCGATATTGTGTAAAATAATAAAGCAAGTAAGCCTATGAATCTTGAAACATATCTTTGATATTTTATATATGAAATAAAACATTTTGCTAATTTTTAGGTGAAACTTAGGTGTTACTTTCCGGATAGGGCGTTTGTTATTATCGTATAAAATCATTTTCCATGATACCCTAGTATATATATATATATATATATATATATATATATATATATATATATATATATATATATATATATATATATATATATATATATATATATATATATATATATATATATATATATATATATATATATATATATATATATATATATATATATATATATATATATATATATATATATATATATATATATATATATATATATATATATATATATATATATATATATATATATATGTATATATATATTATATATATATATATATATATATATATATATATATATATATATATACAGTGTGTCCAAGATAAAGAGTGGATAACATTGTTAGATTGGAAACCATAAGAGCTACAGCTTGGGTTAAATTAGAGAAAAGTTGCTCAATTTAGTTTCCAAATCAATGCCGTTTACAAACCTAAAAAATTCCAAACCGTTCCGAAGAAATCCGACAAAAACCGAAGAGGTGCATTTTTGTTTTTATTTTTTTACAGCCCTATTTTTAAAGTTGGATCAAATTTGAAAACACATTCTTATAGCAGTTTTTTCTCGCCTACAAGATGCCACTGTCACAATTTTTGTCTGACGTTTCGTCTCCTGTCAACCATCATCAACTTTGTTTTTTCATACGGCCGCCATATTGGATTTTTACATTTTTAAAATGACCATTTGAGTCCCATTTCAACGATGTGTCACTTCATCAACTTTATTTTTCCTACGGCCGCCATATTGATTTTTTTAATTTTTCAAATGCTGCCTTATTTACGAACTTTGTTTTTTCTTATGGGCGCCATATTGGATTTTTGCAATTTCAAATTTCTCGTTCAATTCTTATTTCAACGAAGTACTGATAGGTGTTAGGTACGCCTCGTAGGTACCCACCAATTTAAAAAACAAAACTAGAAACCTTTAAGTAGACAACACAAAACGATTTATTTCAAACTTAACTACTACTAACTACTTAACAGACAAAAAAGAATTTAAATTAACTATCTTACTTTACAGAAGGTGTTCAAATAAAAAACCATTGTTTTCTAAACACAAGTATGCGCGTCGGATAGTTGCATTTAATACATTCTGCAGGACATCTGGTGTTATGGTTTGAAATGCCTCCAAAACCAGTTGACGTAGCTGCTCTTCCGTTTCAAAACTTCGCTCGTACACCCAGTTTTTTAAATAACCCCACAGATAAAAATCTAGCGGTGTCAAGTCCGGCGATCTAGGGGGCCACGCCACTACTGAATGCGTCCCTATCCATCTTTCGGGAAACCTCTCTGCTAGATAGTTTTGAACAATCCTGGCATTATGCGCAGGTCCTCCATCCTGCTGGAACCAAAAATTATTTAGTTCTGCTAGAGGAAGATTTTCGTCAAACCAATTCTCTAGGTCGTTCTGTAGCAAATGGCGATAGCGCTGGGAAGTTAGGGTTCCATTGTAAATGAAGGGTCCGATAATTTGCATTCCCAAAATTCCGACCCACATGCTGAAACCAAATCGGTGCTGAAATTTCGACTGCTTAAACCGTCGAGGATTTTCTTTGGCCCAAAAATGAGTATTTCTTCTGTTGAAGATACCATTATTTGTCACTATGCTTTCATCCGACCACAAAATTCGGTTCGGCAAGTTTTCTTCTTCCTGACATCTTCTGGTATACCACTCACAAAAGGTTCTTCTTCTTAAATCATCACCCGGTCGCAGTCCCTGACAAATTCTAAACTTATAAGGTGTGAATTTATTTTTCTTTAAAACAAAATGCGCAGTTGATTTTGGGATTCCAGTTTGGCGCTCAATTTGTCTAACAGACGTTGTCGGGTTTTCGACTGCTGCCAACAAAACATTATTTTCTGTTTCCTCATTAGAGTTCTTATTTCGGTTGCCTAGATTTTTATCAAAAGAACCATACGTATGTAAATTTCTAAAAATCTTTCCAAATATCTGTCTGTTTGGTTGAGTTCTTTCTGGATAATCATTTTCGTACATATCTTTCGCCCTTTGAGTGTTGCTATGACATAAAATGTAGCATTTTAGCATGTCGTACTTCTCTTCAAAAGAAAACTTTGTAAACATTTTTTAAAGCAAACAAAAACTAATAAATAACAATAAAAAATGCAATAATTTAAAAAACTCGATAAGCAAAATCTGTATTCTGTAAACAAAATGTCAGAATCAACAAATTTTTACATTGTTGATTTTGACATAAGTCATTAATTTGTTTTTAAAAGGCTACTAGATTTTTTTTAAAATAAACGTCAACTGGTTTTGGAGGCATTTCAAACCATAACACCAGATGTCCTGCAAAATGTATTAAATGCAACTATCCGACGCGCATACTTGTGTTTAGAAAACAATGGTTTTTTATTTGAACACCTTCTGTAAAGTAAGATAGTTAATTTAAATTCTTTTTTGTCTGTTAAGTAGTTAGTAGTAATTAAGTTTGAAATAAATCGTTTTGTGTTGTCTACTTAAAGGTTTCTAGTTTTGTTTTTTAAATTGGTGGGTACCTACGAGGCGTACCTAACACCTATCAACCTTCGTTGAAATAAGAATTGAACGAGAAATTTGAAATTGCAAAAATCCAATATGGCGCCCATAAGAAAATACAAAGTTCGTAAATAAGGCAGCATTTGAAAAATTAAAAAAATCAATATGGCGGCCGTAGGAAAAATAAAGTTGATGAAGTGACACATCGTTGAAATGGGACTCAAATGGTCATTTTAAAAATGAAAAAATCCAATATGGCGGCCGTATGAAAAAACAAAGTTGATGATGGTTGACAGGAGACGAAACGTCAGACAAAAATTGTGACAGTGGAATCTTGTAGGCGAGAAAAAACTGCTATAAGAATGTGTTTTCAAATTTGATCCAACTTTAAAAATAGGGCTGTAAAAAAATAAAAACAAAAATGCACCTCTTCGGTTTTTGTCGGATTTCTTCGGAACGGTTTGGAATTTTTTAGGTTTGTAAACGGCATTGTTTTGGAAACTAAATTGAGCACCTTTTCTCTAATTTAACCCAAGCTGTAGCTCTTATGGTTTCCAATCTACCAATGTTATCCACTCTTTATCTTGGACACACGTATATATATATATATATATATATATATATATATATATATATATATATATAGTTTAAAATAGAAGTTATCATACAAAGCAAAAAGTGATTATGGTTTAAACGTCGATATACATTTTAATGGGCTACATCGTTATAATACACTCATACACAGACGCATATATCGCGAGGTAAAACTTAATATCATAGATGCATTCTTAAAGTCATAACCTGTTATGTAACCCTTGATATAAAAGGACTTAATTACGCTAACTTATTTACAGTGCAGCTAACTTTATTTGGGAAATGTAAACTGAAACTAAACGTGTCTGAAGGGTTATTCACAAATGAAGATTTTGATTAAAATTCACTTGTCCGACTTATATGTCTTGAGTTTAAATTATTTACGTTTTATCTAGTGTAATCTAACGGCTGACACTTGATAACGAACGCTGTAAATAACTTAAACCAAAAATAATGTAAATTTGCCGATTCACTTTGAATCAGAATGAGAAGTCATGAAGTCTAGGGTATGTGTGTGTGTTAGGCAAAGGTATAGATATGTACTTAAGATATATATTATATATATATATATATATATATATATATATATATATATATATATATATATATATATATAATATATATATATATATATATATATATATATATATATATATATATATATATATATATATATATATATATATATATATATATATATATATATATATATATATATATATAGTTAAAATAATGTTTTTCTTGGACCTCTTTGTATATTGTTAAATTGTGTATTCTTGGGATATGGTCCTTTAGTTTAAAAAATAACTACATTAAGGAAGTAGCGCAAATCTTTATTATTGACGTTTCGGCCGTACGTTCGGGCCTTTTTCAAAATCTACAAGAGATAAGACGGTCAGAAATAGTTTTAAATTTTAACTTATTGCTAGGACTTACATAAATAGTAAAAAGAAACTTGAGGAAATCTCTGTGTTTCGGTCATAGTAATCCATTTAGTCACATCACAGACATTACACACGTATAGTATTAAAATTCATTTTATTAAAAATCACAGATCAAAACAACGGTAACACATTGGGAGACAAAACAAGACGTTCACCTTTACATGTCACTAGACGTACTCGATACAGTATGCAAAATAATTGTGGTTTTTTGTTTTATAAATATTTTATGGCAATCCGCACATATTTGTAATACAGATTGATATTTTACGAGGCAGAGTTTAAAATTGAATGCTTTAGAAATTACCAGGATGGTTTTTTTATGTGATATTTATTTTTGAGAATAGATATATAATTATATATGGATTTAATAATAGATATATAATTATGGATTTTTTAAAAGATTTTTTTTTTTTTTTTGGTTTATTATATACAGATTTTTTTTGGAAATATATATTTTTTATTACCTACGTACATACCATTTATTGTAGGAGTAATCATTTTGACAGTGTATGATATATTTTGTGTAAATTTCTCGTGTCTGTTTTTGCGTTAATCGCGTTAGAATTTTTTTGTATGTTTCGTAAAATTCCCTTTTCTTTATGTTAGTTTCGATAATAAGTATTTTAACATTATCATAGTTAAATTTATGGTTGTTTTCGGTCATATGATTTATGAGTGCTGTTTTATTTCTCTTATCGTATTTGTGACTGTTAATGCGATTTTTTAAGTTTCTTTTTACTATTTATATAAGTCCTAGCAATAAGTTAAAATTTAAAACTCTTTCTGACCGGCTTATCTCTTGTAGATTTTGAAAAAGGCCTGAACGTACGACCAAAACGTCAATAATAAAGATTTGTGCTACTTCCTTAATGTAGTTATTTTTTAAACTAACGGACCATATCCCATATATATATATATATATATATATATATATATATATATATATATATATATATATATATATATATATATATATATATATATATATATAGATATAGATATAGATATAGATAGGTAGTCGTGACTGAGTAGTTAGAAAAAAGCGCTTTAAAACATAAAAAAACAATTTTGTCTTCTTGGTTCTGGATTTTGTGAGGATGCAGTCAAATAAAAAAGAAGGCCTATTGTACGAAACTCTTTATTATATGATCTAGCTTTCGAGAATGTTTATTCTCTTCTTCAGGAGCCTTCTGAATTAAGAAGAAAGAAATTCATAAGTTTCATAAATTCATAACATTTAAGTATAAATCATACCAAAGTCAGTTAGAATTAAACAAATCCGTTACATAACATAGATGCGCTAATATAGAACTTAAATTACTTGATGTAAGGACGACACACTTAAACACTAAAGCACATGATATGATTTATTCTTAAATTTTCGATAACATGGTTTAAAACTGAACAAACCAATGCAGAGAAGTAACTCTCAGTACTGGTATGTCGCCATTGCTGTAAGAAAAAATGGTAAATCGTAGTAGATAAAATCCAAAAAACCGGAAAAAAACTTTGTAATACGCGCCTGTTTATTTCTATCGGTCGGTTTCTATGGCTTAAGGTCCAAAGTGGGATGACTATCTGATCAGCTATGACGACAATAGTGCGCAGGTGCGGTAACAGAACTGAAAGTTTTCTGAACAAATCTATTATACAAAAAACAAACGGGAATAGAAACAAGAGGGATACTAAACTGTAACGTAATTCATTATGTGCATGTTATATAGTACCAACGGTTGCCCTATATATATAATCTGGATTGACATTAATCTGGACTAACTCAAAAACAGTGTGGGAGGCCCGTATTTAATTAATAAGAGTAAAGTTTTATTACTGAGCTATAGATGGCGCCAATTTACAATTACATTATTGATTTTTAATTTTATTTTCTTTAGATTACAAAATTTAGTTCTTTTGTTCGTTGCTAGTGATTGAAGGCGAATTAGGATATTATGTATGGCTGTTACACGCTAAATTTCTTAAACCCAATCCAAAAAACCGTTCAATTAAACAAACAAAAAATTAACAACTAAATGGTTGCTATTTTGACGAATAAGTGCATGGAAGTAAATGAGAATAAAGAATTATCTTGTATCTTGCTTAAACAATTAAAGAAAAAAATTGATTAATTGTCGTTTTATGTGGTACATTATGTAGTAATTAGAAAATCAAAATATAGACAGGTTCGACAAAATAATTGCCATCGAAACTCATCATTTTAATTATATAAGTCTCACCTGCAATTATAATATAACTATTATACGTATAAGAATACTGTTTTGTGGTCGTGAGCCTAGATGTGTTAGGGAAGACCATAATGTTTTCAGATTTATCGAATGTTGGTTTTATTCCATTTACTCCTTGACTGCGCATAAATCCTCTGTACTTTCCTCCTCTAAACTTCATTAGTTACACTTGGTGATCAAACTGAAGTAACGTTGTCCTTAACAATATTCCAAAATAAATCCCTTTAATCCCGATATGCATTACACATCAAAGTGATAACAGCAGACTCTGCAAACCAAGAATGTTTCCTTTTGCCTTGTATCAATGGCGGTATTATAACCGTGATGTAAACTTCTACTTTGGAGACCACTAAGTGGCCGCAATAGCCCGGAGACATCGAACTTTAATCCGACCCTGCGGATGTCTACCACGATCTCTGCTGATGACAACAGAGTTACATTGCGGCGAACCGCCTGTGTCATTTTCACGAGCCCATTTTCTTGTCCTCCGCTCGCTTTTAAGTCACCCGACCCACGAAACAAACATAATTAATTAAGAAAAATTAGTCAACTTCAAAAAAGTTTTAATTTCATTGCTTTCAGTTTTATGCAACTTAAAGTAGTTTTTGTTCGGACTTAAATACACATTTAGTACAGATACAGAGAGCTTATCTTGTTTCAATAAACGCTGTTTTGTTTTTCATGATTAATGGGGCTATAGTACGAGGGAGTTTCATTAATTAGAGTGTTTAACAAATAGAGAAAGCTATTTTAATTATTTAATTTCCCAACTTTTTGAATGACGCAACGAGCGAAACTTTATGTCTAGTACAATTATATGGCTTGCTCTCCTGCAATACTTAGTACACTATTTCTATTCTTGATTTTTTCCAAATTTTTATGGGAAAAATATTTTATGTTAGCCTTCATGAAAAAAATAATTATTATGGTGTTTGGTATGAAAGCTTTCGCGTCTGGAGCCAATTAAAAAAATCATGGTTCCTAAGCAGAGCTGAAATAGTTACTGAAAAAATGTATCTTTTAAATGTACTCTTTTAAATGTATCTTGGATAGTTTCAAAAAGATATACTTAATCAAAAAGTAACTAAGTTCCGTTTAAGTTACTTTTAAAAGTAACTAGTTACTCTAAAAAGATCCTTTGTTTTCTTGGTATAACATGAGTGTATAATTATATTAAATACGTTATTAGGTACTTATTAGATATCTATAGTAGGTATGATATAACTTAACAACAGAGTACTTACCAAGATATCAAAAACCTGCTATGGCAAATAAGACAGAGAGAGAAAGACAGATTCTTATTTGTAGGTGCGTCAGCATCGTGGGTTATTTAGTTTTTATTTTATATGTTATTGTGTATATTTATGTCTTTAAGGTAACCAATGATCGCGTTAAAATTTTTCTCAATCTGTATGTTGAAGAAAATTCCATTTCCTTCTAAACTTACTAAAGAGAGGGCAATCTGATAGTATATGTTTTACAAATAAATTAATATAGCAGGGGATACATAAAGGTGGTTCTTATTTCTCGAACATAAACTCATGTTTAGTTTTTGTGTGCTCTATTTTTATTCTGTTGATTATGATTGAATATTTTTGTTTGTAGTGTAAAATTTCCCTGTTGGCAAAGAATTTTGGTTTAATCCTATGTAATTTATTGTTGTTCTCCCAATTTGTTTGAATAAGACTTTTAATATCTTACAGCATATATAATAAATATAATAATATAATAAATTATCAACAAAATACACGGCTGTTGTTACTACTTTATTATACTAAAATACACGTTGTAAAAATAAACATCAAAACTCGTAAAACAGGGTAAAACATATGAGACAAAACTAGTTTATACTAAATATTATTATACTCTAGACCAGCGCAAACATGCGGCCCGCGGGTCGCACGCCGCCTAGTGAGCATTTTTTTGCGGCCCAAATCAATTTTGAAAACAGCCAGACAATGCGGCCCGCCAACAAGTGCCATCTATGTGTAGGAGGATAAACTACACATACTCAACCTAAAACCTAAAGCCAAACGTTATCTGGCTTGTTCCATGAAATTCTATCGCGCAAAAACACAGATGGCGCTATGTGAACATTCTGGAAAGAACTCGAGAAATCACAATCCATATAATATAAGCCATGTTCGATTGAGTTCAGTCGTTTAGTGTTTAGTCAGTTATGAGTCAGTTGCGATAGAGTTTCGAGTTGAGTTGCGCACTTATTGTTACAACACTTAACAGTACTTATTATAATTTATTTCGGATACAGTTTTTAATATGTCTCTTTCAAAACCAAGTGGAAGTAAGAGGAAACTTATAGATGAGCATCGTATCTTTCAAGAAAAGTGGGAATTAGAGTTTTTTGCTGTGAAGTGAAAGAAAAAATAATTTGTTTGATTTGTAATAGTACAGTCGGTGTCCCAAAATTATATAATATAAAACGTCACTATGATATTCCTAAAACTATGTTTGACAGGTATACAGGCATGGTCAGAAACAAAAAGTTAAATAAGTTAAAATCACTGTTGAAAGATGTTGAATTTATAAAAGAGTGCCTTGTAAAGGCCGCGGAAATTATAAGTCCCGGGAGCGTGAAGGCATTTCAAAATATATCCTTGTCCCGGAATACTGTCGCTGAAAGAGTTACTGAGTTGGCTGCCAATATAGGTGATGAGATAAAAACAAAATCAGACTCTTTCATTTCATTTTCTATTGCCTATGACGAAAGTACGGATGTGTGTGGTGTGGCGCAGCTCGCTGTTTTTCTTCGTGCGGCTGATACAGATATCAATGTGTATGAAGAATTACTGGAATTAGTACCATTGCATGATACAACAACTGGGAAGGATATTTTCAATGCTGTTTATAGACTTCTGCTAAAGTACAATTTAGATTTGTCAAAACTGTGTTCCGTTGCAACGGACGGAGCTCCTTCAATGACTGGAGTAAAAAATGGCTTCGTTAAAATATTACAAAGATCAGAGAAACGGGTAGTGACAAACCAGATTTTCATCATATTTATTGTATAATCCACGAAGAAGTTTTATGCTCAAAAGTGATCAAGTTGGAAAGTGTTTTAAAGTCAGTGAAAAAAATTATAAACTTCATAAGGTCACGAGGCCTTAATCAGCGACAGTTTTCTGCATTTCTACAGTTAGCAGAGGATAATCTGTCACATTTTCTGACTTGTAAGGTATATTAGGAAAGCACAAGTGTCCCAGTATCATACAAAATATATTCAGAGAAGCCTTCTGGCAGAATTTGAGAAGCGTTTTCAGGATTTTAAGACCCAAGAAAACAATTTTTCTCTTATTTACTGGTCTTTTCACTATCGATATTGATAAAGTTCCCCCTCACTTGCAAATGGAAGTAATTGAGATTCAGTGTCAGACCTATTTAAAACAAAAATCTGATAGTGTTGGTACATTCGAATTTTATAAGTACTTGCCTGTTCAATACCAATAAGTGTGAACAACTATTTTCTTTGATGAAAGGAAACAAATCTCCCGCAAGATCGCGATTGACGGACGCACACTTGGACGCAGTTTTAAAAGTTATTTCCGCCGGTAAATTCGCGCCACAAATAGACAACTTAATTACAGACAAAAGATGTCAGATATCTGGCAAAAGAATTTAATGTTTGTAGTTTTTTGTAATATTCTTTTTATTGGAAATTTAATAAACAGACTTGTCCTATAATAGTACTTTTTCTCAAGATTTTCAGTAGTTTCTCTTCTTTAAGATAAGGTTTTGCGGCCCACCTAGTCGATGGTCTTCATGCTTTTGGCCCACCAGTGACTTTGAGCTTGGCATGGCTGCTCTAGACGATGGATAAAAAAAATCATCTGAAACATGGAAAAATTCAAACACTATTTTTTTGTTTAATGGCTAGAGTTAGGGTCACGAAAAACATATTAAAAGTTCCCCCACCGCCGATGAATATGCAAATTAGGTACAAGAATTTCGTTTTTGTGCAATAACTCATTTTCTTTTTGTCATGCCGTAAATATGACAAAATAAAAGTTTATAAAATTCGATACACAAAGGGTTTAGTACACTTTTTACGTAATAGCAGCACTATCGCCGTAGTCGCCGCTTTATGATGACTGGTGCGCGTCGAGTAAAATCCTATACATAGCACGCCTATCAATACGCCAGTGAATAAAAACTGTAATTGAAGACACGCATAAGTCATCTGAAAGTGGCTGCTATAGCGATAGTGCTGGTGTTACGTAAAAAGTGAATAGAACATTTTTTTGTACAAAATTTTATGAGCTCTTATTTTATATACCACCATATTTATTTTATAACATAGAGAAAACGAATTATTGAAATTGTATATAATTTGTTTTTTTAAGGGGTCCCGCTGTCATCAGAAGTGATAGAATTTTCAATATGTTTTTCATGACCCCAAAGTCTAAACTATTATTACCGCCTGGAGTATTAACAATTAATTATGTTGCCATTTAAAATAGTTATTTTCTTTAAAAAAAATAATATGTATTATCAATCATTTTTTTGAGGAAAAAGTTTACATATGGTAACAAAAAGGAATAAAGCAAAGCGAAAGTGTTTCTTATATAACATTTGAAGTAAGGTGTCTTTAAAATATAAGTTTTTCAAATGGCACTTGTGCATTCGATATCAAATGCTGATAATTTTTGAGATCTCTATATTTTGTTAGTTTTTCAATCGCTCTCTTTATTTTTATTTGCTTTAATCACAGTAGCTACTGAAAATAACATAACAGAGAGTAAATTATCAGGAATAAATTTCTTAATCAAATAAACATTTTATCGTAGCAATTGATGTCAAGATTTTTTTTTACTCTTAAAATATCAAACGTGACACACTCTACAACCATTATATTTATCATTTGTCTATACCTCATTAAGCAAAAAAGTTAAATGGGAGTCCAATGTATATTCAATATCCCTATACATTTATCCTTTAAAAAAAAAGTTTTAAAATTATACCCAAAATTCAAAAATTAAATAATATATAAGGAGTTCCATTTAAAAAGTCTTATTTAATTACTGCACTAATTTTTTGACCCACCTGTTTACGCGGAAATATTTTTACATGATACGCAATTAGTCACTACATAATATTTCAGATTTGTTTTGTTTGCTAAATTAAATCTATAAAGCATAAATAACAGAGTGTTGTTGACTTATCCTGTACATACTACTTAACTTCCTGTCAAATTTTGATTACTTACCTAACTAACCTACATCTTAATATTTATCCATTTCAGAAATATATAAATTCGTAGAAAAACTGTATGAACTTAAAAAATCTAATATTCTAGGTACACCTAGTTATCTTGTTTATATGATTTATAAAAAGCAAAAAAACTGCATTTTACGGCTTGATACTGCAAATCAAGTAAGTAAACTAAAACTAACACGAACACATAACAATATCTTGCTAGTTTCCTTCTGATATCGAAGTTAAAACGGTAAAAGGTCGATGCCGATAACGTCAATAAGTGATCACCATCAAAGCGTGAGCGTCAATAAAGCGTGAGAGCCAACTTTCTTACGCCGTTTCCGCGTGTTGCAATGTTTTTATAGGATTTATACGTTCAAGTTCACCAGACTGATAAATATGTAACTGAGATACTCTTTTCTTAAGTTTAGACCCTGTTAGATTAGAATAACTTCCCAACGTTGCGCTTGCGATTGCACGAGACATCTTCAGGGGTCGTCGCTGCACGAGTTCACGCATGATATAGCACATAGCTCCCGTCTGTATAAACATTTTCTGGGTGCTTGATAATTTGAATAGATTGTCTAATCTTCCTTCTATAATATCTCGAGATTGATGCAAATATTGTTTCCTAGTTGGATGATGGCAAGATCTAAAATTTAATTACCTATTCGTATGGGTCGGATTCCTGTAAACAGAATGATCTAACGTGCCGTTCCCTTTCTTTTGTACTGATACGTTGGAAAATGGATGGCAAAATATCTGACTCAACTTTCATAGTGAGTTTTAAATTATAATGTTGTCGGTTAAATGATTTAAAAATATAGCTGAATTTTCTTCTCCATGTGGCTATACTACAAAAATAACATAAACATATCAACAACATTTAGGTTGTAAAGGATCAGAGTTTGAAACAGTTTCCTCGAAAATTTCCATAAAGATATTTGGATCCCAGGAGATACCGAAGATCCCATGGTCGCACCCTTGTGTGACTGGTTAGGTGTAGGAGATTGTATTTAATGTTGCCTTAGTTCCACAACAGGTCTATGTGTTCAGGGTCAGTTATTTATTATACACATTTTTAAAAATGGTGATAAACAAAAATTAGAAAATTATGAAGTCATATCATTACTTAGCTCTATATCTAAGATTTTTGAAAAAGTAGCATTTATCAAAATGTATAGCTTTTTGGATAACTATAATGTCATAACAGATAGGCAACATAGGTTTTGAAAAGGCTTATCTTCTGAAATAGGTTGCACTGACCTTATGTAACATGTCTGTCAAAAACTTTTTAACAGGAAAGTTGTGATTTATCTGCCATTTGACTTAATACACGCCTTTGATACAGTGGATAAAGCATTTTCTTGAAACAAACTTTCTAACTTACGAATATATACGAGGAAACAGTAACTCGTTTCTTGAGTCATCCTTTCTCTCTGACCGACAATTGTCATAATTGGCCAATCGATCTTTACCACTTTTGACATTTCTCAAGAAATTATTTTTGGACCTCTTATTTTCCTATTATTTACTAACGACCTTATATCATATAAGTTTAGGGTGATATAAGGTTTATGCTAGTGATGCAACTATTATTATTTATGATACATGTCGCGATCGAGCAAGAGAGAATGTAGATGGTGCTACTTAAATAAACTTATGATCAATCATTCCAAGACTGAATATATAAACAACAGAACTGTAAGAAAAGGTCTTTGTTAACTTAATTTATACTTTGATGGGCATAAAGTTGAAACAGCATCTTTGTAAGTTTTTTGGGAGTCACTATCGACTGCCACTTAACTCGGAACAATCATATTAAAAAGATTTGTAAAAAGCTAAGTAAAACTATGTAGGTGAATCTTAAAAATAATGTCGATCATAACAATTTAATAAGTGTATATTATGCATTGGTTTATTCTGCAATTGCCTTTAATATAACAGTTTGGGGCCTTGCCACTTCGAGTTCGGGTGTTTTTGTGGTTCCAAAAGTGCATATTAAGAATAATTTTAATCTACCTTCTCGAATTTCGTATCGTGGCGCTTTCAGAAATATAAACTAATAACAGTTTATTCTATTTACGTACATAATTACTATTAATACTCATTTTTAAAAATAGACATAACTCGCAACTTTTTTTAACATAATTATAATACCAGATTTAAATACGTTTCCTTACCAAACCACGATATGCAGTTGTTCGAAAGATCTCCAGTTTATTCTGGAAGTTAAATTTTTAACATACTGCCGACAGATATTAAAAGCTTAGTAGTATATTAAATCTAATAAAATATTGCTTAGGTAGTATATTCTGTATTCTGTAATCAGGGAAGGGTGAATGTTTATAACTATAACTATAACATTGGCCCTGCCTTCAACCAGCCTAGTCTTGAAAATTGGTGATAATATGCCTTAGGGGCACTTCTAGCGATGATAGACCAACCTTGTCTTAGACAGAAAGAGGTTTGTGTCTGTTAGGAAACCGAAACCCAAGTAAATAATTTTCAATTTTTGAATGATACCAGCACAAAGCTCTAACCAATTGTGCTATCGAGAAACTGATAAAAAATTAGTCTAGGAGGCCATATGATTATATTCATCCGCGGTATTACGGAGGATGAGATTTCGACTCCCACTCGAGTATAAACTTTTTGCACTCGTCATTAGTATTAATTTCAAACATTCTAAAATCACTCATAAAGTACATATGTTACTGTCTCATTTTCTTCTGATTTTGAAAAAATGGGATTGGTACCTTCTTCTATATTATTTTACAAATTACCCCATTCCGACTACGGACTTATCCTTGTCCATAATTTTATACACACCAAGACTTGTCGGCCATAATCTGATCAGGCCGGTTGAGCGACCTTGTTATGACCAGCCTGTTAGTACGGTTTTCATCAATTTTATCCGTAATCAGCAAGAAGGGGTTCATTCAATGAACATAAATATACAGGGTGTTCTACCAAGAAATATAAATTTTACCTATAAATCGGAATATTGGAATGGTTTTTATAAAGCCTTAGTAAAAGGATATTTCGAGTGTAAATTTTTTTCAAGTATGACAGATCTTGTATGGGTACATGTAGAGCATATGGTATATATATGGTACATATCTTATGTCTTGTTCATATCTGTCACGTTACTAAAAGGAAGCTCTGAAAAAAATACTAAGCGAGGAGCTTTAAACGAGAAACAAAAATAGTTATTTAAAAATTGGCTTAAATAAGACAAATACTAACGAGTACCCGCGACTTCGTTCTCGTATCGCGATAACGAAAGGGATATAAAGAAAAAGGGATATAAACAATGAAATAAAGATTTTTAAATGGGCTTGGGAGATGTTTGTTTATACATTATTTCCGATATTTTGGAATACCCTGGACACACTTTTAAAAAGATATGTAAAAAAATAAAATAAAATATACCTGTTCAAGCGTTTTTTGAAAAACTAACCATTATTTAAATAAAAAATATTGTAATAAGGAGTGGTTTCGCCGCCTTGAAATTCGAGTTTTGAAAAATCCCTTCTTATACAACCCCTACATCCTACAATCAACCTGTATTCCAAAAATCTGTTTTTTACGACAAGCGATTTGAGCAGAATCGTGATTAATTAGTGGCCCGATTTTTTGAAACACCCTGTATATTTTTTTAAAAAACTTTAAAGTATGCTAAATAATCAAATAAAATACAGGAGTTTAACTATTTTTCCAAAAAACTGACCGTTTTTTAAATACAAAATATTGTAATATATAAGGGGCGGTTCGAGTTTTGAAAAACCCCTTCTTATCGAACCTCTGCATTCTACAATCAACCCGTAGGCCAAAATTCAGCATTTTGCGTCTAGCCGTTTGAGCACAATCTGATTAATCATTGACCCTATTTTTTGAAATACCCTGCATACATTTTTAAGAAATTTTAAAATTCGTAAAATAATCAAATAAAATACACGAATTTAAGCGTTTTTCGATGAAAACAACCGTTTTTTAAATAAAAAATGTAATATTTAAGGGGCGGTTTCACCTCCTTGAAATTTGAGTTTTGAAAAATCCCTTCTTATCGAGGCTCTACGTCCTACTATCAACCTGTGTGCCAAAATGCAGCTTTTTACGTCAAGCGGTTTGAGCAGAATCGTGATTAATCAGTGACCTGATTTTTTGAAACACCCTGTATAAATTCGCAATACAAAAAATAGTGTTGAAAGGTCTCGATTACCAGACGATCATTTAAAAAAATCATATAAATTGGTGCAGTACAACTCTTTCACGAACTTGCTGAAAATTTTGGCTTAGTGTTTTAAATATATAGATTATTTTAGAAAAAGATTCTTTAGTATATAACGGATTTAATCCTATCTTAAGTAAGGAATATTAACTTAAAATATTTGACGCCATTCACTGTTAGAAGACAAGGCCAGTATTTGTTAATATATTTACAGAATATAAAAGTAATTGATACATTTTAATTAATGTGTAGAAAATATGATTCAGAAATTTAAT
This sequence comes from Kuschelorhynchus macadamiae, assembly GCA_030620095.1. Classification (NCBI taxonomy): domain Eukaryota; kingdom Metazoa; phylum Arthropoda; class Insecta; order Coleoptera; family Curculionidae; genus Kuschelorhynchus; species Kuschelorhynchus macadamiae. The sequence goes on from JAUTXW010004569.1 coordinate 471,906, forward strand.
TCAGGTACTGTATATATTTTTCAAATATTCTACACTAAAAAAAAAGATAGAAAAGCGCGAACATATTTTTTTCTCAATCGATAATATCTAATAAAAACACAGATTTTGTGTTGGACTGATTTTAAATCAACTTTATAAACTTTTATCAAAAAACTGAAATTCGTTTAAAATTTGAACGTATTACACAATTCTGTATAGTTACTCAATAATTTATTAAAGTGACGTTTTTTGTTTATTTTTTACAATTCTAACTATACTAGTTATTATGAAAAGTAAATAAATATGTTTGACGAGACTTTAGACAAGCAGAGAACAACAATACAAGTTTATCCTAAGAAATGCTAAGTTTATTTTTTACGAGCTCCAATCCTAATTGGTTTTATGAATAACTTAGTTAGCCTTAAAACTAATGGGTAGTAAATTTTTCCTTTAGGCTTAAAATAGAGGTTTTATGAAAGCCTTGTGATTGTTTTAAGAACAATTTAAAACTATTAATTAGATTTTAAGGAAGTTTTATCATTAGTTGTAACAACCTTAATACAGAAGGGTTATTTTTGTCATTAGGTGTTGGAATATTTTATCCTTGCTATAGCGTTATCGTTAAAGCAAATTCCAGTGTAAAATCGAAAAGGTTAGGTACTTAGGATATCCAGACTAAATAGGTATATGCTTTATATAATTACGTTTTGATAAAATATCGATTAGTATTGCAACTCTTGTTTAATATATTAAAAGCAGATAAAATGAAACCAGTTTTTATAAAACGTTATTAGTATTTGATATTTGGAATACTTTATAAAACTAATATAAAAAACACGCTCAATTTATGCTTAAAATGGAATATTAAAACCGTGTGAGGTACTTAGGAAAGTATATAATTTAGCCGCTATCTTTTAATCCTAAAACGAATCTATTGAATAGAATTAATTATTTTTGTGTGTATACTTTTTAAAGAGCTGTAGCGAGCTGGGCTTTAAAAAAAATATTTGTTTAGCCGTCGCTGTAATGCATTGGCGTTGGCAAACACGCCAACACAATTTCTTCCTATTGTGACAAGATTTAAATGTTATCAATTTTTCTAGATCGAAAACTGAATGGTTGCGATTCGTTAAGTTTATTACAAAGCCATAAATGCACTTTAAAATGAACGTATGTGGAAAATGAAAATAATGGGCAAACTTCGATTACCCACAAAGAATCTTATTTATCGTTTATTTATAAAGAATAGGAGAAATGAAATTGACTAATTATTTACAACTCCTCTTATTTTCGTTTCTACTTCTAATAGAATGATATTTTTATATACTAAAACCTGAGTAGTGAGCCGTTAGAATCCACCCAGAGTAAATATTCTAGAGGATATTATATAAAATAATTCCGTAAAATTACACTGCATAATAAATCCCGCACAACCCTTACGAAAATAGTTTCAGTCGTTTTTACTTCCCTTGTAAGAGAGGTGTATTATTGTAGTCGTGACAAAATAACCAAATTTTTCTTATTATTAGGAATAATAAAATATGGCCATATTTAATTTTTTTTTCTTTAACTTTTCTAAAAAAAAGAAGGAATTCCTTATAAGGGTAGTTGGGTAACACCAATCTGTAAAGAAACTTAAAAAGTAAAAAAAAATATATATATGTGTAATACTAAATGACTATTTGCGGAACTATGTAGAGTCCTACTTCACTATTCCCAATAAATGGAAATATTCATAACGAGGAAAATTCCGGATAAAGGAAATTTACTGATTTTTTAAAATTGTGGTAGCTTTTGAAGTTCTCAAATGGTAAGGTATTGAATTAAGAATTGCAGTCGTAGTGTTATTCTTAATTTTATTTTACAGGATGTTGAAAATGACCACAGTTAACTTTTTGGCAATAATAAAGTCTACTTTCGAATTCTCTACTAACGACCTGGAGCATTTCGTGTACCACAGTAAGGCAAACACGAGGGCAAACATAAGTAATTTTTTGTTGTAGTTTTTGTAAATTATTGGGTTTTGTAAAAAACTTTGTTAAAAAACCTCAAAGAAACAAATTAAGTGGAGCAAGGTCCGGCGACCATGCTGGCCATTCAACAGCTCCACGACACCCAATCCAGCGCCCAGGAAATCCATTAAGAAGATACTCTCTGACGACGATATTGACTATGACCTAGTTTCTCAGCAGGATGAAATAAATGTGCCTTTGAATTTATTTACCCGTCAGAGATAATATTTTCCTGGGCACTGGATTGAATTGCCAGCACGGTCCCCAGGCTTAGCTTAATTTGATTGTTTTCTTTGGAGTTACTTAAAAACGAGTGTTTCTTACAAAACCCATTAATTTGCAAGAACTGCAATAAAAAATTCCTGATGTTTTCCTTAGTGTGACTTAGTTAGTGCCAAGAAGTTAACGGTAGTCATTTTGAACATATTATAAAATAAAATTAAAAATAAGAGTTTGAACTTAACGACTGAAATTCTTATTTCAATAGTTTACCAATCGAAAACCGGTCAAGATAGAGATCTCCGGTTTGCGCATAAATGTTTGTCTTTTAGAGATAAAATTCGATATATGGTTCAATTTAAAATTCAAAAGTGCAACCCTCCCTTACTACTTTCAGAAGTGAAACAATGTGATTTGGTGGTACACACAACTTCCAAATTTTAATCTTTTTATTACTTCCCTGGTGTAAAGGAAGTATTTTAATCGTGAAAAAATCACCCTCCGAGATTTTTTCAAATATATACGTTTCAGGGTCCCTAGATGCTGAAAAACATGTTTTCTCAATTCCGTCGGTCTGTCTGTTCGCTGCATAGATAGAAAACTACTACTAGATTGACTAAAAAAAAAAACCCTCTCAGGTTTTACATTTTTTAAGATTTTAGCGTCCCTAGATGTAAAAAAACGTTTTGTCAATTCCGTCGGATGGTCCGTCAGTTCGCGGCATAGCTCAAAAATTACTTATCGGATTGATTTCAAATTTTAGAGAAAAATTAAGGTTCATATGGGGATAAACTGGTAATATTTTGGGAAAAATCCAATATGCTAGAACAAGATGGCGGCATAGTCAATTGTTTAAAAACTTACTACAAAAAAAACTAATTATCCAATTTTCTCAAATTTTGCACGACAATCAAATGTTACATAGGAATGAACTGGTAATATTTTGGTATGAATATAAGAAATGAAAACAAAATAGCGGCCTAGTACAATATTTAAAAAATCAGCCTGAAAAAACTATTTCTTAGATTGATTTCAAATTTTGTGCAAGCATTAAGTGTGAAACAGAGATAACCTGAAAAAAGTGTGGTACGAATTAAAGATGGTGGAACAAAATAGCGTTGTCAATTGAGACTTTAAATTTTGGCAGAAAAATTAAATGTGTATTTTAAAAGAAAGTATATATGTATTACTAAATGACTATGTACTAAACTAAATTGAGTCACACTTCACTATTTCTAATAAAAGAAAAAACGAAGTGAAGAATTTACCGATTTTCTTTACTAATACTCAAAATATTAGTCTATACTAAGAGTTTTCAGACACGCTCTTTGTTAAGTGTTATCAGTTATTCTAAAAACAGGTACAATATAATACAAATTAAGATAAGGATGATTGAATAATCTAGTTGTTAATACGAAATAAATTTTATATTAGTATGTAAATTGTTTAGAAGGCATAAAAACACATTCAATTCCTCTTTAGTGCCGATCCAATTTACAGTGGAAATTGAAAACAATAACTCTTTATTTATTTAGCGTTAACGTTCACTAAAAACCACTGGATAATAAAAACGTTAGAATGGTGGCCAATCTATACTGGAACCGAACAGCAGAAATAAAACTTCAAGATTATAGCACAACAAAATAATTCAAAATAAGGAAAGTGGGAGACAGGGCTGTAGCCTCTCCCCAATGCTGTTTAACTCATACGTCGAAAGAGCATTCAATGAGGCAGTTTCTGAGAGCCACATAGGCATTAAGATGAAGGACATCCCTAGTAATTACTTAAGGTACGCAGATGATACTGTAATCTTGGCCGACAATGCCAACCATCTGCACGATGGATGCCGTGAAGAAAAATAGCGAGCAAATTGGTTTAAAAATCAATATAAATAAAGTCAAATCTATGGTAATTAGTAGAAATTTGAAACATCCATTTGCATCTTAATGGAGAGGCAATAGAACAGCTTTCAACATTCAAATAACTGGGCTACCTCGTCAACGGTAAATGTGACCCAGAAATCAAGATAAAATGCCGAACTGGAAAAGCAAGAACAGCCTTTCTTAATCTCAAAAAGTTCCTAGCTAACAGTTATCTTAATTTCCAGCTTAGATATAGAATGAATATTGCTATGTCTGGTTTGTTTCATTGTACAGAGTTGAGGCATGAACTCTTAGGCAGTCTCGATAAATAAACCTGAAGCTTTTGGAATGTTGACCTTAAGATGAAAGCTTAAAATACCTTGGACCGACAGAGGAAGGAATGAATAAGCGATTCGAAGGACCGAACTTACAGATCGTGAACTATTTTACAGCATTTAAACAAGAAAAACTTCCTTCCTTGGGCCCATCCTACGGGGGAAGAGATACGGGTTCCAACTCCTTATTGTAGAAAAAGATCGAGGGGGGCATCGGACAAAACAGGCTCTTTTGGTTGCGAAATATTTGGCATTAGACCGGCATACATCATTTGCAAGTACTTCAGAATGCTGCTTTGAAGAGGGAAATCTGATGAAGAAATACACGGAGGACGCCGTCGCAGGAATCTTCACGGCACTATAAGAAGAAGAAGAAGGAAAACGCTAAAGAAATCTTATGTATTCAATTTTTAGAAAGCGTGCACAAACTGATCTAATTCAATTGATTCTGGTCGTGTAGACATACACAAACTTACAGCTTCCAAAGCATTATTACATAGAAGGTTCACTGTTCCTTTATTAAAGAGAATATTATTTTTATTTTCCAAATAGCTATCAACAATGGATACACAAAACAACTAATTGATAGACTCATTAATAAGGAATAATGGAAGATAAAAACTTTATTACAACCTTTAAATGATCCAGTTCCAGCTTGTCCGCCATCGACATTTTTACGTTTATCGTTTTTGGGCTCAGTCCCACTGAAATTAGGAAATATCTTTAATAGTACTCTTTTAAATGTCAGGATTGCATATACATTTTCCAATAATCTTAGACCTCTTAGAGATAAAACACAACCACTAACTAAATAGAGTGTATATAAATTGTCATGTCGCGAATAAAATTCAAAGTATGTTAATGTAAAAGTATGCCAAATCGGAAAAAAATTTAAGATTAGAAACCAGAAACGCCCTAATTCTCAAAAATTGTCTAATGATAAAAGATCTAGTTTTGATGTAAGCTTGGCAAAACACCAACATATTACCAAGTCATCGCTATATTACACTTAATCCTTGCTCAACATGTGAAATCAATCGAATAGGTAGTTTTTTCAGGTTGATTTTTTAAACATTTTAGTAGTCCGCCATTATGTTTGGCCATCTTTGATTCATACCAAATTTTATATGTTTATTCCTATGTCACACTAGACTTTATGCAGAAATTTGAAGTCAACTATATGAGAAGGTTTTTTTTATACTGATTTTTGAAACATTTTATTTCGCCGCAATGTTGTTCTTCCATCTTGAATTTGAACCAATATTTTTCCAGTTCATTCCGATGTCACACTTGATGTTTGTGCAAAGTTTGAGAAAAATGGTATAAGTAGTTTTTTAGTAATCATTTTTTCAATGTTTTACTAAGCTGACATTTTGTTCCGCCATATTGGATTTTTACGAAAATGTTAGCATTTCATTCCCAATTACTCTTACGTTTTGACCAAAATTTTAATTCAATGGGGTAAAAAGTAAAAATTTAAAAAGTTAAATCCATTTACAGCCCGTACCTTAAAAATCAAAGGAGCTACATTTTTTTTTGTAATCGATTGTATTTCTATAGATAAAAAGTAATAAAACCAATAAAAGCTTCTGCCAGTCTAAAAATCTATTGAACTTTGTGACAAGTATTAATGAGCCAATAAGGAGATAAAATGCACGATAAATTTTAAAAAGCGCATTTCATACCCATTTACCCAAAGCGATACAAAAAATAATTTTCTGCTCAAAGAAAGTCACTGTATTGCAAAAAAATAAAAATAAATGTAGCTTCACTGTTTATGACACTAAGAATAAAATAAAAAATATGCTTTTATTTATAAACTATTGAACTAAAAATTAAAAAATAATAAAACTTACATAAACACAGAACTTTTAAAAATTTGAATATTTTCATAAAACTTTAAGCTTTGTAATAGTACTGGTCGAGACAAATCAAAGAGCCCAAACACGACGAGATTATGTTGAGTAGTGGAGAAATTTAAATTCCGGCTCCATCATCAGACCAGCTCCATGGTGCCATATTATTGCATTGTCATCGAAGTTACATAGGCATTCCAAATTTTAGCTCAAACGGGTGAAAATGGATTACACATTTTGAATCGGAAAGACCACATCTGAGGCTACAAAATAAATTTTATATAAAAGATGTATTGTAAAGTTCGCTTTCCAAAAAACAGATTAACAAAACCAGAGTACGTTGATCACTCTGTATATAAAATTTAAATAAATTTTGCTCAAGCAAATCATGATAAGGCAAAATTTAAATTTTGATAATTGTATGAAAAGTAACCATACATTACAAAAGTTTAATACTGGGCGTAATCCCATAGTTTACCGCAATACCTCGATCGTTACAAAATCCGTCCATATAGAGCTTAGATACAGGACGCTTTCCGGTAAAAATGTTTACACCTCGTCTTGCTTACCGGACGATTGAACACTGTATCCCAAGCTGAAATATCGTATCAGATTGCGCTATTACATAACCAAAGATAAATGACAATATTTGTTAACAACACAGAAGTGTGATGTAAATTATCATGTAAATGAAAACAATCTAATAAGTTTTTCCAATTTAGAATAAATCAGAATTTTTCGTGTCAAAATACATTTACTTTGCCGTCTGTAAAAACCACTTAGTTTACTGAGAAGTGAGATTATTTATAAAACTGTTTTCTTGATAATGAGGTACAATGGTTGCATATACTCAGCAACGCAATTAAAAACAATCTAATAAGTTTTTCCAATTTAGAATAAATCAGAATTTCAGAGTCAAAATACTTTTACTTTGCCGTCTGTAAAAACAACTTGGAACATACGTTGGTTTTACATATTTATTTGGCATTATTGTTTATAAGATTATTCAACTAAACTTTCTACGGGCAAGAGCAAATTTGAAATAAATGCATTTTCTTTGGTACTTCAACACATGTATTTGGTATCATTCTCTGCGAGATTATGCAACTGAACTTTCTAGGTGGGGCATGAACCTACCCTTGCCTTCCCTTTCCGCGCAACTGAAGTACTGCAACACTTCTGAAGATGCAGACATTGTGTTGGCGAAACCTCAGTAAGGAAGTTGCGACGGCTATTATGCCCGAAAGCTTTTATCTTATATCTAAATGTATTTGTTTGATATAGAATGCATCAACTTATTATTCTATTTTAATATGTATGACAACTTAACAAAAAATACCAACTTAAATAAAAGACACTGCTTAAGGATTGATATTTAGTTTTTTTTCGGAGGTTCAATGTTTTTTGCCTCGTATATTTACTCCGTTATTATATCCTTCGGGCCTGATATTTTGCATGTTAAGCTCAAATCGGGACAGTAAATCATTTAACAAAAAAACTGAACAACCCTTATTTGGCTTATTGGGGAAATCTTAATAATGTACCTTTTAATTTTTGAAACAGTAAAATCACAAGGCTGTATTATAATATATAACGTTGATGGTATGTGTTGCATGTTTTTGACTCTTTACTGCTGTTTATATATATATATATATATATATATATATATATATATATATATATATATATATATATATATATATATATATATATATATATATATATATATATATACAGTCTGTAGGTGGAAAAAAAAGAATGGACTACCCCTAATAATTTGGTAGTCTGTAGGTTTTATGGAAAATACTTGAACACGTTAATTTAGTATTTTAGTTTGTCACATTCTGATAACACTTATTTGCTTTTTTATTGACATCTGTCAAAAATATGACGTAATCGACATATTTTTTAAATGGCAACATATGGCATGTGATACCTCATTTGAAAGCTCCTGTTTCGCTCAATATGTTCCTAGATTTTAGTGCGATTCTGTTGTACCATTTCAAAATGGCGACGTTCAGTTGTGCGTGGAAAAAAGTATGGACTACCCCTAACAATTTGGTAGTCTGTAGGTTTTATGGAAAATGCTCGAACACGTTAATTTAGTTTTTTAGTTTCCCACATTCTGATAAAATTGATTTGTTTTTTTATTGACATCTGTCAAAAATATGACGTAATCGATATTTTTTTTTAAATGGCAACATATGGCATGTGATACATCATTTGAAAGCTTCTGTTTCGCTCAGTATGTTCCTAGATTTTAGTGCGATTCTGTTGTGCCATTTCAAAATGGCGACCGTTCAATTGTGCGTGGAAAAAAGTATGGACTACCCCTAATAATTTGGTAGACTTCAGGTTTTATGGAAAATGCTCGGATACGACAATTTAGTTTTTTTGTTTCCCACATTCTGATAAAATGTATTTGTTCTTTTATTGACATCTGTCAAAATTATGATAAATGTCAAATAATTGAGCAAGCGCCATTTTTAAACGGCACGACCGAATGGGCCTAAAATCTAGGAACATACTGAGTGAAACCAGAGCTATCATATGCCATATGTTGCAATTAAAAAAATGTCGATTACGTCATATTTTTGACAGATGTCAATAAAAAACTAATAGATTTTATCAGAATTTGGGAAACTGAAAAACTAAATTACGGTGTTCGAGCATTTTTCATAAAACCTACAAACTACCAAATTATTAGGGGTAGTCCATAATTTTTTTTCACAATGTATATATATATATATATATATATATATATATATATGTATATAATTAATATGATTGGTAGAATTATATTCTCAGATTACCCCAATATTTTCCCTTTCACCCCCTTCCTAGTCCCGAGTCAAACACATCACTTATTGGCACAAGAAACGTTTTGTTGCAAGAATAAATGAATTTAGTATTTTCATTATTCATTAGGATTTTAATAACCGAAATAATCTGACGAGAAAACATATTGCCCTCCCTTACTTTTTTAGTTAATTACATTTATATTACACCCAATATAATAGTATTTAAAAGCATTTCAAAGTTATTTTCAAAATATTCAAAAGCGCCGTTTCTACATTTTAAATCCTTTTTCAATATGGCTGTGGGGCTACCCCGATACTCCCTGAATATTTTCTGAAAAATTCGCCCAAATTGAACAAACCGTCTCGGAGTTATCGGTGTAAAACATAAATAGAACCACATAGGGTCGAATTGATAAGGTCGTCCTTTTTTAATGTCGGTTAAAAAATAATCAACCTACGTGTCATTAGAATTAAATAAACCCTAATTTTTTAGATAAATTATGTATAGTTTTAATTCCATAAGATTTATATCCATTTTAAACTAGTTATATTATTACAAAATTGTAAAAATCGGTCAGCTTTTAACAGCTTGAGAGTGTTGACGTTTTTACTTCGTGAAAAAATCACTCTCCGAATTTTTTATAGTTTCAGGATCCCTAGATGCCGAAAATCCAATTCGGCCAAACAAAATGGCGGCCTAGTGAAATGTTAAAAAAAAATTATTACCAAAAAACTATTTATCTAATTTACGAAGCTGATTTTGACACACGTTTGGAATGTTGCGAGATTATGAATGAACGAATAATAAATAATCCAAATTTAGTGTTGAACATTTGTTTTTCCGATGAGTGTTCGTTTTTTCTAAATGGGAGTTTTAATCGTGACAATATTGGTCCAACGAAAATCCACATCTATTCCATGAGGTTGACACTCAACGTCCTGAGAAATTAAACAATTGTTTAATTGGTGCTTTTTTTCTCTCAGGAAATCTAAATAGAATGCATGGAAATTCAATTGTTACAAGATGCTTATTCATTCATTCTTCTCATTATACCCTTGCTGTTCGTGAATATTTAAATGGGACGTAGCCTGGTAGACGGATCGGCCGAAGAGAAGCAATAGAGTGGCTTGCAAGATCACCTGACTTAACCCCCTTAGATTTTTTTCTATGGGTTAAAATGTAAAATTTATAAAACTCAGCCACAGCCATTGAATGATTTATGCGGAGCATTGATGAATGTCTGGCCATTACACCAGAAATGCTTCAGAATGTCCGGGACCGTTGTGAACAAAATGTCTTTCAGCACTTATTATCATGAACAATGAATAAACAAAATTGTCGTCTTTCTTTGTTAACATAAACCATACCCATACTGTAAAACTAAGCTCAAAAAGAATTCTTTTTTCCAGGAAAACAATGTCGTTACATAAAATTAACGTAAAGATCGATACAAATTTATAGTTTTATCAGTGTTGACTTACTAACTACTTATCTACCTACTTAATTTTTAAAAATTACTAGGCCTTCTAAAGAGAATTTAATGGACTTTGAAATGAGGTACCACTTAACCTTTAATTCCATTTAATATGTTAAGGGTTGCAGCTTACCCCTGCGGGAGGTTAAAGTAACAGAGTTGAAAAGAGAGCGAAAAAAACTTTTTTCTCGATACAAAAATCAACGGATCTCAAAAATTTTTCACCGAGCAAAGATTTTTTTCTTTTTATTGCTCTACCCTTATTTTTTCAAAAACTGCTGCATTAAATTCGAAAAAATTAGATGCGTTGAAAATAGAATTTGATTGCCTTTAAAATAAGTTATCACTCGACCATTATTCCCATTTAAGATTTTAGGGTTGGAGCTGGACGTGACAAGGTTGGTGATGTGGCCAAAATCTTTCCCCCGGGAAATAAAAATCGACGGGTCCGAGCGATTTATATATATATATATATATATATATATATATATATATATATATATATATATATATATATATATATATATGATACATATATAAAAATATATATATATATATATATATATATATATATATATATATATATATATATATATATATATATATATATATATATATATATATATATATATATATATATATATATATATATATATATATATATATATATATATATATATATATATATATATATATATATATATATATATTTCATTGCTCTCTGCACCTTAACCTACCTGTCGAGTTAACATGCGTCCACAACAATTGAACATACATTACGTTTATATCGACGTTTTCAAGCGGGCTTCACCAAGCCGCCCCATTTTACGACATAAACGTTTTAAGCCAGCTTGGAATCAGCTCATCTCAAACTTGAAGTATGGGATCATGTCATTATTGTCAAGTGTCACAATTTTTGTCTTTTTGCGTTGTATTTGTTTTGTTTATTTGGTACTGAAAAGAAACTTAAGTTTCATAATTGTCTCTCTCAATCTTATTAAAACATGAAGTGAGTGTTCTGAGCGTTTTTTTGTCACATTATTTTCAGATGAAGCCAATTCCAAACCAGAACTTAGAAGCCGGCTTGAAAATGTCGATATAACTGTAGTCATTGTCGGACGTAAGAAGCAGATAGATAAATCTTATAAGAACATACGATCCCAGTAGCTGAGCGCGTTCTAAGGTTTTTCGACTTTATAGTCTATCCTCGGCGAATATACTATGGAGCAATATTTCTCAACGGGAATAAACCCAATGTTAGCAAACTAATCCCCTATAGAAAAAAACTGCACCACATATAACATGTTTCATATCGCTCATTTGTCAGTAAGTTTATTGCATGTGTATTGTAACATAAATTAGTAATTGGTACTTAATTAAATTATAAGCGCCTTCACGAAAACAAATTAAGTCAACCTCTGTTACTTAAATAATTGCCTCACTATCCGTAAAGTTTCAAAGAAATCTAAGAGAGAACCTAAAATAGACGAAAACAACTTACGTAAATCAAGAGTCTGTTGATTTATTAGTTACATAGAGCAATCCGCTGAGATTGTAGGATGTGCTTATTAACTTATATTAGTGACATTGTGCTCGATGTTACTTAAACGTGTCAATTCTCAGGTGAGTAATGTAATAATGAGAAAGATAAAGCATCGAACAGTGTTTGTTTTATTTTTGGTTCCAGTGGAGAGTTCCTTTTCTCAGTTTTAATTTAAATGGTATTTCTTAGTGTTAAAAATTATTATACAAGGTGTCCCAAAAGTTTAAAATTTGCCAGTTGCATGTGTACTAACAAATCAACTTTTTTGTATATTTAAGATTTTTCTATTCCTTAGGTAGGGGTAGCGTGAGTTTTAAACGCAAATCTATATCGAATTTTATTTTATTTTTGAGACCTATTAAAGACAAATATTGCTGCATAAATCGGAGATCTCCATGTCGACCAGTTTTCGAATAGGGATGGAATGAAGAAGAAATAAGCAACATTGCGACAAAAATTGAAATGTCGTCTATTGTCATTATTATGGATAAAAAATTGTTTTGGAAGGAATTCAACGCACAGCGTATTAGTTCATGTCATTAGGTGTGTACTAACGCTTAAGCGTTTTGCCTTTGAGTTATATCTACTTAATTATTTTCGTTTCCTTTCATTTCATTATGGTTGGTATATTGTTTGAGAACTGTTGTTTCCATGTTCGAAATAACTTTCAGTATTAAAGATGCTCCTCGATCGAATCGTCCTACTGCTAAATCTAAATATGTTGAATCTTTTTTTTAGGAGCAATTGCTGTTCAATTGAAGCAATAACTCTGAGAAGTAGCTGCTGGTGAGGGTGTGGGTAAATCAACAGTTTACGAAATTATGAAACAACACACATTTCACACCTAAAAAGTTCACCTTGTACAAGAATTGACCCAGATTGCATATTACAGTTTTCTGAAAAAATGTTGCACTTAATTGAAACGCAACCAAATTACTTGTATCGGACATGTTTTAATGATTAAGCAACTTTTTTTCTGAACGGCACAGGCAATAGACATAATTGTCGGTACTGGAGTAATAAAAATCCAAATTCATAATTTTAAATTCGTTGGAAAACTTACAGCTAGACACAGGTACCTCTTTGCCATAGCAGTGCTCTTTGCAGAGATATAGCTTACCAATAATGGCTCTCCAACTTCGGAAGACTTTCAAGGAATAATCGCAAAGTTTTATTTCAATAATATCCTGTTCACCTTGTATAGTTAACCCATTTTAGAGCTGGCAAGTCCTCAAAAACAGACAAAAACATAACAGGTACTACTAGTAGCACTTTGTTTGATTGCGAAAGGACAAAACGAATGTCAATCAAAATATTAAAATGTAAAATACGTTATACTGCAAAATCTAGTTAATAATATTTTATTTATAGGCAGTAACGATATAATGCATCTGTCTTGTTCTGGCAAACCTGCTGATTTACATCATGTATCCGATCATAGCTATTAAATTATTTAGTTTTATATAAATATAAAACGTATTTGTCATTGTCCTAATGTAAAATGCATAACACCGAAAACAGCAAAATGATATACATATACTGCAGATAGTTTAAAATTTTATAGATTTTTGTAAGAATGCCACACTAAAAAGGAAAACGACAGACAATTAACAAATAATCGACTATTTTATGCTTTATACGGGTGTCATAACAACATAATAAAATAGCCTTCACTAGTCTGTCATAATTTTCTAGCGAAACTGACACAGATTTACGAGATATGCAAATACAATAAAATATAATTATTCCTTTTAAAAAAAGTCTTCGGCAGTTATTCCAACTGTTCCAGTCCTGAAGCGTTTTTAAGCATCATCACTTTTATTATTTCAATTTTCGATACTTCTGCTTAGTTATCAAAAGGCTATGTAAAGAAATAATTCTTACATCACTGTCATTATTTCATTTACCATGTAGTATGGTAGAAGAACTCACTGTTGAGAATGAAGTCAAATAAAGAAAACGGGAATAGAGAATTTGACGAATAGCAAGATGGGAAGGAGGGCAGATGCTTCACTTGAAGTTTTCTCCATACAATGAGAACCGCTCTGTATATTGCAACGATATTTGGAACGATAATATATGAGCAAATTCTCCATTTTTTTGACAAAAAAATTACAGCTTTAAATTTCAAGAAGACAGCTGGGCGCTGTTTTGAAACTTTTTTTTATGGAAGGGGGGTCCAGTTTCATATCGTTTTAAAGGTCTTTTTATTCTTCATTCAAACCCCGATTTTGAAAACTGTTGATTTAGTAGTTCTCAAATGATGACCAATTACAATTTTAAATTTGATTTTGTGATACGTGGTTTCGTGCTGCACTTTTTTCCACCAAGTGCATGAATTAATTCTCGTTGCCTTGGTTTTCTAACATATGACATAGTGTCGTTCCGTATGTATGCGGCATAGCTAAAGAACTACTTATTCGATTGATTTCAAGTTTTGGTCAAAAATCAAGGGTCATATGAGCGTAGAATATTAACATTATGATAAAAATCCGATAAAGCGGTTTCACAAATTCTTTAAAAAAAGCATTATTAAGAGACTACTTTTCGATTGGACCTCAACTTTTGCACAAAAAATTGATGAAATTTTGATGTGAAGTCATTATGGTGGAACAGAATGGCCACCTAATAAAAGTTTTAAAACTTCAGTACGAAAAACTACTTATTCAAATGTCTTAAACTTTTACAGCAAAACAAAGTGTGAAACAGGGATAAACCGGTAAAATTCGAGTGCGTATCCTATATTGGAAAGCAAAATGGCGACCTAATAAAATATTCGGTAAAATTTCCATTTCCTTGAATGTAACCTTTTTATGACGGGAAATAATATATGACATACTTTTTGTTTTAAAGACTATGTAAAAAAAGTTAAAAAAAATAAATATATAATAATATAAAAATCAATAGAAAATCGGTAAATTGACTTTACCCGAATCTTCCCTCGTTATGAATAATTTCTTCAGCACGTGATAATGTGTAATTATGTACAGTAAGTATACAAGTTATGTTATCTTTCATTTCCTTAATAAATATAAGGATTCATTACAAGGGAAGTTCCGGGTAAACTCAATTTACCGATTTTTAACTTCCCTCGTATTGTATATAGGGTGTTCGGGACCAACGTCAGGAAACTTAAAGCCGTGATTCTACATAAAAAAATAATGGTAGCAAGTCATTTAGGAAAATGTCAAAATCTCCATGGTTTCCTAGTAACGGCTAATCAACGTTACATTTTTAATTTTAAAATTTGGGTATATTTAATTTATCTCTTCACGGATCAACTTGATATTTGACACATTAGTTTTAGGTAGCGAACGCTCTTATCCATAGATAAAAATGTTTATTTAAGTTTCCATCAGAGGATACTTAACCTACAACTGAAAATTTATTTTCGTGAAAAATTTTTTATTTTGGAAGAAATTGTCAAAATTGAGTTGCATCTTTAAGCCGGTAGAATGTGCTTCAAATAATGTACTTTTACTTCAAATCGATAAATCATGCCGCAAATCGATATTAAAGTTTTATTCAATTAAATTATAACAATACAACAAATAACAGCGTAACACAACTAACTTACTTTATAATAAATTCTGAAAATGTCCACCATTAACTTCGATACATTTTCTAACGGCTTTTAGAAAATGTCTCCGAACACGATGAAAACACCGGGTGTGTTTCAAATATGTTCACAGCCATTTATTATTCGAACTCGTAAATCGTCAAGGTTATTGACTGCAGTTTTATACACCAACGTCTTTAAATACCCCCAAAGAAAAGAATCCATTTAGTTAAGATCTGGGGAACGGGGTACCCAAGGGTGTGCTCCGCCTCGTCCTATCCAACGATCCGGAAATACCTCATTCAGATATTCACAGACGTTAAGACTGTAATGTGGTGGTGCGCCGTCTTGCAAGAGCTACATCCTTATGCGTGATCGAAGGGGAACATCTTCTAATATGCCAGAGAGATCATTTTGTACAAAACTTAAATAAAGACTTCCATTCAACGTCCCATTAAATAAGTGAGGTCCTACTAGACAATCACCTGTAATGTCGGCCCAATCGTTTAACATTAATCTTCGCTGTTGTCCCCTTTCTGCATAAGCATGTGGGTTTTCAATAGCCTACTCATGTGTGTTATGTAAATTCACTATTCCATCGCGTGTAAAACCAGCTTCACCAGTAAATAATATGATATCAATGAAAGTATTATCATTTTCATATTTATGTAAAATAGTATTACACATGTTGTAAGAGTTTAATTTTGTTATAAGTGCATTTCATTGTATGATTAATTTAATATTATAATCTACTACTTCAGTATTAAGTTTAGTGATTAATATGTACGCCTTGTTGGTTTGATTTACTTAGATTTTAGTAGTTTTCTTATTAGAAGCGGTCACATTGTTCATATTTAAGCGAAATATAAATTCAACACCTTTTGCAGTAAATTTCGGTACACACAGTGTCACCTCTCGATAAGTAGTTAATTTTGTACCTATATCTGAACTCAAGATATAAAGGAATAATTTTCAGTAAATGGTATAAGTTTAGCGTTCGTTCATAGATGTCGCCAAAAAAAATCAGTTCAAATATAATTGTTGGATTTATTTAATTTTGCCGAATTTAATAATTATATACTGTATAAGAAAAACTTCAAATATCACTTTAGACAAACTATTTATTTCCCATATATTTTACAGAGTAGATATAAATTAAATTTTATTAATTTTGAAAACCTGTTTTCGAGTCCATTATACAAGTCTTGGGATTTTCGTTTTCCTTGGCTAGATATGCTGCATTTTTAGATTCGAGCGTATATTTTGTATAACTCTTCTGTCGCTGTAAAAAAAAACCAAATCATTAGTACCCCAATAAATTCTTTGATATAAAGTCCATATTATGTATTAATATTGAACTGTAAATACTTGTACTAAAAAAAAAAGGTTGCCTTGATAAATATTTCTTTTCAGATATACCTAGGATTATTTTTAGACTATAGATACTATATATACACAACACTTCATACTTTCTCTTAAATCTGCATTTTATTATTCGTGTTCCCTTTTGCTGTGAATATGTAACATATAAAGGTATTTTCATTTAAGTTAGACATAAATAACCCAAAGGTATTCCTCGATTCAATATTAATATTCTAACCTTTTTTTTTTCTGAGACTATATAAACTACACCCTTCTTATAATTTCTATCAATGTTTGATGTTCCGAAATTCAGATCGACTTTTGTTTTGTCCATAGTTGCATAATTACTTGGAGCCTATTATAAACTGAAATTTCGTTACGTCTGCGTCTGATGCATTTCCTAAAATAAATAGTTAATAATTGTGTGAATAAATTCCTGTTTTATGGTTAAATCATGAGTTTATACAGTTGGGAAAATTCTATTAAATTAAATTCAACTTACGTTTCATTTTTATGGCATTTAACTACTCCTGCATTTTTTTGACTCTTTGGTACTCTACTCCGGACTAATATTTGACTTTTCTGAGTGGTCCTTTTCCATTAGTACTAGAGTAATTAATTAAATATTATTTGTTTATTTACATTTCCATTTCGCCTTGGCGTCGCTTTTAAATTTCAGGTTAGTTGTTTCTGTCAATGTTATTATTGCGTCGTCTCGGAACTTTTCGGATCTATTCGGCTAAGACTTCCATATTAACTTATTCTCGAAACCCTCCATCCGGTACTTCCTCATATCAAGAGCGCAGGCATCTTTTTCGCTGTTGCCAAGTGTACAAGTGTATTCCTGCATTATTTCCTGTATCTTTCTCAACCAACGGAGAGTCGTTTTTCTTGTCTAACATGTTTATCATATCCTTGTTTTATTCCGTCTATGTGCTCTTTTGGCAAGGTTGTTAGCACCTGACATATTCTAGCCAATGGTATTCCGCCACCTTAGTTAACCAAAGTTCTAGATGGAAAGGAAGCTGGGGGAACACATTTTTCACTTTTCTGGCCACCTGCAGATAACCCACAGGTCTTCAACGCGAGTCTGAGGAAATAATCCAGGAAAATCTTGAAAATCCGTTAGCGGGATTTTTCCTCAACACCGCAATAGTTTTTCGGGCACATTATAGTTTGCACTGTGAGTGTTATTTTTTGTGCTAGAAAATCTCTCTAAGAGAGGATTTTACCTGAAGATTGGACCAGACCGCGATTTTCCATGCCCTTGTACTTGGCACGTGAAACCACCTTTTGACTAGAACTGAGTGACCCTATTGGATAGGTAATTTGCTTTAATATCATTTATCCTGAAAAGGGTATCTTTTTTTTTTTCTTATTTTTTTTTTTGGAATTAACTTTTAATCGGGTGAGACGATTTTTTTTTTGATGCAACAGGGGCTAGTTTTTATAAATTTTTTTTGAAAATTTAAATATTAAATGCAAGTGTAACGAATTCATACGAAGACACATTTTTAGTTTGAATTTCGTCGAACATCTTCTACCTCAGTAATTTGATTCATTTTCGTATTATATTAACCATATTTTGTGGATCGTAAATTGGCTCTATTTTATTTTAAAATAAAACCACAATATTTAAGCAGCTTGCATAGTGTGATTTGATTACTGCATTCATTCTTTTTAATAAATAATAAGCAGATTAATAAATGGCTTGCAGAGGTTTTCAGTAACAATTAAGTATGACGTAAATTGCTTTTCTTTTAGTTTATGGTTTTTTTTGCATTTCGATTTGCCGCTGGAAAATAATTAGTTAAATAAAACCCTTTTTTTAAGCTGGTTATATTATAATTTAAATATATTTGTGCCTTTTGATTTTTCTTATTGCTGCCTTATTATATGTATATTTTTTGTAAGTATTCTCACAACTTTTCCCTTAAATATTTGCTATTCTTCAGGTCTATACATACCTTCTTTTGTTAAGATTTTGCTTTTTTTATCTTATTCTCGTTTCTATTTGAATTGGCCGAGGTCAGTCTAAATTTTCTATTTATTTTATACGGGAAATTGTTATAGTAATCGATCTTGTTACAAATTTATTTATTGTAAATTGAATTTAGTTATTGGAGTCAGTTATAATAATGTGCTTATATTTTTCTTACCCAACGTTTCGATTAATTTTAAGTCTTCATCAGGGCCTAATTTTTTTTTTTAAGTATTAGAATTATTTCTACTTTATTACGTATTGTTAATTTAAATCATTCGGATTCAGTCGAAACCTTGTATTTTTTTAGTGTTAACGCTGGTTATTGAGATAAAGTAAATTTTAGAATTTTCCTTTTCGATCTTAGTTTGTATTTGTGGATTTGTTGGATATATTGACACAACGTTTCGACTGAATTTTCGATACCCATCAGGGTATTTTGTGCTTATTGATGGTATCTTTAGTGATTTCATTTTAAATTATTTTATTGTATTTTTTTTTGCTTGCGGTTTTAATTTATTTAAAGAAAAGTTCTGATTAGTGTCTTGAAATTAATTAAATATTTTTTTTTACTTCTCGGTAGTGCTAAATTTTTAAAATTAAATTATTGTTCTGGCTCTTCAGTTAATTTTGAATCAGAAGAAACCTTTTGGGGATTTTTTTTTGAGTTAATTAAAATTATTTGGGTTTTCGTTATAGACTTGGAATCACTATGAAAAATTCTAGAAAATCTTTGTTTTCATAGGGTTCAAGTCAGGGGCCAACTGTAAGTCACAGTCCTAATTTCAGTCAGGGGCTAATTGCAACTGCAAGTCACAGACAATTTCAAGCCGCGGACTTAACTTCAAGACTCGGGACTAATCCCATGTCACGGGCCTAGTTTGAAGTTAGGAGCGCTAGGTGCTGCTGGATTTGGTGACACTTATTGTTTAATTTTTTCCTTTATACCGTAACTGATAACATATTTTTATTTATATTTTTTTTTTCCTTTTATACAGTAACGGATAAATAGATTTTTTTTGTTAACTTCATTTGTGTGTTTTATTTAGCTCACTCTTTTTCTTTTAAAGTATCAAGAGGAAGCAAGTGCCGCGAAGATCAAGGGGCTTTCCAATTTAAGTCGTTATAAATTGGTGGCGCTTATTTGTTTTTTTTCCCTCTCTTTTTTTCTTTCTTTAAGACTTCTTACGTTTTCCCACGCCCTACTCTCCGGGTTAATTGAGCTAGGGCATCTACATTGCACGCTCTGTTGACCACGAGCTGTAATCTTGATACCTTTTTGTGATCGAAATAATTTAAAATAAAACAGTAAAAATAATTATTATTAAATAAGAGCATAGCAATCTTGTACCTTGGTTTTGAGAAAATCCAGGGTTACAATGTTTAGGCGTAAGACCTCATCACCATCATAAAGAGGTTGCACCTTTTGCAAATCGAAAGGATAAAGAAGTTCTTTATGGATTACCTCCCAAGCTGTAGATTTCGCCATTCCTTCTGCAACAGTAATTTGCTGAGTACTGTTACCCGGATTTTCTTCTATCTTTTGAATTATTCTTTCTTCTGCCTCAACCGTTGTAACGGACTTGGCTCTTTCTGCGTCATATTTGCGATGCGTAAATGAACCTTGTTCACCAAGTCTTCAATAAACGCTCACAAAGGTTTGAGTATAAGGAACATTTCGGTCAGGGTGTGCTTGTATTTAAAGCCGACGTGCTTCTCCTGCATTTCCATTTGCTCTCCCATAGCAAAAGTACATGTCCCGATATTCTACATTCGAATAGTGATAAGCCATTTTTTAAATAAGAAATAAATTACTTATGTTGAACATTTAGACAAGTTTTTCAAACTGAAAAGTAGACTAAATGTCAAATTTCATTTCTACTGGTATTAATAAAAATATACCTAATATAATTTAATTGAATAAAACTTTAATATCGATTTGCTGCTAAACGGTATGATTTATCAAATTGAAGTAAGCGTGCATTATTTGAAGCACATTCCGTCGGCTTAAAGATGGTAACTCAATTTTGACAATATCTTTCAAAATACAAAAATTTTCACGGAAATAAGTTTTCAGATGTAGGTAAAATGCCCTCTCTAGGCAGCTTGAATAAATATTTTTACTTTTGGAT
Organism: Kuschelorhynchus macadamiae; assembly: GCA_030620095.1. Classification (NCBI taxonomy): domain Eukaryota; kingdom Metazoa; phylum Arthropoda; class Insecta; order Coleoptera; family Curculionidae; genus Kuschelorhynchus; species Kuschelorhynchus macadamiae. Next base: position 493,022 of record JAUTXW010004569.1, read on the forward strand.
AGGAGCGTCCATTACCTTAAACTTATGAGTCAAATATCAAGTTTATATCTAGAGATAAATTAAAAATTTAAAATTAAAAATGCAACTTTGATGAGCCGTTACTAGGAAACTATTGAGACTTTGACATTTTCTTAAATGACTTGCTACCATTATTTTTTCATGTAGAATCACAGCCTTAAGTTTCCTAACGTTGTTCCCGAACACCTTGTTTATTAGTAAATTTGTTTCATTGTAGAAAACCAGGTGCCTTAAACTACATAATAAAGCATAATTAACGGCGATGTGTCTTTTTCCAAGAGTGTCCGGCGGTATCTCAGAAGGAGTCTCTCACAGGGAGTAAAAGAAAAGGAGTAAAGGGCTATCCTGCCAGTAGAAAACACTCTCACTTAGTTTTAGTCAACATATGGTAAGGGTGTCAGGATCAGTAAGGAGCCACTTCTAGATAGTAAAAAATGTGACCAAATGCTCTACAGGCAAGAGCAGCCTGACCTGTTACATTCCATCTTGATAAATTATCTGCCACTGGCATTTTGATTTGCCGTTTTCTTGAACACAAATTGTAAAACGGCAGAGTATTTTTTACTCAGTATATTATATACAAGCTAGTTCAGACTAAGCTACCTGTAATAGATTATTTTCTACAGTTCATTTGCCAAATATTAGTTAAACTATTTAGATAGTGAAAGAAGTCCATTGTTTTCCAAGTGGCCTGAATATAATAGTATAAAAATAAAAACACAAAGTTTAGGTCTTGGTCAAATATTAAAAACTTAAGGTGATACGTGTTTCGCCCTTGCAGATATCATCTGAGCTACAATTAATGAAAACGTAATATAACCATGTGTACACAATTAGCTCTCCTTATATGTAGTTACTTTAAAATTAAAAAGCGGAATGTCCAAGTACATAATAAAAGATAAAATAAAAATATTTTGATATAGATGTTTCTTTCTTATAATAATTTATAATAGTAATAAATAAAATTTGGGATCCCGGGATTTCCGTACCGAGGATTAACATTCCAAATCGTAACTCTACTTATTTTAATTTAATTATTAATACATGTAAACACATTTACATGTATAATTATACATAATACATATATCGCCAACTATATAATTTAATAGCTAACAATAGCAATAGCAACACATAATTAATAGCACAGTATACATCAAAAGCATTTTAGGATATCTTGAAATACCGATATACAGACTTATTGTTTATCGATTTTTAAAAGATAATATCGAGTGCAAGATAACTATAAAATATATGTTTCGATTTATCCATATATCCATGCCGTTATCAAAGATTATCATTATTATAATTAGTTTCTTACATACCTACATTTACTTAAATAAATATCGATTTGTTTATCAATGAAAAAATGTTAGAATAATGCAGAGTATTCCACAAATAACTGCAATGCCAAATTATGTAGTGAAAAAAGATCATTTAAATCTCAAAAAATAAACATAGAGTGCAACTACGAAAAATAAAAATTCAGATAAAGTTTGCTTAAAAATAATGAATATCTAATACACAGGGTCTTGTTCTAGTTCCAAATCAATAAATGGTCTATTTTCATGGAACTTATAAAACCTCGAATATCAGATGTTAATTATATGTAGGTGTTTTTGTTCTCCTTTTCTTTACATTCATACGTTAGCCTTTTTAAAATTTTGCAATCTGTATGCAAATTTAAGACAATAAAATCTGGGTCACAGATATATTATTATGTAAAGAAAGGAAGTTAAGGATAAAGGGAAGTACTTCATCTAACTGTTACTATCTGTTGACAGTTAATAAGTTTATATAGTAGCCCAAAATTCGTTCTCAAATTTTAGACACCGATTTTTAGTCGGATCGAACCATTACTTATCCTCCACATTAGACCAGCCATCTTAAATTTTATGGAAAATTTCGAAATTAGTGGAAAATCCATCACAAGATTTGAAAAACGAAAAAATGAACAAGCAAACAGAAAACTGAAGCTAATGAAAGTGTCGTAAAATGTGTAAAGATAATGTTTTGTATAGTTTTAACTAGCAATTTAGAAAATAGTATTAATTTAAACAGGTGAAAATGGATCAAAAATGTAATAAAAAAACTAAAAATAAAACCGAAAGGTCAGAACAGAGGTACATGATCAATGGACTGATAGGGACAGCTTTAGCCCCAGTCCCATTTTCGATAAATCACATCATAAGGACATGGAAATGTCTGTACTGATGTTATCTATGTTGTCTACTACTTCAGCACATGGTACAGCCAAAGGGCCCTAGAAGCATTAAACACAGATTGTAAAATACAAATTTCAAGACTTTTTTAGGTGGCTGAAAAGGGACGATATACAAGATATATCTATGGGCCAATTAACCTCCAAGAAACTCTTTTATTTGAGCTGATTTATTAAATTTAAGATGAAAGTATAAATATGTTTAATATTGATCTTCATTATATTAGCTTAAAATTATTTTTAGTTGCTATCCGTCATTTCACTCAAGTCATTTAATAAGGCAAAGAGAATATTTTCACAAAACCTAATTACTAGGGTCATCGAAAGGTAGAAAATAGCTCTGTATTTTTTTAGAAAATCTGGATAATATTGAATTAAACTATTTTGTAGTGCCCTTAAATCCTTTAAAGTTAAATTTACTTAGGAAGAAGTAGCTAGTTATATAAACATGTTACTTCAAAGTTTATTTCATGCCTACGATCTGTTACCTAATAATAATAGGTGCTACTAAGTTCCTGCAGTGAACGTTTTTTTTAAGTTCTTAAGTAGTCATGGGTTCAAATCTTCTAATAGCTTTGTTCAAAGTCGCCGTTAACTTGTCACAGCAGCTAACGTTTTTACTTCCCTCGAAAAATCTTAAAAAATGTAAAAAATCTTCACGTTTTAAGGTCTCTAGATGTTACGAATCTAAGATGGCGAAATAAAATGGCAGCTTAGTAAAATATTTCAAAATTCAGCCTGAAAACCTACTTAAGAGCCTAATTTCAAATTGTGTAAATAATTGTTGTATATACATGAACTAATGAAATTGTGATACTAATTCAAGATGACGGAACACAATGGGGGCTAAATAAATATTTGCATGGTTTTTACATATGTTCATGTTTTAGGGTCTCTAGATGCCAACAAATATGTTTTGTCAATTCCGTCGGTCCATCTGTCAGTTTGTTTGTTTGTCTGTCAGTTCACGGCATAGCTTAAGAACTACTTACGCCATCGTCTTAAAGTTTCGGACAAAAATTAAAGGTCATATGTGGATGACCTGGTAACATTTTAGTAAAAATCCAATATAGGAAAACAAAATGGCAGCCTAGTAAAATGTTAAAAAAAGTGTTACTTAAAAACTGCTTGGCGTAACAAATTGGCGGCTAAATTTTTGTAGTTGTCAAAAAACCACCCTCACGGGTTTTAAATATCTTCATAAAATTTATCGTCCCTAGATGCCAAAAAATATGTTTTATCAATCTCGTCGGTCCGTCTATCGGTTTATCTGTCTGTCAGTTCATGGCATAGCTTAAAAACTACTTACCCGATTGAGTACAAATTTTGGTCAAAACTTAAGAGTCATATGAGGATGACTTGGAAACAAAATGGCGTTGTGTATTAATATAAAAACTACTTACTGAATGTATTTTAAAATATACCCACAAATCAAGTGTAGGTAGAAACTGGTAAAATATTGGTAGGAAACCAATATGATCTAACAAAATGGGTAACTAAATGATGTACTGAACTAAATTGGGCCACACTTTACTATTCCTAGTGAAAGAAAAGATTCATATTGAGGGATGTTCCAGGTAAAGGAAATTTACCGATATTTTACTATAAAAATTGTAATCTCATTTAAGTGTTAAACGTATAAGGCATACAGCTCCAACTACCATCAGAGTTACAATGAAGTATTCGTGCCACACAGTAGATAACCCAGGTAATTGTTTATATAATGCTAGTATTAGCATTAACTTCATTGTAGTTTATTCTTTAAAGAATAGTTTTTGGTATTTTAATTCTGCTTGTGTAATGTTTGGCTAACACCTACACAAAGGACGACTAATTAATTTTAATGGTAATGTAAACGTGAAATGTTACACGGAGAAGCCAGTTTATTTGATGTAAAAAATTAAAAATGTGTTTTTATTCTTTGCTCGAAGAAAGGGTTTTACAGACATTTAGATAAAGGAAGAAAAATGCATAATTTTCAAATGCGTTCAGATTTGGCACAATTTACTTTATTAGGAATTTCTCATTTACATTAGTTTTACAACTGGGCACGAACCAAACTATACACAACGCTCGGGGATGGACAAATGCAAATATTATTTCAAGGAGCAAAGGGAGAGCATACATCATACGTCAAAGGAAAATGGATATCATTCCAGCAACTGATGTAACTTCTAAAAGATATGCGAAACTATGTAATAACTTTAAAATAGGAGCAAAACAAATATTGTTGGGAACATCTCGCGCTGCTCCAAACAACAGTCAGGATGAAAGTGACAGGAGCCGGGCTTAACGTCAAACCAAACAATATTAAACTAAACTTTTCCTCTTAGGCAACGAGCCTGTAAAACCGGCTCTAGCCAAACTTTTCACGTCTAAGTTTTTCCTTCGACAAACTCGGAAGGCTCGCTTTGCTTGCCGCTACCTCCCAGTACACCAAAGAAATTATAATATTGATGCCCTTTCTCTCTACTTTTGCCTAAATTCACGTAAACGTCACCCAAACATTAAGCCGGCTTAAATTGTCTAGTAAGGCTTTCAAGATACCTGTAAATGCTTTTGACTTTCTAAATTATTTTACGTCGCTCCAATTCTTCATTAGAAAAAGTTTTATTAAAATATTTGCCGAACTTTCCGCGGCACTTCAAAATTCCTATTTAAGGGGGGCAGGACCGTAATTAGGGCAAAAAATTTGTTTCTCAACTACATGGGAGCATCTACCCTAATCACTAAATATTCAAAGTGTAATGCAAGGTAGGTAGTTCAAGGACGACATACAATGAATAAACCGGTCAACAAATTAATTTAGGCACCCTGGTTTGTAACGAAAATTCTAAAGCTCAAAAATCTTATTTTAAAATGTTTGCTGGTGTTTAGGTCACAATAAATTTCATTTAGCCGGAACTTTCCTCGTTATGAATATTTCCTTTTATTTGGAATAGTGAAGTATGACCCGATTAATTCGTGCACAAAATTTAAAATTAATCTAATAAACAGTTTTTATGCTGATTTTGAACTAGTTTATTAAGCCGCCATTTTGGATTCATACCAAAATGTTACCAGCTCATAACACTTGATTCCTATTCCAAGATTGAGGTAATTCAGATAATTAGTTTCTTAGTGATAATTTTTTAACACTTCACCCGGCCTGCATTTTGTTCCCCAATATTGGATATTTACCAAAATGTTACCAGGTCATCCTCATAAAACTTTTGGTTTTTGACCAAAATTTAAAGTCAATCGGGTAAGTAGTTTTTTTAGCTATGCTCCAATTTGACAGACAGACCGACAAACAAACCGACGGAATTGGGAAAACATATTTTTGGGCATCTGGAAAAGCTAAAATTTGAAGCTATGTAAAACGGGGATTTTTCAGGATAACAAACATTTTATATATTATATATCTCATTTCTGAAAACTTTTTCCCGAATTGCAAATTTTATTTGCTTTACGATCCGCTTTTGTTCCGCCTCTTGAATTCGAACTGTATATTACGCCTTGCAGAAAATTTGAAATCAATCTAATAAGCAGTTATTTAATGCTGATTTTTAAACATTTTATTAAACCGTCATTTTCTTTCGGCATCTTAAATTCGCAACCAAATTTTAGCAGTTGAATTCTACGTACTACTTTATTTTTGTGCAAAATTTCAGGCAAATTCGTAAGGAGTTTTTTAGTAATAATTTTCGTAACATTTCAACAGGCCGCCATTTTGTTCCGCCATATTGGATTTCTACCAAAATTGATTTCATCCCCATATCACCCTAAATTTTTAACAAAAATTTTAAGTCAATCAGGTAAATAGTTACGAGAATGTCGATTAGAGAAAAAAAAATTAAATGCCACCTACTTAAGTCCACTATTTGAATAGTTTAACGTATATTAAAATTAATACAAGATTTGCCTAAGTGCCTAATGTGATTTATCATGTAAATAAACTTGAGCCAAATAGCAGTAGACCTGTAAATTATAAAAAAATGGGTAAAGCAAATGAACGTGAAAATATACCTATATATTTGGAATAGTACCATCATACATGTATAAATGTGCATTTACCTGTCTGCTGGTTTTCGGGAGCTAAAGAAAAAAAAATATAATAATGGGCTTATAATTTTGGCTAAGTTTTCAATAATACAATAAATTTAATACGTACTAAAGGATCAAAAAAAAATCCAACCTGAAAAAAACTACTTAATTAATTGATTTCAAACTGTGTGCCACTAATTGTGCTATGAAGATAAACTAATAAAACTGTGGCATTAATTCAAGATGGCGGAATAAAATGGCGGCCAAATAAAATTTTTGTAATTTGAAAAAAACACCCTCTTAAGTTTTTACATATCTTCACATTTTAGCGTCCTTAGATGTCATTTCCGCCGGTCTGCCTGTCGGTTTGCTGTCTGTCAGTTTGCAGCATAGCTTAAAAGCTACTCATCAGACTTCAAATTTTAGACAAAAATTAAGGGTCATATAGGGATGACCTGATAACATTTTGGTAAAAATCCAATATGCCGGAACAAGATGGCGGCCTAGCGAAACGTTAAAAAAATGATTGCTAAAAAAGTAATTATCCAATTTACCTGGAACTTTGCACAAAAATCAATTAAAATATTTAAAAAACCAGCCTGAAAAACTACTTATTAGAATAATTTCAAATTTTATGCACGAATTCAGTGAGGAATAAACTGGTAAACCAAATGGAGGCCAAACAAAGTTTTTAAAAAATCAACGTAAAAATCCTATTCAGTGGACTTTAAATTTTGCAGAAAAATTAAATGTGATGTAGAGATAAACTCGTACGAGTTCAACATGACGTAAAAAAATGAGATGTGTGTCAATGTAAAAACTATTTATTGAATTTAGTTTAAATTATGTCCAAAAATGTAGTGTGGCATAGGTAGAAACTGGTAAAATATTGGTAGGAATCCCAATATGATGGAACAAAATGGCGCCCAATAAAAATGTTTGAAAAGGCAGTATATATGTATTCCTAAATAAATGTATTGAACTAAATTACGTCACAGTTCAATATTCCTAATAAAAGGAAATATTCATAACGAGATAAGTTCCGGGTAAAGGAAATTTACCGATTTTTAGATTTATATTGCCTTCAGTCCTATAGATGGCATGCGTTTTAAAGCAAATAGTTTTATCTTAATTAAATCAATGAAAAAAACCTTTGAGTTGCATCATATCGATTTCACCCCCATCGTTAATGAAACTTTTAGCATTTTTTAAAATTGACATAATTAAATTGTTAGCAGGGCCACGAATACCCAAAGAATCTAATTTAGAAGGTACAACATTAATATGTATAGTATCGAATGCCTGTGAAAGATGGAACAACAGAGTTTTAGTACATTCATTCATTACTATCGGTTTTGTCATTTATTTAAGTTTCTAAATGAATGAGAAGTTTCGGTATAGTTTCCCAAAAGTGAGAGAGTCAGGCATTAGTTAAATAAACACACTGATACTTGGAGGGTTTACTAAAAAAAATTGAATTTATAATTATAGTTATAATTAATCTATTATTATTTGCCACACTTTCTATTCTGAATTATTTAAAAAACTGATCATTTCTATTAAAAATTAGTGTCATTTGAAATAATAAAACCATTGCTCATAACAACAGTTTAGCAGTTGCAGGTGCTTCCTGTCGCTAAGAGAACTAGGAAAAACAATGTTTTAACTGTAAGACGTAAGCATTTTCCATGCCTTACATTTATTACAGCTAAATTTTGGTTATATAAGAGATATATCGCCTTAATATAGCTTTTTTATGGGCTGCGACAATACCCTAAAGCCGAATTACCGCTGTAAAAAATAATAGAGCTATACAAGTACAGTTAAAAAATAGTGGAAATAATGAGATTTGAAGACACATCGAGAATGCATTATTTATCATAAAACAACCCGAGTTCTTGGAGTGGAGAGTAGAAGATGTACAGGTTATCCCATTTTCGGGACTTTTGCGGGATATCTCCCTTAATTTTAAATATAGAAAGTTTCTCGACAGGGTGCTACTTTTTTGCGAAATTTTCTTAACCGTTTCGGTTTTTGAGATACACGACATTTTTGAAAATGTTGCATTATCAGACACCCCTCGTATCCCAGCCATTTGATAACTTAAGAAAAGGGCGAAAACTGTTCCATATATGATATATATGACTTTTTTCGTAGAATTCAGTGTCGCTTTTAGAAGTACACGGGGTCAGGTCCAAAAGTTATCGGACTTTACTTTATTTTTTTAAATGGAATACACAGTATATTATTCTTTATGTTTATTAGGAATAATGTGGGCCTTCCAAAAATATATCCATGTATGTAGTTATTTTGAAAAACAAGCTCAAAATTTGAGATTTTCGAAAATTTTGTTTTGTATCCAATTAGTAGGCTATGATTAAAATATATTTAAAACAAAATCCATGTAAATAATTATTACACTAAAGATGTAATACTTTCAAACTTAGTTCAAAAGATCATTTTTAATTCTCAACTCTTAATTATTTATTACAGCATTTTAACTTAATTATGATAAAATTATTAAATCTTACTCAAACCAAAACAATAATTACCTATCTTACCTAAAACTTAAGTTAGGAAAAACAAAACAGAAACAAAATTTTGAAGATGTAAAGAGTTTTCAAAGGTGGTTTCCAAAATGACGGCCATTTTCCGTATACAAAATTGGCACATTTTGGTTATGATATCGTGTTTTATATATATTTTTTTTGCATGAAACCCCATAAGAAAAAGTCTAAATTCGAAGGCTCGGAGATCGTGGGGGTCGATACAGGTTCGTGGGTACCAGTCCATCTTTGAGGAAAGTTATCGTCTAAAAATGCCTTAAAAGCTCAGAGTTGTCTGTATGTAATAAAGTTCCAAATGCCACCAAATCTGAAATACAGGCATATATGTTAGAAAATGAATGAATGATCTGTTTTTTCTTTTACCGCTTCAACCACTCAGGGTTATTAGCGGGTAAGTACGTTGTACTGTGTTTACATGCCTATAAATTATCTTAAAATACATTATGCTACATTTACTATATTTCACTATATAGATTGCAGTCTTTGAGAAAGTCTAAAACATTGTTCAAGTCTTTATTTAAAATTTCTTGAATACTGTTTTTGAGATTAAAGTTGCTTCGTCCTGCACTGTATTTTCGACATTCCACAAGTCTAACTGTCAGTGGCATAACGCACAGCTCACAAGTTGGTTGCTCCTCTCTGGCAAGAATATAGCGATAAGTCAACTTCATATGCCCTAGTATTAGGCGTGCTATAACAGTTTGGTCTCTTCGGGACGATAAGTTGCACTGGCATGGTTTAATGGCGTTTTTACACTCCCGAAGTTTAGACGACGAATTGTTCCACTCATTTTGCCACGAGCGCATGATTTCTGATTTTACAAAGCATTTAAGGTCACTGCTTATTGTTTTTGTCACAAGTATAGAGTTCATTCCCAGTAATTCCCACATGTGATGGAACCCATATGAAGATGACTTGTTTTCTATTTGTGCATATGCCATAAAGAATCTTGTAAATCATTTGGACTATGGGATGCCTGGATGGATGAATAATTGCGTTGAGAGAACTTAGTGCATCTGTGAGAATTACCGACGATTTGGAGTTCCTTTCTTGTACGTAAGTTAGTGCCTGTAATATGGCATATAACTCGGCGGTAAACACATTGGTAAATTAGGTAAGTAAAAATCTAGTAGTACCACTAGGTGTCACCACCGCGGCTCCCAATCCTTCACCAGTCTTTGAGGCATCCGTGTAGATCCTAACTCCTTCTGGGAAATCATTTAGCAGCTTGTAAAGCTCTTTCTTAATTAAGGTGAGGTGTCTTGTTTCTTCAGTTTGGTAAGATATGTAATACAATGAGGTCTACGGGTAGTCCACGATCATTGGATCAACTTACCTCGTCCGAATAGCTGAGGAATTTGAATCTGATATTTATGTCTATATCTATTTAGGCGTTCATAGAATGCAGATTCATATCGTAATTTTGCACTATAAAGAGGAGTGTACCGCCTTGAATAAACGTTTTTGTGTACTGAATTAGTAGGGTTTTCAGCTATCGATATGGCGTATGAAAGAGATAGATAAGCTCGTCGGTGACTTAGTGGAAGTTCAGATGCTTGAGAAAGCAAGCTGCTTATAGGCGTGCAAGGGCCAGACGCACAGCAGAGTTTTGTATAGGATTTAGAAGATTCCTACATCATCAGATATAAATTAAAAAACAAGGTGATTTAAATAAAAGGGACTAATCAATAAAACTACTAACAGTATGGAAGACAGTAATCGACAAATATAAAACCACAAAAAATCAAGCACAATTAGCGCAACAACAATAAAAACATCTGAAAAACACAAATAATGACCAGCGGCCGCTCAGATATAACCTAATATATATATATATATATATATATATATATATATATATATATATATATATATATATATATATATATATATATATATATATATATATATATATATATATATATATATATATATATATATATATATATATATATATATATAATACAAGAATCCCCTAAACATACAAATATTTTTTATATCCATAACGCTTAGCTTTTTTCAAAAACGGTAAAACAAAGTAAACTTGTTTTCTTTTTCTTCATACAATAGAAACTTTTTAGTACATAGGGCCACTTTGGGGAGGTGAAACAGCTTCCTAAAACAAAATTAAAATTTTAGGTTTTTATTTTAAAGTTATTCTAGGGGGGTTTAAACAGCTCTTTAAAAGTGAAGATTTTTTTTTATTTCGGAATAAAATTATTAATATTTTTTAAACATAATAAAACACAAATATTTTATTATATATCTTTTGCATAAGGATTTTGGATTTTCGATGATTTGACGTTTCCGATAAAAATATTTGACAGGTGTCAAAGCTAATTTTAATTTCAACATTCAAACAGTATTTTAAAAGGAACATATTTAGGATTTAGGGTACTGCTTAGTATTTTGGATAAACATGTTTTTTCATTTAGCACTGACAGGTCTGAAGCCTTAGTTTCAAGTCAAGTTATTAATTCTAACGGCCATTGTTTCCATCCTGTCCAATAGGGGGCGAGATATCTATATATATATCTTATTATTAATCCAAAACATATCTGTCCACCCTAAAAAGTTTGCACTGTCAAATACAGAGCAAAAAAAGTACGAATTACTTATAAAGTTTCATTCTGCTCTCCATCCAAGTTTTTTCCTTGAAAATGTTTTTATTTAATTCGTCAAATTTAATTAGGAAACCTTCGAAGAGTGTAGGTAGAAGCGATACTTGTTCCATTATGCTCTACAATAACATTCCCAACACAGCGCTTGTTTGCATTGCTAACGCCGAGTACACAGAAAGTAAAAATGTTTACTTATACTTTATGTAATAGATGATAAACGGCATCTTGCAGGAAATGTAAAAAGGTCTTGACTGGATGCGGATGTTACAGTTCTGAGGAATTTTAATATTTTCGGCAAAGTCGAAAATACAGACAGTTATATTATTCGTTCAGGAAATGTTAAAAATTATATACAGATTAGTGCTATTTTTACACTAGTGCGCGATCAAAGAAGGTAAATGTGTTTAACAGGCTATTTACGTATGTACCATCGCGATCATAAAATTCTGGTACAGCATCACTATAGATATTGGGCTAATATAAAACGTAGGCTGTCAATCAGCTGGCTTGCATAACTTTGGTTATATTTTTCTTTATTTAAACGCGCATCGACAACAAGGGTCATTAGCGCATAAGGTAACATACAGTGAGGATATAAAGTCAGTCGCCCCCAGTCTAACTTTTGAACCGCTGGGTATATTGCAACGAAATTAATAACGTTAATATATGAGCAAATTCGCCAATTTTTGAAAAGAAAATGACAGCTTTAAGTGACAAGAGGAGAGCTGTGCGCAGTTTGGAAACTTTTTTATTGAAGGAGGGTTGTGTGATACATCGTTTTAAAGGTCTTTTTATTCTTAATTCAACCCCCGATTTTGAAAACATTTGATTCAGCAGTTCTCAGATAATGACCAATAACAATTTTAAATTAGATTTTTCAGATACCTGGTTTCGTGCTGCACTTTTTCCACCAAGTGCAACAATTAATTGTCGTTGCCTTGGTTTTCTAATTTGGCATTTTGAAACGTGCTTTTCAAGTGTTCTAAAAGTTTCCGAAAATATCATTTAATTGAAATGGCCCGTTCGGTAGAAAATAAGATCGAAACAGTTAACATCTTTGATGAGGCTAACCGGAATTATCACGCTGCAGTTCCTGTCTTCAATGAACGCTTTCCGGATCGGCCAATATACAGGAAACACTTTCAGAATTTATTGTCAAAATTTCAAGTAATAGGGACGGTTAAAGACGCCGAAAACCTGGGATGCCCAAAATTAGCGAAAACATGAAACTTCAGGTCATAGTTGAAATATTAATAATAATGTAGAGAAAATGAAATCTGCATCTCCTGATCACACGCTTACAGAAATCCTTGACACTCTGAAGCAAAAATTATCCACGTATGCAGCAAGACTCCGAAGAAACAAAGAATCAAATGAAAGAAAGGACGCTAACAACCTGTTTCGAAGAAGGGAAAAACAGTTCTACCTAAAAATCATGAGCAATGAGGAGGCACAAGTAATAGAACCACCGACCAAACAAGAACACAGAATACTGGAAAAGTATTTGGTCAGAACCGAAACACACATAATAACGTTTCATGGATTAAAACGGAACAAGACAGACTCAAGTACTTGGAAGAACAAGAAGACTTTGTAATGACAACACAAGAAGTTGCAGAAATAATCAAATACACGCATAACTGGAGATGTCCTGGAATAGATAACATTCATAACTTGTGGTACAAACAATTTACCTCCACACATGAAGCTCTCACTCGCCAAATTAATGAAATTATTTTAAAACCTATCACACTCCCCAGTTTTCTCACCCAAGGAATAACATACCTTAAATCCAAAAATTCAGACAATAAGGACCCGTCAAATTACCGACCTATTACGTCTCTTCCAACCCTATATAAGATCATCACAGCCACAATTACCAGGAGAATAGAACAACATCTAGCACACAAAAACATTCTAACGGAAGAGCAAAAAGGGTGCACGAAAAACAGCCGAGGATGCAAGGAGCAGCTAATTATAAACAGCGTCATCATGGAACAAACCAGGAAAAATTATAGAAACCTTCATACTCGTTACATATATTATAAAAAAGCCTTGGATTCGATACCCCACAGTTGGCTAACCAGAGTACTAGAATTATATAGAGTCAATAAAAACATCAGGCAATTTCTTACACAAATCATGAGTACGTGGAAAACTAAATTCAACCTGAGAACACAAAAAGAGCACATTGAAACAGAAGAGATCTACATCAGACGAGGTATATTCCAGGGAGATTCACTCAGCGCTTTCTGGGTCTGCCTCTATCTCAATTCACTCTCAAACACACTGAATAATACAAACTCCGGATTCCAAATTAAACACCAAAAAAATAACGTACACAAAATAAACCATCTCTTGTACATGGATGGCATAAAATTATATGTAAGCACAAAGGTACAGCTAAAGGAACTCCTTAAAATCACAGAAACGTTTACCCTGGACATCAACATGGAATTTGGTATAAGTAAATGCAAGCTACTTCATATCAACAAGGGACAGTGGAAAGACCATCCTACCAGGGAAACAATCAACAATGAAACTATAGATAACATGGTCAAAGAAGAAACATACAGATACATAGGCTTCCATCATAGCACCAAAATTAACCACACTCATATCAAATCAGAGCTCAAGACGGAATTTAAAACCAGACTCACAAAGCTACTAAAAACCAAACTGAATTCCAGAAATCTAACGAAAGCTATTAACACGTTCGCCATACCTATTCTTACGTATTTGCTTGGTATCATTAAATGGACACACAGACATAGAAAACATTCACATTCTCATACGCTCTGAGTTCACTAAACACAGGAAGTTACATCCTAATGCATGCAAGGAAAGACTCACCATCTAGGGAAAAGAAGGAGGGAGGTGAATTATAGATATACAATCGCTAAATAAAAAACAAATTTACGAACTCAGAAAATTCTTCCACAAGAAATAAACTAACCTCCACAAGGCAATAGTAAAAGCAGACAAGAATTATACACCGCTCGACCTGTCTCAAACGAGCCACGCAGCAGACGCACACAGTCACATCTAATCACGACTAGAAAAGATGAACACCTGGTCTGAAAAAACACTTCACGGAAGACACAGAAACTACATAAAGCAAGACCATATACATAAAAAGCTTTCATATACGTGGTTACAAGAAGGACAGCTGTTCCCCGAAACAGAAGGCTTCCTGCTTGCATCCAGGACAAAGTCATAGCAACCAGAAACTACCGAAAGCACATCATCAAGGACACAACCATTGAAGACGGGAGGTGTAGGAGATGTCACCAGCAGAGAGAAACGATCGATCACATAACTAGTGGATGTAGAATAATGGCCTTAACTGAATACACCGCGAGACACAACTCAGCAGCGAAGGACGTTCATCAAGCATTAGCCACAACATACAAACTAACGGAGAACACAGACCCTTACTACCATTATACACCATCATCCATACTTGAAAACGAAGACTACAAGCTCTACTGAGACATTGACATCCGCACAGATAAAACAATCTCCGCCAAACAGACCCGATATCACCTTTCAATCCAAAAAAGAGAAAATCACTTATTTAATTGACATGCCTGTCCCCAACGACGAGAACATCCAAGCGAAATACAGTGAGAAGATCGCCCAATACACCGACTTGGCAATGAAAGTAAAAAGGCTGTGGAAACAGGAAAGAGTCACTATTGTTCCTCTCGTCATATCAGTAACAGGTCTCACCCCAACAACGTTTACACCGCATTTGGGTCAATTAGGACTTAATACAGACATTCACAGGAACATCCAAAAATCGCTCCTTTTGAAAACATGTAGCGTCGTTAGATCATTTCTTAATATACAATAGTTGGTTTTTTTCCATTTCCTTTTTTTATTTTTATTTTTTGTACTTGGTATAATCCCGTCAGTATAAAATACAACCACAGGAATACTGTGAGACAACAAGTCGTACTAATAATAACAATAATAATAATAATAATATTCTATATGTAATAAATTCCATCCTTATAAAATGAGTATTGTTCACGAATTAACCGAAGATGACCCTAGGCGACTAGAGGAGTTTTGCGAATGAGAACACCTTTTTCCTGAATGAAAAATTCAACACTCAAAATTGTAGATATTGGAATGATAAAAACCCCCACGTGTTATGAGGATATACCCAGTTTCCTCAAAAAATAAATGTTTGGGCGAGTAGTTGGGGTGACCATAACAGGTATCGTAGTATTTTTGGAAGGAAATTTAAACCGCCCCACATATCTTCGAATGCTGCAAGATACCATCACTCCACTTATTGATGATGTTGTTGCTCAAAACCTACGTGAGTTCCACTTTGGCATTACGTTTCAACAGGACGGTGCCCCGCTCCATTATTTTAAAAACACTAGAAATTACTTTGATGCCCCCTATCCGGATAGATGCACTGGTCGCCGAGGTCAGACAGAGTGACCATGAGTAATCTCAAGTTTTCAAAATAGCTCCTGATTATCTGGAGGAACTGCATGAACATATCATCGACGTGTGTGCAGGAATAAGCCCTGAAACCCTCCATAATGGGAGGTTAGAATTCACTAACAGTATGTTAATTTGTCAAGAGGTGCAAGGTGAACATTTACAAAATCTTTTAAAATGAAAATTGATTTACTTCTTTTAAAATGAAAATTGCAATAGTACATATACCGGAAACATGGAAAATATAATTTAAAAAAATTGCATAAGATCTAAATAAGTAACCCCAGCAAAAAAACAACAGAAGTAAAACAGATAAAAATAAAAAATTAAGTTAATAAAATATCATTTTGAATGTGGATTCCCCAAAAATATACATAAGAAGTAACACGTTACGGGGGTTATTTGAGCATTTAAATATAACCTTAAGCTTTGTAATATCTAAAATAACTCAGGAATAACTTAGGCCTTTTTCAATGGCGTAACACCCCCGCAAATTTCTCCAGGACCTCCTCACTTTGTCCTAAAATTGTTAAATACATTTCAAAACTTGCCCTTCAAGTAACTAGTCACAAGTAACAGTTAAAAATGTATTCATCAATATTTCATTGGAAATTCAAATTCAAAAATCAATCAAAAGTCAAATGGATTTGGTAAAGCACTTAGAACTTTCAAATAACACAATATATTTAAGAAATCATGGTTCTTGGGATTAGAAATTTTTTGTTTGTGTAAAATTTCAATAGATTCTTTAATTTTCCGTTTATAAAATCCTGGAACCGGTGCTGGAACCTTGGTTTTCTTTACATTTATAATATGGCCAGTGGTATAAAATTCCTTGCTCCTGTGGAGAAGTGTATGTGGGAGACATAGGACGCTCAATATCAACTAGACTTAAGAAACATGAACGATGTTGTTTCTTAATTGTTCAATCTGTTATAGCTGAATAACAGCATACCACTGGCTATATTATAAATGTAAAGGAAACCAAGGTTCTAGCATCGGTTCCAGGATTTTATAAACTAAAATGTAGAGAAACAGGTTATGGCCTACATCACACGTGGAAACCGA